>OY856187.1:119716052-120084552 GCA_963693315.1 Diogma glabrata
TTGAAGTAGGTTGAATGGTCTTCCAAGCATCAAACCGCCTTTCTATATTAAGCCAGGCATTCACATACAACAGAAACAGAATTTCATACAAATTTCACAGCAAAATATTCTGTTGCTGTAAAATTTGTATGGAATTCTGTTTCTGTTTCTGTTGTATGTGATTTTCAGCCTTTAGGAATAAATGTTTTATTTATGCTATATAAATTAAATTCCTTGTCCAGTAATGAATAATTATTTGAACGGCTGACTTTACTATTTTCGATTGTTGAAATCGTATTTTTCGATTCCATGACTAATGTGTACATTCAGTGAGTTCGGTCGGAGTTGGAAAATGTTCATTTTCCTTATCTTTCTTTTATTAACTTAACCATTATTTACTTAACATTTTCGGTTGTTTTGGTATCCGGGAACAAACTTTTTATTAACGTGTTTGCATAACTGATAGCTTATGATTTAGAAATATATCTAAAATCTATAAATATTGCCGAATTATAAATTTAAAAATAAAAGCAACATTTGCATAACATTTAAAACTAATTTTGCAAAGCGTTTTGATTTTGGTGGACTTGTCCTGACTTGTGAAAAAGTCTCGCGTTGTAATCAAAAATTTCTTTGTGCATATTTGTTTAACTCATTTCCAGTACCCCGATTAAATGGTAATCGGCCTGTTTACTTATCGGTGCAACCCTAGTTAAAAATATTGTTTTAGTCCTTCCGTCCAGCCACTCAATAAATATGAGAGTTAGATACATCGCTATATTTTTCGTTCAAAATTAACTAATTTGTCCCTCATTTAACTTGACTATCATTTTGTTTATGCATGACATGTTATGATTCGGGCCTCATGATAGTGTAACTAGAGCGATGTAAACAGGAGATACGAAACTATCAAAAGTTGCGAGAAATATTATCACTGAATATAACAAAAAAAGAAGAAAGATAGAAGAGATATTTTATCCACAGACACACACACATAACACGCCAACTCAAATTTTTGGTCCCCATATCTCGAGCTACAATTGCTCTGCGGATCCGAAAATCAAGTCCATATCATATATTAGCTTAAGAAATCTTTTTACTAAATTTAGGATCAATAGGTCAAGTAGTTTCTTTGATTGAACCCCTAACGAAAAATATAGCGAAGCTTCAAGTGACTTTATTTCTATGTGTTTAGGGGATGGGAGTATGAAAGGGTGAAAAAAAGGTTTTTTGACCCGCATGAGTGGGATGTCATTTGATAGAGCTCCAAAATTAAGAAACATTACAATTTTTTTAGAATTTTGCGATGCACCGTTTTTGAATGATTCTCAAAAAAGTGCAACAAAAAGTTGGTTTCCCCCCCCCCACCCCTATACGTTTCTTCGTTGATTGACAGAAAAATTTGAAAAAATTCATGGAGATAGGAAATTTGATAAACCTTTAACGAAAAATATAGCGAAGCTTCAAGTGATTTCATTTCTATGTGTTTAGAGGATGGGAGTGGGGAAGGGTGAAAAAGTTTTTTGGCTCACATGAGTGGGGTGTCATTTGAAAGAGCACCAAAATTAAAAAACATTACAATTTTTTTAGAATTTTGCGATGCACCGTTTTTAAATTATTCTCAAAAAAGTGCAACAAAAAGATGGTTCCCCCTATACGTTTCTTCGTTGATTGACAGAAAAATTTGAAAAAAATCGTAGAGATAGGAAATTTGATAAACCTTTAACGGAAAATACAGCGAAGTCTCAAGTGATTTTATTTCTATGTGTTTAGGGGATGGGAGTGGGGAAGGGTGAAAAAAATATTTCTTGGCTCGCATGAGTGGGGTGTCATTTGAAAGAACACCAAAATTAAGAAATATTGCAATTTTTTTAGAATCTTGCGATGCGCAGTCTTTGAATTATTGTTAAAAAAGTCCTATTTTTAGTGTTAACACCTCTCAACCCCTAAATTTCGTCGATGATTAACAGAATTTAGTCGTTCCTTAGCTACCATAAACAGCTATGGATAACATTTAGCCTAAAGTAATATTTTTTATATCATTTCGATCAATTTAGATGAGATTGACATTTACTATTGATATTTACGATGAACCATTTATTTTTATGTGTTTATGGTCTGGCAATATAAACCCTTTACAACACAACTTTATGTTAATTATTTTGATATTGTTTTCTTTACATTCACGGAACCCTTGACGAGCGAATTTTATTCGCACTTGTCTGACTTTTTTTCTATATCGGAGAGATCGGAGAGATATTTTAAACTTCAAAAAATTATCTGTGTTTTTTTCCATTCTCGGATATATCTGGATTAAATTATACGATATATCTGATACAGATTTTATTTTATCGCTCCGATTTCTCCGATGTAGAAAAAAAACACACTCTATATAGTATATAAATACCCTATTTGAGCTGATCCAGTCCTGGCCCGACCTTAGAAGGGTTGTCCGAACAGGACTGGATAGTTTGAGGCATTTCATGATCTTAGCCCACGTTACGGCTTACTGAAAAAATGAAAAATCGCACATTTTTAAAATTATTGTGCAAACTGGCTAGTTTAAAATTCTAAAATAAATTTGTTAGCATTTCATTTGATACCTCACACAATAGCCCTATCCAAGAAATTCAACCAATTGCTTTTAAATTGGGACTTCCTGTTTTGTGAAGTCAGCAGCGTTGTATGCTTGTCGGTGGAATTCACATAATTTACCAAAGAATACTTATGCCAAAAACACGACTTGATTTCACCAAAAAAACCTTGAATTTATGTTGCTTTTACTCAGTTGAGATTAGTAAGTCTCGCTTTTAAAAAAAAAAATCAATATCTACCGGAAGCATTTTATTTATTAGTGAAACTGTTTCTGATAAGAAATTCAATTTGTTCAATCATATTTAAATTATTTTTACAATGGTAACTATTTATGATGAATTTCAGTAGCGATAAGATTTGATCAAAACAATATGCAAGTGGTTTTTTCAATATGATTTTAATTCATGTAAAATAAAATTATACCTGTTATCGTTTGAATGATAGGTGGTAATGGATTTCGATGAAAGCGCGATATTATTAAAATTCTATTTCATTTTGCCTCGAGGTGAAAAAACTCAAATGATAATACATTCTACGTTATTACTATATAAGCAGATAAATCCTTCTTTAATTCGATCGAAACAATTCACTTTTGGTTCAAAGAACACTCTTTAACCCAACAAATGCTTCTACTAGAAAACTTATTTTAAACTATGTACATGCTTAAATTTTGATATATGTAAATCTCCCCAGTACATAAAATAATAGCTTTGTCAATTGCATCAAATATGAATATAGTGATTTCGATTCCATAATCTCTTTCATATAATAATAAATATGCATTTTTATTTGTATGTAAGATACTCTTTTGACATCGCTGTTGATTAATATTTTTCTTGCCGTCGGTAAGACTATTATTTGAACTAAATCTGTACAATATACATATACAGATAAAATTTATTTGTTTGTTTTGTTAATTTTCTTTAGACATTCAAAGCCATTGTTTTTTTTTATAATATAATCCAAAAGTAAAATGCTTACAGTAAATAATCATTAAAACAAATAAAAATGGGAATATTATGGCGTCAGATTTAGCCGATCAAATAGATGATTATATATGCAGCTTTGAAGGTGTTGGTGATTCAACAATGGACACAATAGCAATGTTAATTTTTGCGTGGGCTGTGTTAGCCCTAATTAGTGTATGGTTATGTCAATTTTTATATAAAAAGTATATTAAAAAAAGTGACCCTCTTACAATTGGAACAATAGATAATAAAACAGCACAAACTCCAATTTTAACACCATCCGCAACAGTTAATCATGAAACGAACGAAAAATTACGAAAATCCGAACCAAAAGAAATATTTGCTAAGGTAAGTGATTTTATATTTACCCTATTTACTTATGTATTTAAAAAATTAATTTTATATCTAATCTGACCTCATAATTCGTGAATTTATTTATTTTATGCTTTCGACAACAAAAATCGTAACCTTATATTTTACAATCACAATGGTGCGTTATTGTTGTATTACTAATGGTTTCAAACAATAAACCTGATATTATCATTACACCTTATTCTGTTGTTACACGATGGATACGTTTCAGAAAAATGTGTGAAAAAACCGTGTAATACATACATGTTGGGCATGTCAATTGTCATATAGGGGACAATAATCATGGGCATAAGGGGTATCTCAAACTATCCACTTTAAAAAATTCTTAACTAAGTTGTTTTTATATTTTGTTCATTATTTTGCTCACTTATCACTATCACATTCACTTATCTCAAGTTGCAGGAAAATCAAAAATGGTCAAGATTTAATTTCGACTTTTTCTCCTGTGTAGATCACGTTTTTCATCATTTACTACTACTCCTAAAATATATCAGTAATTCAAAAACACTTAAATCTAAGTGATGACATACGCAACAATCTTATTCACTTTTCGCCAAACGCTGTTAAACAAACTTGAGACCAGCTTCTTGAGGTACGGATGTTTCATTACCCGACTAGCATTTTAGTCAAGCAAGCCGAAATAGTGTATTCAGATCCGTTCCCTATCAGAAATCATATATAATTTCTCCATTAGGGTCTGCCTTATTTATCCTAATCTGAGCCCTATTTCATTTTATCAAATGTTATTTGGTTAAAATTCACTAGAATAATGTCCATTTTAGAAATATATAGTTTGATTTGAACCTATAGCTTATAGTTATCCCTTCTCACGTGAAAGACTATGATAATAACGATTTTTTATAATTGCTTCAATTTTTTATTTGGTTTAATTAAATTAACATATGATAATATTTTATATTTTTTAATGTTGTTTTTATTATCTTGAGACAAACACTTTCACAACCGTAATAGTAAATGTCGTATTTGAATTCGGTTATAAAAGGGATGCCTTATCCGACATTGATAGTTTAAAGCGTTGCATTCCTGCCTGACCAGGCTGCCTAATCCGGTCCCTATCAGTAATAGATACAGCCGAATGCGGCACGGATCCGATTGTATTCCTGATTTTACTAGTATCCACAACATAAATGTTAATAGTATCACAGATTCTCACTGCGTGTTTCTGGCGATCGATGCTTAGATCAAAAGCTTTATTTAGTGATTATTTATCTTGCTTAGTTTTACTTAATTTTACGAATCCATCGAGCATCATTTGAATAAACTTGGCAGTATACTAAACAAGTTAAAAGTTTGTACAGTTATTCTTGGCGACTTTAACGCTCGTTATTATAGTTCGATTGTCTCACCAATAGCACGACGTCATAATTTAGAAGACTTCGAAACGGGATCTTTTTGTAGCGAACATCTAACATAATGGCGAATCATGTTAAGATGTGTTTTATGTTAAAAAATATGGTAAAGTGTATAAAGAACCAGAGAGTACATCAGTGATGAACCTCTTTTTGAGATAATTGGTTCCCGATGCTGTTCTGTTGGCGTTTCTCGTGACGAAATTTTCAATCATTGCAACACCTATGGTGCAAACTGTGCAGTGCTTGACTTTAATCTCCAGCTAAACATTAAGCGAAGTCAAAGGCAAAAGATTGGTTACTCTCACGCCAGTCATACAAAATCTCTGTGAAGACACCATTCTACAAAGATCTAAATGCGTGTAAATATATAGGACAAACTGGTGAACCAATAGTTTGAGTTAACTCAACAGTGAGGTTAACAGAGCAAAAAAAAGATAATGCTGAGTTTTAATTAGGAAAGAAAGCTTAAAAAAACTTGTTACGGCAGTAGACGATAAGGATCCATTGGATCCATATACAAAATACAAATATCATAGTGAAGAGTTTGCTTTTCTTCTGTTGCGATCACTGAATTGATACAGTCTGCAGATTAGCTGACATTATTAACTCAAGTGTTATGAGTGTTATGTACAAGTGTTATGAACTGTCTTAGAACGATTTATTGCAATGGCAATCTTTACAGATTTCGAACTTGCAAGGGTATTTCTCCGTCTAACTTCTTGGACTATGGTCTTCTATCCTATAATAGTACGATAAAAGGCATCAAAGAGGCTGCATACGCTGATGATAAAGTAATTGTCGTAATTGGAATCTCGAGAGCACATCTACATGAACGCTGCTAAGTAGCATTAAACCTAGTGATCCGATGGTGTAGAGTGTAGACTAAATAAACTCAACATTTCAGCTTACCATCGAACAAGACGACCAACGATTTAAGCAAATAGAGTTTCAATTCGAATGGTTAACCCAACTAAATATCTTGGTTTAACTTGGATGACCACAAACCAAGGTCTCTCTTCTATAGTTTAAAAAGGTTTTAACGTGAATTGTTGGCTCTTGAACCCAATACACTACACCTTCTCTATGGACCAACGTTAAATATGTTCAAGGATTAGTAATTGGTCAAGGCAATATGTGGCTCCGCATTATGTGAGGATACAGTACCACTTCTACAGCGTATGTCATTGCCGGAATTGAAAATTCTGATTGAAAGAAATTAAACTTTGGGCTGAAGTAATCACATTTTACTGCTATACCAAAGCAGTGTTTGCAGTGTTTTAGAAAAGTTCTCCCGGCTAATCGATGGTCGAGCACATGGCAACCTTTTTTAAAAAATTGAACTAGAAACAGAAGGAATTTCGAATATTACGGACTAATATCCAAGGGATAAAGCATAGTAATTATTTCATGTTTAATAAAATTTGCTCCTTCAGAAATATGCAATGCAGTAATCTTTAGCGGAGCACAAAGCTCTTCATTAAATGATTCATCATTAATATACTATTAAAAACGATGAATTAGTTTTGTAGCTTCGGTAATGAATAAAAAATAACAACAAATAGAAATAAAGACAATATCTGATTTCACGTAACTAGATATGGACGATAAATATTTAATTTAAATAACATTAATTTTTAAAGTTCTATGTAAATGTAATAGGTTATGTTCAAATGTTAGAATTTTTTTTTCAAGAACACAAGTTTGTACACATTTTTAAGTAAACGTGTTTAACTCAAATAAATTTTGTTATAAATATACATTTATATGTATGTATATTGATAAAAGATTAGCACTTTGTATATAAAATTGAATCGCTCCGAAGTTCTATAACATTTTGTTGTTGTTCTTTTCTTTACGTTTACTTATCACATACTAGAGAGCTACTTATCATTCTCAATTTTTCTAGAGACGATCTATTACTTTAGATTAGTATGGAAAAGCATGAACCGTTATGACTTACGATAGAGCCCTGCAATTACATAGTAAGGCATCAGTACATTTGCACTTAAGTGGTTTGGTTTGCGCCAGAGTTAGTTGATTTTTTATTTTTTTTTTGTTAATTAGTTTGATCTTTTTTAGACATGTTTGATTGTTTGATGATTACTCTTCCAGCCACTTTTTTTTAGGCTAGACGACCGCCGACCATGTATTGTCATAGCCTGCATGTAGACTGTTATGTCTTTTATGTCATCCTCATATTCAAGAGCCAAAAGATCAATAGCCTTGATCTGCTTTTCAGAAATTGTCTATACTTAGATGTATAAATCTTCTATCCTTCCCTGTTCGACTAGCGATCTTATCCTCCAGTTCAATATACTAATTGTTTGTCCAGGGCCTATGAGCATCTGTGCGGAGCTGTTTGCTAAATCATTAGCTTTTCGCACTATTTTGCATTTTGCACTATTTTGACTTAATAGTGTAGTTTCTCATAACTTTTTGAGCAGCCATGGCAGTAAAAACCTTCCAGTAAAAATATTAATAACCTTGCCAGACCACTTAAGCTCTGTCGCTCGCTTTGATGCTGAATTTATGGCAAATACCTCAACCTGAAAATTGTGCAGTATTTTCCAAGTGGAAATTTCAGCCCAAGATCTTCATTTCTGATGCAGACTGCAACTCCTGCATATAATTTCCAGTGAGAGATCCATCTGTGTAGATGTCCAACGTGTTGCAATCACTAGCAAATTAGTTAGACAACGGTCCTCTATCGTTGGATTTACAATTCTATACTGCTTTCGAAAGGCAGTTAGAGGTACTGTGCCATCAGTCGGCATTTACAAATCTCAGATGTTCTTTCAGATCCCTCCATGTCGCTTGATGATTTTTCCTACAGCCTCTGGTAGTTCCCAGGAGTTCGAACCTTTTTGAAGCCTCCATTCTAAGAAATACATGTATGTATGGCTCAAAGGAGCTGATAACCAAAGATAGAGGCTCGTGTGATACAACTCTATATGCCATTATCCAGTCAATTCGGTTAGATTTTACCCTGATTGGCTCGGCAGCCTCATATAGAATCTCCCCAATTACACAGCCAGAAAAATGGTGTTGAATGAGTGCTGTATAAGTTTCTTCCTTAGAAGAAGTGTGAGTATTGTTGGATAATTTAAGATAGCTTTCAAAGCACTCATTATTGCTGTGATTTACGAATAAGCCTTTTGAAATATTTCCTTGCTTCACTGTACAGAACCCAGTCAGCTTCATCGCGAGTTTTCAAGGCTCTGTTCAGAAATTTCTTGGACCTTTGTCTTAGTTAATCAAGGTTTTTATTTCACCAGACTGACTTGTGTCTACCTCGTTGCCTCTATTCGGGACACGAGCTTTCAAAATCCTGGACTAACAGATCGTTGAACTGGTCAACGGCCTGATCGATGGTCTGGGCCTTGAAAATGCTTTCACTAATGTCCGTTCCTGCTGTAGAAAGCCCTTGAAGCACACCCAATCTGTCTGTCGTGGATTCTGTAGACGCGTCCTCGGCTGGGATCGTCTTTACTAGAAAATCAATATATCTGTGATTAGAGATGTTAAAATACGGTATTTTATTTTTTTTGTATAATACAGCGTATTATACATTGTATAATACAAAATAAAATACCGTATATTCTGTACAAAAGTGCAATAGCCGACATACAGTGTTAGTGATATAACAACAAAAAATTACTTCCATCACCATTTTCAATCACAACTAATTCATTTCCATCTAAATAACTGCCCCGACATTTGAATTTCTTATCGTTATCTTTATTTATATTTCTTAAACCAATGCTAAGAAGATCTATTTATTCATGTGATTCTGCTTGGTTTCAATATTAATCACTTTCATTCGCGCCGAGTTATTGTATTTATGTTTTTATTTAAATTGAAAACTTAATCATTTCCCATCGGTAAACGATTTAAATTATGATTTTTCACATAAACAAGATTACGCCTCTTTGACTTGTAAGACAAATACTTCTTGCAGTATGAGTTAGGCTGCAGATTGAAAAAGATTTTTCTGTTACAGTGGAATATGCGAAACGATGCAACATTCCGAAGAGCCACAAACTCTTTGCCACTAAGTTAAACAATCAATATAGCTGCCATTGGTTTCAAATGTGAGTTTTGAGATTTGGGTGTTTTAGTTAATCAATTTGAATGTATAGAAAGAGGACTACTCAAAGATGTAAAATTGAATGACAGTCCATAGCTCATAATGAGTGGAACGGAATGAGTTCATGGCTCATAATTTTGATTTGCAGCATAAAAAAAATTTCCTATAACGGTGAACAGTAATGAAGCAGCATTCGATGTTTGAAATTTATGTTCTGTTGATATTACAACAATTTTGTTGCCATAGAAATTTGCGAATCACTAACAATGCTTTTCTAACTGTTAGTAACAAGGGGCAATAACTCATTAATTTCTTCTGTGTCGTTCATATATTCAAGAACCAGTAGTATATATTTTTGCAGTTATAAATTCTTCAAGTAATTCACGCGAAATCTCAATAAAATTGCAGATTACTGATTCGCGCGCCACCACAATAGAAAAAATTTTTATAATAAAATACCTTGTATTTTACTACGTTTTGGACAATACGGTATTTTACGTATAATACCGCGGATTATACAATAGTATTAAACACTTTTACATCACTATCTGTGATCGCTCATAGATATATCCATAGCACTCTCGAGATGCCTTCTAGAAGAGACATGGAGCACAAAGTGATGTCAATGGTTTCTTGCCGACGAGAGATAACAAAAGTGGGGACTAATGGAGTCGTACGAAAGGAACGAAGACACAATGATTATCCGCCTTTTCTCCGTAACTGTTAACAGCTCATATTACACCACGGCCCATTCATTACTTAGTCATTTTCGTGAACTAGAACGTGTAAAACTACTTACATTTAGAGGTAACATCACCGTAAACCTTTTTACGCACTTTTATTTTACTTCCATTTTAAGTAGCTGGTAATTAAAAATTAATTCTCGATTTATCACCATTCACCACATTCACAAGCTGCGATTGGTCTAAATTGGTATAGACAATATTGTTGATTTTATCTGTGCACGTTTTCAATATTGTTGGACCAAACATTTTTATTAAAATAAAAATGAGTTTTATCAGTAATTGAGCAGAGTTTGAACGTTGTATAAAAACTTTGAAAATTAGAACAAAATACATGCAAATTAGTAAGAACTGAATCCAAAACAAATATGGTGACAAGATAATAATGAAATTTCTTCCAATCCATACAATTGTCGGTCGATCTAATTTTAAACCAAGAAAATTTTTAAACTTTAAAAAAGTTTATCATTTTCATCAGGGCTAGCCTTTCACATCTTCTATATATGTAAAATTCTCGTGTCTCAGTGTTTGTCACCAAACTCCTCTGAAACGGCATGACCGATTTCCATGAAATTTTATGTGTATATTCGGTGGGTCTGAGAATAGGTCGTAACTATTTTTTATACACTTAAGTGATAAGGGGCCCCCCCAAAAAAGACAAAATTTTTTATTTTTATTTTTTTATGATTTGACATTAAAAAATTCATATAACCCTTAATTTTCTCTCTTCTACCACTAACCCCTATTTTTTAATTGCGATATTAGTACTGGAATACTCTTCAACTATCAGTGGTCGATAACTGATCAATCTATCTATTTATCTTTCTACCTTCTTTCTATCTATCTATCCATATAAATAAAAATATTCAAATAAATAAAAATATAAATGTTGATTCAAAATAGGTAACCTCAGAATGTACCGAATGATCGATTGTTCGATTCTCTTGAAATTTGGACACAATGTTGCATTCAATGTTTTTTTTAGCGATATGTGTTTCATAAAAACACATGTAAGCTGAAAACAAGCACAAGTGTCCCTCCCCTGCATTAATCTCAATTCAATCTTTTTTATGCTCGAGTTTCACTTGAAGACTTAATTTAATCGATTAATTATGTATGGGTGATCATAAATATATTGTTTTATCCAATTTATCAACCATATTGGTTGACTACCGGTTAATTGTATAACCACTCCAGTGTTATTGTATAACCAGTGTGTTGATGGTTAATAATGGCTTTGTGTAACAACACTTTGACCTAAATGGAAGTCGAACCTGGGTTTCGATTTCGAGTCTATGGTGCTAACCACTAGACCATTCAACACATATATACATACATTTATATACATACTGTCATAAAAATGTTCGATTTCATTTTTGCCCATTGCATGGAAATTGGTTCTATTGTATATTATACCAAAAACTTCCACACCGAATGGCATTTTGGGAGATAATTTTTTTGAAAACCAGATTTCACGTAAAAAACAATTTAGTGCATTTGTTCAAAACAGCAGTTGACATGATGTATGTGATACATATTTCAGGTTGATAAAACGCCTACTAGAGGGATGTGAGAAGCTTCAATGCTCGAACTATAAACGAAGTGATTTCATTCGAGATATATTTTTTTCAATAAGAGAATGATTAATGATTCGAGACAATAAAGATTTCCACATTTGGAAATGCCGTCAATTGTTTCACCAGAAACTTCGGGTCCTAATCCAAATTTAAAATGCATGATAGACCGAAAGTACTCAAAGTAATATCAACAAGGATTCAGTCAGTAACAGGAAATTCAGTTACAGGAAAAGATGAATATCCTTTATATGAAAGAAGATCGGCAGCAGCTGGTGGTAACTTAACAACATAGATATGCGAAACCGGATGGTTGTTCCATATTAATCCTTTGCTATCAAGAACATACAGAGCGCACATAAACGCTTTAATTTAAATATAATATGGTTGATTAGCATTTCAATTTAAAAGATCACAATTGTCAATTCAATTGGTGTTTGCAATCACCATCAACAAAGCTCAGGCTCAATCATTAAAAGTGTGCGGTTTAGATGTAGAACGGATTGCTTTTCATATGGACAATTATATGTTGCTGTCTACGCAAGGCAGAAAACTAGACAATCTCTCTATCTGAACCAACAATGGAACAACAACAAATAATGTATAACCTGGAAAAGCATCGTGAAATTAAACATATTAGAAACCTGTGCGTTCTCTTTTCTTCATGAGCACATTGAACACATGAGTACTGTGAACATTTGTGAATTTATTTTTGTTCTTTATAATGTTCTATATAGAGATGACACACCTTTACTAATTCAACAAGTCATTTAAATTTTTTTATTGCTTACTTGAAATAGTAGATTGTATTACTAGTGCGAATGCGTTTTCCAAACAAGAGTTAGTTGCAATAAGAACTGAATGAAAGATGGAAAATATCCAATCATTATTCATGATTGGATATTTTCCATCGGAGTGATGTTATATCACAACTATAATTGGTTGAATTAATTGTACGTGCATATTGTTTCTGATTTTTTGCTCATATTGATATAAAAAGCAAAATTTGACAAATAAGTTAATCTGTTAGTGATAGGCGCGCTATAATCACTTTCAACAAATAAAATGATATCAAAACTATATAAACAAGCCAATTATGTTTCAATTCTATTTGTATATAATTAAAGTTTATTAAACAGAATTTACAGTTAATATCGAGTAATCAGCTATATTTAAAATAAATTTATTTAACTAACTAATTCAGTTTCCAATAAATATCTATTTCATAATTAAAATTGGTCGGGATTTTATATAAAAATCAAAATCTGACAAATCAGTTCAATTATTCTGGTTAATAAATACCGCTATAATCAATTTGAAGAACTAAAGTAAAATTGAAACAATTAATTTATTAAAGCTTAAATTATTTAATCAAATTCTCAAATAATTTCGTTTATTACTTAATTAATCGTTAGCATTTGGGAGTATTTCCACATATATATTGACCTTCTATAGTGACTGCGCCAATTTTATTTTTATTTAATGTAAAAAATGGTATAAAAAATTAGTTATCTTAAAAATTGCTAAATAAATTTTAATCAAGCCTATAGATAGATCATCGCAGTGCTCGCAGTGCTACTTGAACTGCAAGTCTAAAGGCCCTCCAATAAAAAAAATTGATAGATCATAATGTTGACATATGTGTTAAGATTTATCAAGTTATATATGGGTAGTTCTACAAACATAGGAATTTTGAACGGCTCTGCTTATTTCGTATATTCATACGAAAAAAAAAATTTTTTTTTCAAATGAAATTTGTAAACCTTAACTATGTCTAGCTGGTCACCCAAAATAAACCCGTTTCGAAATATATTTCTTACAAGAAAAATTATTCAAAACGTCAAATTCTCAGTCCCCTGGCGTGTCCCACCTTGAAAGTCAAAGCTGGTTAACTAAATAATCAATGATTCTAAGTGTGTAGAGACAAATTTACACTGTAGTAATAATTTTGAATAATGATGCTTTAATAATGTGTAAATAATCATTAACTCTATATTTCATATAAGATATATCCTATTAAAGTTTGTTCCACGAATTTGTTATTATTCTCCTGCCCAATCAAAACACATTGAAAATATTGGAAATTCATATTTCTATCAAGTAATCGCTCGTCACAGGAATTAATTAAAGTTCAATAAATATAATATTGCAAGTGTTTTACTTAGTCCGAGGTTTTATCAATCAAAACAGTCAGCATTACTAGCAAGATCGTGTGTTGCCCAGTCAAATTATCATTATCTGTTCAAAATTTTAAAAATAGTGCAAAAATTATAACAAAATCAAAAATTGAATTTTTTTTCAAAATTCAAAAAATATTCCAAAAATTATTACAAAATTAAAGATTGAAACTTTTTCCAAATCAAAAATTCAAAATTCATAAAATTTTTTCAAAAATTAAATATCGCAAAAATTATAACAAAATCAAAAATACAAACTTTTTTCAAAATTCCAAAAATTATAACAAAATCAAAAATTTCCATGTCCAATTTCATGCATGTTTGATTACATTTCATGTCATGCAAACAAATAATTTCATTTTTTTCCAAAAACTTGGGTAAAAAAACTTTTAAATAAAATTAGAACCGACTTCAGAAAAAACACAAAAAAGTGAAAAATAAGCTAAATGTGGCTAGATACAAAAAAAGCTATCTTTTGATTTATTTAATTTAGTTATATCTAACTACAGCTAAAAAAAATTAAGCCTTTAAACAAAATTATTATATTATGGAATTTATTTGTTATAATAATTATTATAATTGTTGTGATACTTATTATATTATAAAAGTTATTTGTTTTGTACTAATGTTGCCAAGCCGGAGACATATTAATCGGTTTTTGACAATGTGGCAACGACTTCGGCACCGACATTATTTTGCTCGTTGATCATTAAGAACTTATAAGAAGGCAATTTGCGTACGCAAGATTTTTTAATAATAGGGTTAACTATTTATCAGCTGATCTATTTACACAAAATCCTAGTGTTTGTTGTATATGTTTGCACTTTTCTATTATTATCATGTTTATGTATAATCTTAATGTACTGTTTAGTAAAATAAAATGAAAATAAATGTTAGTATATTTAGTGAATCATGCAGTTTATACTTTGAATTTATCTGTTTTATAAAACATCAACACAATATAAATACTTAATAAATGAGTAAATTCATGATATTTGTATACATGATGCCGTTGCCTACTTGTAGAACTTTAGGGTTCGTCTGTTTTTTCAAAAAAAAAATCAACTCATATGCACATATATCATAAGTTTTTTCCATATATTCCCGTGAGTCAGCGGAAAATACAAAAAAATTTATTCCAGATGGTTGCTTCAAATTTCAGAAACTTTTTCATTCTAAAAATCGCAGACAGGTTACATAACATTCTTTTTACTGTTTCATTCTTTGTTTTAAGTTTGGCAAATTTCCACGAATATAACTTATCGTGAAATTTTTAATTTGCTCAGTATTTCAAATTATTAGTTTTTTAATAATTGCTATTGTGAACCGCAGTTTTTTAGGGCGAACTTTTTATAATTTCTTCTGCTTTCTTAGAAGCTTTGTCCTTGTTCTTTGTTTCGTTTCGTCTTTTCCCAAACAAAAGCGTAACTCAGTCAAACATTTTAAATTTTCGGTCAACTGAAATTTAGACGAAAACATATGAATAATGAGGGCAAATTATTTAACATTTGCATTGGAGTTATTTCAAACAGTCAAATTATCAAACTGTTTGGTGTAAACCCATTTGTAAACTGAGGTGTAAATCCATGATCTGCCAGTTTGTCTCAATTTAGATGGTTGTTTAATGCTTTTATATTGATTTGATTTTTGATTCAATCACCTTGACTGGACAGGACATCCTGCCTCTCGAAGTTTTTTATTTGTATTCACATCAAATAAAATCTAGGAAAACAATGTATTTTAAGTGGTATATTTTGGCACGCAAAAATCGGTTTTTACTTTTCCTTTTACTTTTCACTTTTACTTTTCCGTTTTTATACGTTTTGTCCTGTGGTACAGATAATGAGTTTTTAAATTTTTAAACTTCGATTTTGTGTTGAAGAAAACTGTGAAGGCAAGTTTGTTTTCCCTCCCTCAGTTTTCTTCCATCTAATGTGAAAACATTTTTTTTTAACAAAATGTGTTGTGTAGTAGGAATTACAATATGTGTCACAACAACACACAAAAACCTTTTAAGACCAAAGTCCCACAACAACATACATTCGAAGGTGTTGATAGACGTAAATCTTTCTTTTTTTTGTTTTTTTATATTTTTTGTTGAATGGATAACTAAACAATAGATTTTGTTGAAGACTGGATAACTAAACAATAAATCCTGACATTGACAAAATATGGCATAGGCCAATATCGTGGGCTACAAAGCATTTACATGTAACTACATTTTAGACAAATGGAAAGGAAGCTCACAAAACGATTTATTGTGATTCTAAACAAGTTTTAAAAAAAAAATTACTATCAATAAATAAAAAAAAATAGTTTTTCTCAAATCGGATAAAATACGTCAGTTTTCTAGTTTGTTATCTGTCAGCAAAATGAAGTATTCCCCGACACTACAGCGTTGCTAGGCAACTTACTAAAAACAGTACTAGAAAATATTCTCTGCCTAGGCAGAGAATACTTTCCAGTACGGTTTTTCATCTGATTTTAAGAAATACATGATATAATATTAATTTATTTAGTTTTTATTATTATAACTGTAAAAGTACATATTTAAGAACTATTTATTATTGGTTATATTTACATTAATTGTACAATTTGTACAGGTGTTGAAAATTGGCACAGATGGATTACAATTAAGGTTAGTTATAGCCACTGATTCACTATTATCGTTTATTTCGATCATGTTAGGGTCCACACCTGGATTTTGTTCGGTACTATTGAAAATTCTGTTTGCAACTTCAATTTTGTTATTTAGAGAATCATCAATGTACCCTTCGGCAACAGTTGACGATTTCCAACCACCATGTCTCTTAAGGCAAGTCAAATCTGCACCTGTATCTACCAATATTGTAGCAGATGATCTGCGAAAACAGTGCCCTGTGTATTCTTTCGCATTTGGCAACTTCAAATAAGTAGCTACAGTTTGGGGCAATTTACCAAATTGATGTATGCCCACTACTTGTCTGTTACCTCTACCGTTTTTTAATTTGAAAAAGAATCGAGGGTTATCGAAATCAGTGGGACGTAATGCTTTGTATCTACGATATATTTCGATATACACTTCATTTACAATAAATGATCTTGGTTTGTTTGTCTTGCTGACAGGAATGGTAATCAATATATTATTTCTAACTTCTTGAATGTCATTCAAATTCATTCGGCATAGTTCATCTTGACGACATGCGCCAGAAATTCCAAAAATTAAGGCAACCTAGAAAACAAATTTTTTGTAAATAAATAATGAGCGCGTACATATTAACATACTTTTGCCATTAAATATGTCTCATCTGGAGCATGTTCCATAAATGTTTCTATTTGTTGTTTCGTTAATATTTTGGACTTTTTAGGCTTATATCCATCTGACTGACGTTTCAGTAATGCGCGTAGTTTTTGATATTTGGATATATCAACATTATTGTTAATGCTAAGCGTCGACCTCAGCATCGAATAGTTGGACCATAAGGTTGACGGTTTCATCTTTTGACAAAAATCCGCGAAATATGCAATTAAGACATTTTCGGAAAATGAATTGGTCTCGTTATTTGTGCGATAATCCATAAAACGCTTGTATGCATTTTCGTACTTCTCTCTCGACTTTTGCGCCAACAAATTTATCGTAGTCAATCTTGCC
This sequence comes from Diogma glabrata, assembly GCA_963693315.1. Taxonomy (NCBI): domain Eukaryota; kingdom Metazoa; phylum Arthropoda; class Insecta; order Diptera; family Cylindrotomidae; genus Diogma; species Diogma glabrata. Next base: position 119,733,552 of record OY856187.1, read on the forward strand.
GTCTCCAAGATGCCAGGTGGAGTACCTGGGATTGAATTATCAGAATCGTTATCCATTATTTTAAAATTCAAGTGCACTACAAATTAGCAACGCGTATCGTTTGCTTTGACAGACATTTAAATAAATTGAAAACGCACGCGATTGTTATAATTCTAAGGTAACTTTGATAGTAAAATCTATTGAAAATATAAATTGACAAATGTTGCGTATTTTAAAGAATATAATGAATAAAATTGATAATCTACGATATACTGCCGATTGGAGAAAAAATAGTATGCGTAACTCGTGGAAAAACTAGAATTCTCGGACTCTTATTCCATACTCGTCCGGGAATATATCGTTTTTCCTACACGTTACACAATATACTATTTTTTGAATTTATTGATAAAAAAAATTTATTTCCAAGCTTGTTTAGAGTCGCAATAAATCGTTTTGTGAGCTTCATTTCCATTTTTCTAAAATGTAGTTACATGTAAATGCTTTGTAGCTGACGATACTTTATGATAGAATAGAGAAAATAAAAGTAGATTAAAAAGTAAATAGCAAGTTTTTACAAAAATTTGCTGAAACAAAACAAAAATGTAGTTGCTAATAATCCAGCCGGTTGCACATTCCCTTATCCTGCGACACACTGTCTTTCTCTATGATTAAAGCCATACATAGTTATATGAAGGCTCGGTTCTTCGAAGAAGCAATAGCGACTCATAATCAAGGGCCATTTCACAGCTAAGATTGAGGGTGCTACCGTTGACTAAATACAGTTCATCCGCCACCACCCCTAAGATGTCACCATGGCTAGTGATATCTCACTGCTATTGCCAGTGGTATGTAATATCTCACGTTAACTCGTATGTCAATAGCAGGAACTGGAGTACCTGGGATTGTCACACCCGTAGATCAAAAATAAAAAAAAATTTGCAAAACAATAAAAACTGATCCCTCCATGCGGACAATTGTAAATTGTAAATTTAAATCATATTTGTCTATTTGTTCACCACAAAATACTAATTAAAATATCGGTGGACAACTCGGATTTTTGATATGCAAACAATTAACAGTGGTATTTGGTGAAATTTAAAATTGGCTGGATTTCGGTTGTCTCACACACCATTTTTTTAAGGTTCTTATTTACATTTACAAAGTGTAGACCGAACTCAGCCTTGTTGTACATCAGCTCAGCGATAAAACATGCGATATGTAGTTTAAATTTATTTATACGTTTATCGAGCTGAGCAATAATAGTAAAGTTTTAAAACATTTACGTGATAAAACTATAATATAATGACGTTATTTTATTAATATATATATATATATATATATATATATATATATATATATATGTATGAATTTTATAATCATTTTATTTTGTCACATTATTTTTACGAGGTATATACTTACACAAGCATTAACAAAATATTTATAGTTAACATAAATAAATATTAATGATAAAAGTTTGTTAATAACAAAACAATTTAAATTGATGTTTAAAACAATTAAGTGACTCCATCTATAGAGGAATGTCACAAATTCAGAATTTTGAAAAATTGATTGTATGCGAGCAAAGAGTAAAATTGAAACCCGGCAGTTCAACCATGATCTTTATTTGAAAGTTATACTCTTAAGTTGGAATTTCATTAGAGAAATATGTTTATCTGGGCCTCTCCATGAATGTAGACCAAAGATTGTTACCGATACTACTAACTACGCTTCTCTCAAATAATATAGAGGTGGGTACTGAGCTCTGTTTTCGTTACCTTCCTACGAAAGTGCTTGCTTTCAATTGCAGCTGCAAGTGATTACCACATTATTATAATTAATTAAACTTTGCTCTATACTGAGCAAAAGCCTTTGTAACTATATTATATGAAAAAGTTAATCCACATTAAATTCTTTAGCCTTTTCGTCAATCCATATAATTAGTTTCGTTCTTTAAATTGTTTTATTTTTTCTACGAAAAATTTAAATCTGTTCATTATTTGTATGACATCTAATCTCGTCGTAATTAGGTAGTGTTAGTTGGTCGAATAATATTTTTTTTTCTAGTTTATCAATTACAAACCGTCAACCCCAACAATCTAATTTTTGGTAGATTTCTTAGAAAAATTTACCTCTTGCAATGTGCGTTATCACAGAATTTGTGTTATCGAATGCCATGTGGCGAATTAAAATATTTCAAAATGGCGACCCTAAATGGCCACTGTTTAGATCTAAATAGTATAGAATCACACGTTCAATTTGGCTGCTGATACAAAGGATGCGTACTTGGGTTAAAAATGTTGGTAATTAATTAAAAGTAGTTTTAAATGTCGTATGATGATCAATTTTTTTTCAAAATGGCGGATCGAAAATATGAAAAATGGCGCCTTTTGTTGTGAAATTTCGACCAAAAGCAAAATTTCGATTTTTTGACACACATATTTTGATTTGCTTCAATTTTTTTTTAGAGTGGAAGAGAGAATAAAACTAAATTTATTTTCTAAATCTCTTAAACATTTTTTTTTAAAATTTATTCAAAAATATTTAAAATTTCCAAAAAACATCTCCTAAGTCGAATTTTCTGGAATTTTGTAGAGAATTAATGAAGTTTGAAAGAAAATATAAAAAACAATGGGGAAATCAACCCTCCAACCCTTATTATTTGTTTATTTTTTAATTTTATATTTTTGATTCACCATTTTGAAAAAAAACTTGAACGCCACCCGGCATTTGAAACCACATCATCATTACCAAAATTTTAAGCCTAAGAACACATATTTTGATATCTTAAATTTGTGAATTGGCAGTGTAATTCTACGGGCTGTTATTATACTATTTAGTTCAAAACAGTGACCATTTTGAAATTTTTTAATTCTCCACAGAGCATTCGATAACTCTCATCATCACAAAAAATTTAAGCCTATAGAAGGGTCTTTTTATGTCTTAAAAAAATGTCTAGAGCAGTTTTTCATTCGATGTATATGGAACGTCCCATATATACACGAGGAAAACTATGTGTTTTGAAATTTTATCAAGGTAAGAAACATATGTAAACCTTCTTGCGTACAAAAATATGCGATATTATCAAATAAGTATACATCAAATATAGGCACTTTTCAATGTTTTCTGATGACCTTGGCGAGCGTTATACAAGAAAAATTGTTTTTTGGGAGTTTTTTTTAAAGTTATATAGATAAGATGTGGCCTATTTTGTTGAAAAGTATTTGCAGGTTTGTGTTAAGCGATCAAAAATAAAAAAATGCTTCACTTATTTGTTTGTGTGGCTCGTTTAAGGCCATCTAACTAAACAATCCATCTGGCCATTTACCTAAAAAATCTACCTGTTTCTATCGCGGAAACCCTGCTGCTTGATGTTTTTATTTTTTAGTTAAAAATCATCAATTTATGTTCTACATATATCAAAATAACAGCGAATTTAAATAAAAAAATTTATGTAATAACTGATTATCATTACTACTAGTTATTTTTAAATTACGAGCGATAAAGTAATCATAATTCATATTCAAACAATACGGAATGTGTAATTACTTTTAGGCTTATAAAAAAAGTAAAATATGAGACAGTTATCCAAAGTATTTTGGAAACAATTCATTTTTTAATTATTAATTATATCTTGTCAATATACCAATAATTGCTGAATTAATTTTAAAATCCGAATAAGAATACCTAACGAATAATTTGCTGTATTTTATTTGGGCACAATTTTCCATAAAGGTAAAATCAAGTCTTTTGTATAAAACATAAATTAAACGTTTAAATTGGTTAATGCATATTTATTATCAATAACGCCAATGAATAAATAGTTAAGTGAAAATATGAAGTTATTTTTTGTTTGAAACTGTCAGATAGTTTATTGTTTTTATAAGCACATTTCAAGCACGCTATCCACAGCCCTGTCTGAAGATATTTAGTATCAAGTCAACCTCGTATGGTGACAACTGAATTATTAATAACGATCAAAAGTTACTTGATGACTTCAAATTTATTTAGAAGCATAATAAAAAAGTCCGTCTGCCTAGTGCCTACCGGCCGGTCATCACAACCGTAGAGAAAATGTTGGAGCGATTTCAAAAATTTCTGTCTCTAAAGATAGGTTAACTGGTTAACGGTTAATGGTAAGAGCTGAAAGGACGAAGTGTTCGATAGCTGTACCGAAAGTGGATAAAAAAATCGTAAAGTGTTAAGTGCAAACAAGTAAATTTGCATATTTTTTGCTTTCAAAACTTCCATGTTAAGTGATGACTACTAGTAACATTGAATGTGGAGAAATGTTGATGATCGGCATTGGTATGTCAGATCAGGAGCTTGATTATTGTATTATACGTGCGTCAAAAAATACTGTTAAGTGAATGATTTTCATTTATTTTTTAACAAATTTTTTTGAGAAACATAAAATGGGAAACATTTTCGATTAGAAACATTTGTCAAATAAAATTTATTATATTTGTATGACATGAAATGTAATTAAACATCTCCCAATATATAAGAACAGTTAAAAAATATCAAGCTGTTGCAGATTAAATGTCGTTTTTTTGACAAAAATTATAATTATTAGGGAGATGTTTCTTGAGTTATTTTTTGTGTGATTTCAGATTCCACGACATTTGTATAACAGGAACAGCTGAAATTTTTAATTTTATTATAATTTTTCCAATATTTTTGAAATTTTAAAAAAGTTTCAAGTTTTGATTTTGTAATAATTTTTGGAATATTTTTAGAATTTTGAAGAAGTTGTACTTGTACTATTACAAATATTTTTTTGTTTAATATACATAGCTGCTCGATATCGTGACATGATAACCGTGTCCTGTTTGCATAAATTGAATTATATTGAGGTAGACGACATGATGGTGTGTCACGTGCCATTGCCCGGTCGTGCACTCTCTCGCTTCGGTTGTCAGAATTGGCTCCCTATTTGAATTCTGCTCCTACTGCACCAACAAAAGTCAGCCACATTATGCAAATGGGCATTGAAATTTTCAACAAAGAAGTACGTATGTGCCAGCGAAGTGGTATAAAGAGTTTCTCTAAAGTCTTTACCCATTACGATTTTGACTCCAATGTTATCCTTAGCACATATCCCGTTAGATACTAATGTGTCACTGATGCATTACTCCATCCGAATGGCATAATATTTAACTTCCATGGTCTATCACACTGGACTTTCTTTCAATAACCATTTTTCAAATCCATTGTTAATAATAATTTGGCACCTCGAAAATGATTACTGAGTTCAGTAATCCGAAGCAATGAGTGACAATATTTTTTTGCTGGATGCTGCATTCATTTTCTTATAGTCGAAGCAGAACTTTACAGTTTCATCATTCTGCCCAACTGATACTGATCGTTCCTTGAGTTTTCTGATTGCTCGATATCTGATTTTCACCATATTACTTTTTCCATTGCCTGCCGATGTTCTATAAAATACTAACGAATCACGTTCTATCTGTTGCAGTGTTTCTTTCTTCTGGTCTTCAGTAAACGCACTTGCTTATTTCTCCAGTAGGTTTTTTATTTCCTTCTTCTGCGTTTCATTTTTGGTTTTTCTTTCTGTTCGCTGTTTTTAACATTTCACAAAGGTAGCTTCTTCACATTCCCAGATGATTGTTCATTTCTTGATATATTTTATTCTAAAAGGTTAAATTCCAATTGTGGTATTTTTTGATGTGGTAATGCTTTTGCTATGATGATGCTTTTGCTTAAGATTTTAGACCATTTCCACAATTTACAACCTTCGTTAGTCAGGACCTCCTTCCAAACTTACCCAAACAATTGCTCGATATTTGGCGACAACTTTTCTCATTGTTCCAATACTACGTGTCTCTTGGTTGATTCTGTACTAATAATGTGAAGAGTCAACTCCAATTACCATATACTTAAGAATTCCATTGACAGCGTCTGTTACGAATCCATTTGACCTCATGAATTCCATGCCCAGAATGACTTCTTCAACTATATTTGTTACTGATACTGCGTATATGTGCGTATTCCCTATTCTTATATCTGTCATCTTCGTTTATAAAACCGGCTGAGGGAGTTCTGAGGAGCTTATCGGACAATCGGTCCTAGGAATGAACTTATGTCCCTTAAAGTTGAGTTGTTTTAGTTATAATGTTTGGTACTAGTTTAATTTAATCTGCCTGTTTTGTGGTGATATATATGTGAAACAACACTTACTCGTTTTGTCTATATGTCAGCAGCAATACACAACTGATTGAAATAATTAATTTTTTTAACTACTAACTTGAGAAATCGTCATTATTTACTCGAATGAGAAGTAATGAGAAGTAATTTTTCTCAGTCTGGGTCAATAATAATAACAAAAAATTACCTAGGTTAATAATGACAAATTTTCTTTTATTTTTAATTGAAATGAACAAAAAACACTAACAAATAATAATTGCATTCCTTTGTTTCGTTTTATTTGTATGAAACTAAACTTCCAGGCTACTTGATATTTTAAGATATATACAAAATGAAATGAAAAATGACTAATATAAAAATCTAATCAAAGCAAATATGATAATTAGTGTTAGTATGGCGCTATGGTCCGTAGAGTCTGCGTGCCAGGACAAGTTCTGCCCTGCCTCGTGCAACTTGTCCAACCCTTTCTAATCTAATCTAATCTAGTGTTAGTAGTTAAAAAAATTCTATATATACCTCGGTTGAGAGGACTAATATAGACCTCGAACATTATATCCCTAGGCACTTCGCGCCTCTGTATCTAAGAGTTCTCGGTCAATAATAGCCTACTGCTCAACCTTGTTATATAATGTACTATTTGTTGTTTTTTGTTTATACATTTATTTGTTTAGATATATTTTTTCGAAATTAAAATATAAAAATTTAACTGTTAACTTGACGCAATGCGTTTAAGATTTGAATTTTCATAAATAAACAACAGTTTTATTTATGCTTACTATGCTTCTATTAATACTTACATCATCAGAATTTTAATGATTTTCTAAGATTATTTGATATCTTAACAAATAGAGTTTAAACAAAATACCTCATTTTGGTTTACTTGATGTTAGTGTTTGGCACTGAACGAGATATTATTAATATTTATTCAAGAATAATTATTTGTAATTTTGCTAATTATGAGTTTATTTTTTTTTTTTTTATTAATTAGTTAGACATGTTTAGCACACTAAATATGAAATATTCATTATTTAGACTCTTTGAATATCCGAAGATACCATATCAACTATAAAGGAAGGAGATGAGGAAAATGGAAGGAATGGGGATATAGGGATAACTATACTAATTGTTTTAAATGATTATGGACATTTTCTTTAAATGCCTGAGGGGAAAATTCATCGAGAAATACTGAGGGAGGCATTGAGTTCCACAATTTGGCCAATCTATTAAAATAGTCGTTCTGAAAGGACACAGTTCTACAACGAGGTATTTGTACAACAAATGGATGGGATAACTCGGCAGCTCTTGTTTGTCGATTATACTACGCACACGATGGAAGGATATTTTGAATTTCTTTAGAGGAGAATTCGCTAAAGTTATATTTATAGTAGATTGACAACTCAGCCACATTTCTTCTGTGCTGGAGTGAATCAAGCTGGTCCGTTAGTTCGGTATTACCAATCAACCATATTGCTTTTCTCTGTACAGAGTCTAGGCATTTTATTGTTGACTGACAAACACCTCCCCAAACATGACAGCAGTACTCCAACTCCATACATGGACGAATGAAGGACTTGAAGATTAGCAAAATTTGCTCGGGATTGAAATATTTTTTACATCGACTCAAGAATCCTAATTTTTGCATTGCAGATTTAGCGAGGTTGAACACATTTTTATTCCATTTCAGGTTATTTTGAATATCCACTCCAAGAAGTCTAACTGATTCAACCTCACGCAATTCCTCATGGTTTATTTTAATAGGGAAATTTTTATGTCGCTCTATTCGTGAAAGACGGCATAGTTTGGTTGGATTAAATGAAACAAGATTACGATCTCCCCATTCCATTATACGCTCCAGATCTTTGTTGATAGAATCAATTAGCAGCTATCAGTGGTAACTGCAGTTGAGATTTTAAATCTCATAGCTAAATTAAAATCTTATGGCATAGACCATCTTACTGTCTCATGGATCCCTATTAAAATAAACCACGAGGAATTGCGTGAGGTTGAATTTATTTAATTATTTGAAGCTGGGTAATTAACTTTAACCAAATTAATTAAATGTTAACGAAACGAAATTCAAGGTCAATAAATATTAATACATCATACTTTTATCCAATCTAACTGATTCCCTTAACCAATTTTGAACGTGCATACAAATCTTTCAAATCGTATTTTTGTTGTTGTTTTATCTCTGAGAAACCGAATTTTCTTTCCACAGTTGTGTTAAACTTTTTCATTTGATTTATAGTTATATACAATAATTGAGATTTTTTTAAATTTTTAAATATACAAAAAACAATTTGTCAGCCAATTTTCACAAAATACTTTGAGAGAAATTAGAAAACTTAAATATTTGTTCATGCCGTAAGAAAATATTTTTTGTCCCTCATAAAATATTTGACTTAAGTAATCACTAGAAATAGGTCAATAAATTTAAATTACTCTCGTAATTATTGTATTGCATATTTTTTTTTTTTAATAAAATGTGATGTGTAGTAGGCATTACAATATGTGTCACAACAACACATAAAAACCTTTTAAGACCAAGGTCCCACAACAACATGCGTTCTAAGGATGTTAATGGACGCAAATCTGTTTTTTTTTTAATATTTTCTTGTTAAATAATGGATAACTAAACCATAAATCCTATCACATATAAAATATGACATAGGCCAATATTTCGTGATAGGATAGGGAAAATAAAAGTAAAATAAGAGATAAAAAGCAAATTTGTTTTAAAAATTTGCAGGAACAAAACTAAAATTGGTTTGCTAATAGTCCAGCCAATGGCATAATCCTTGATTATGGGACGCAGTATATTTTTCAATGATTAAAGCTCAGATATATAGTTATATGAAGGCTCGTTTCTTCGAGCAAGCTACAGCGTTCCAGCATCAAGGAATATTCATTAGCTAAGATTGAGAGTACTACCGTTGACTGAATACAGTTCATCCGCCAGCACCCCTAAGATATCACCTTGGCTAGTGATATCTCACTGCTATTGCCAGTGGTATGCGATATCTCACGTTAACTCATATGCCAATAGCAGGGACTGGAGTACGCGGGGTTGTCACACCCCGGGGTTGGAACACAAAATAGAAAAAAATTAACAAATTAGAAAAAACTGATCCCTCCATGCGTTGGTATATTATAAATATGTATATTATAAAAATTATTACAACTATGAAATAAGAAATTAATAACTTTTGGCATTTTGAATTTATAATTATTTTTAATTTATAATTTAATGATATAATTTGTGGTAGTAAATATAAACATTCAAAAACAAATCAAAATAGAGAAAAAAGAAATCTATTTTAACAGATTTGCTACTAGCTATATCCCACTAGCTATAAACTTACTGCCCGCTTTATTATGGCCCGTTTCCTATGCCGGTATGTGTAAGTATTTGATACTTCATGAAAGTTTTAACTTGATACAAAGGGGTACGGATGTATTGCACCGAGCGATAGCATTCCATCCAATCTATTGAACCGGTTGTTTTCTAGTACAATTGGCCACAAACTGTTATATTAACGTGATCTCGATACAAACAATAATCAAAGATGTTAAACCTTCCGCTCCTGCGGAATTAACTAGTTGTTTCATATATTGATATATATGTAATTAAAAAACGAATGTCATAAACTGATTGAAATTATTAAGGAATTCGAAAGATGCAACAAAGATAAATTAATTTTAAATATTTTGAAAAAGAGTGAAAAGAAAAAACGTTTTATATTTTAGATATAATTTTTTGTATGCTGTATATTCAATAAACTTTGAACCTGTTGTTTAAAAAAACGATCAAAGGATATTTTTACCATGTCTTTAAATACTTTAACATGAATAATTTTCAATTTTAACAAAACTTTTCTTTCAAAATTAAATTTAGTAAAGTCTTTAATTTTAAATGTTTAATTTAAAAATTTTATTTAAATTTTTGTCTCAATTTATCGGATTCTAGCCAACCGTTTTCGACTATTTTTACAACAATAGAATTCTAGTGTATTAAAATATTTATTTTAACTGTTAATTACATTTAGACACTGACGTCGGCAACATATGATTAGCGATAAACTTGAAAATAATTTAATTAAATTGGTATGGGTGGAACATTTGTTTGCCTCGAAAATACGATGAGAGTGATATGAATTAGCTATTAATTGTACATTAAGAAAACACAAGAAATATATGATCACGGGACTCAAACCTAACAACTGTATTTTAAAAGGTTTGATGATCGTTTGGAAAGTCGGATTAATCGTTTAAAAATGGTAAACGAAAACGGGGGTTTTCATCTACGAAGGGACTGTAAGAATTAATATTTATTTTGCCATATATGTTCCATATAAGAACGAAGGCTGTCAACGGCTGTCCCTCTCATATGTATTGATTTCAAATTCTCTCATTTTAATGGTCGAGTTTCACTTGAAAACTTAATATGATCGATTAGATTTATATGGGTGATCGTAAAGTGTTTTTCCAATTTATTAACTTTATTAGTTGACTATCGGTTAATTTCAAACCCGATGTGTTGACTGTTGATGGTTTAAATTTATACGAGTAAATATTATCATTCTATGTTAGTTTTGCACTATACTTTTTCTACGATCAAACTTGATATAAATTAGAAATTATTCAATAATAATCTGAACTATTATGATTTTTATTGCTTTTTATGTGTTCATAAGTTGTCACCATAGTATTATGTATTTTTGATTGTTTTATAATAAAGCATGCTTCTGTTATGTTTTATTTTTCAATTGAAAATGTATATTTGTTATGCAACTTTTGTATATCTTGAAATTAGACGACATCCGACATGAATATTGAATTGTTTACTGTTTCAATCCGCGCTAGTTCGTAATAAACAAATTACGTTACTACTATCTAAGTGATGTAATACATATATCACTAAAAATTGTACCATTAGCAACATTTTCTTATCTTCTGTTTTAAAATGTTTAACAATTGTTTCTTTTTTTTTCATTCCAGGAAAGCTTAGTAAGAAATGTTGGAAGAGGTGTGATAAAATCTGGTTTAAATGCTGTACCATCAACACCAACACTGCGTAAAAGGCTATCGCGAAAAAGTCCTGGTCCAGAACTTAAAAATACTAAAAAAGTTATAACACCTCCTGCAAATGTTGTTGGACCAGATACGGTAAGTTTTGTCTTTTTGTTTTAATTTACTAGAACTAGATAATATCCATTTGAAATGAATCATTCAAATTTGAAGTTTATTGACGACAAGTGTCAAACTACTATGATGGAAAGTGATCACGTTTATTTTGAATTGCCAAGTCTTTGAAATGAACGAGAATAAATTTTATAGATTCTAGTGTTATTATATACATACTTTGTCAATTATAGTAAAGACTAGTGCCGAGAAAAATATCGATATATCGAATAAGGATATCGAAATAATAAAATATCGATATATCGATACTTATCGATATATCGATACTCATCGATACTTATTGATATTTCGATATATCAATACTTATCGACATATCGATACTTAGACAAATCCTTATTTTGACGATTTTTTGCAATTTGAAAATTTGATTTAAACTGCATAATTTTTGTTTCGGATACCAAATTTATTAATAGTATATTGTATAATAAGAGCAGAAAGTACTAAATTGCTGCTCGTGCATGAAAATTGGCAATCATGCCAAAGCAGCAATGCTACTTTCTGCTCAAAGTATACATAGGGTCATTCCATTTTAAAGTCAACCTTCAAGCTAAAGTTTTTTTTCTTCACAAAACTGTAACTGTGACCTATAATTTGTTTTTCATTTATTTTACTATAAAATATGGCAACAACTGTGAAAATTCCAATATTGTTATTTTGTTTAGAATGTAATTAAGCGCATGGTTGTGAAAAATGCTTAATATACGAATTAAAATATATCTAAAAAGAATATAGCATAGCACAAATATAATAAACCGAATTGTTTTAGACTTTTTATTTTCTGTAAGCTAAAGTTTGGAGTGTCTGAATTGGACTGCTTTGCTTTCCAAATAAATGAGGTAAGCATTCTAAATACATGAATTCTTTTGTGTTACGTTAGTCACGTTACGTTAGTCACACATCATTTAAATCAAAAGCGTCAATTTATGAAAAACTAACAAATTTTTTAAAAAGTTATTGGCTTTTTTAAAAAATACATTAATTACATTGAAGAAACTTATCAATAAATTTTATGTACATTTTCAACATCTTGAGAGTTTTGGTTCATAATTTAGGTGTTAATTTAATGGTATAAAAAATGTTACGTTAGTCACATTTACATTTTTATTTAAAAAATATCTAAAAAACTTAATTTAAATAAAAAGCTTTCTGATTTAGATAAATAAACTCGATTTACATTTTAAAAAGTCAACAAGTACTTAAAATAATCTTTACAATTTTAGTTATTAGGAAACAAAGTTGTGAATTTCGGTATAAATGTTACGTTAGTCACTTTGGAATGACCCCATACTATTTTTTTAACGACTGCCGACAAATACGATTGAATTTGCCAAGGAGGCATTTATTTGTTGATTAAAAAACGTATCGGACGTCAAGTTAAAATTTTACATTCATAAATTTAAAATTTATACATAGTTTATATCTATTTTTAAAAAAAATAATTTAAAATGAGCAGTAGTGATGAAAGTGATGTAATTAGCACTTCACCTCATATAAAAGAAGCAGCCAACAATTTAACTTTAGATCTGTTGCTTGAAAAATCTAAAGTCCGGTATGAAAAAGCTTACCTATTATTTATCAATTGGTATAAGAACAAAAAAACAGGAAATTTTTATTCTGAAGATTTGTTTTTGGCATATTTTGGTGAACTATCGCAGACAAAAAAGTCTTCAACAATGTGGTCAAATTATTCAATATTAAAATCAACATTCATTGTTAAAGAAAATTTGAATATTAGTCCAGTAAGGTCGTTCAATAAGTCCGTAGGATAAGTAAGAAAAAAACAACATTTTGACAAAACTCGATTTTTTTATTCAACATAGTTGCCTTCGAGGGCGATACAACGAGTATAGCGATTTTCCAACTTTTCTATACCACTTTTATAGTACGATTTCTCTTTCTCGTCAAAATAGGCCTCAGTTTCAGCGATTACTTCATCATTGGACTTAAATTTCTTTCCAGCAAGCATTCTCTTAAGATCTGAAAACAGGAAAAAGTCGCTGGGGGCTAAATCTGGAGAATATGGTGGGTGGGTTAAGCAATTCAAAGCCCAATTCATTCAATTTTGCCACCGTTTTCATCGATCTGTGACATGGTGCATTATCTTGGTGAAACAACACTTTTTTCTTTTGCAAATGTGGCCGTTTCTTTGCGATTTCAGCCTTCAATCGATCCAAAAGTTCACAGTAATACTCGTTGTTGATGGTTTTTCCTTTTTGGAGATAGTCGATGAATATTATTCCGTTCGTATCCCAAAATACAGACGCCATCACCTTACCGGCCGACTGTTGCGTCTTTGCTCGCTTTGGATTCGGTTCGTCGACTGCTGTCCACTCAGCTGACTGTCTTTTGGATTCTGGTGTATAATTGTGAAGCCATGTCTCATCCATTGTCACATATCTACGATAGAATTCCCTTTTATTGCGGTTTAACAGTGCCAAAGACTCCTCCGAAGCATCGATTCGTTGTTGTTTTTGGTCGACTGTGAGCTCACGCGGCACCCAATTTGCACAGACCTTTCGCATACCCAAATGTTCATGTAAAATGGTAAAAACACTACCATCTGCTACCTTTACAATGTCAGCTATTTCGTGCACCTTCAATTTGCGATCGTTCATAACCAATTTGTGGATTTTTTTTATGTTTTCTGGAATAACAGCCTCATTTGGGCGTCCACTGCGCTCTGCATCTTTTGTGCTGGTACGACCACATTTAAATTCAGCCATCCACTTCTCTACCATTTGTCTCGATGGAGCAGAGTTTGGATAATGTTTATCAAGCCATTGTTTGGTTTCCACTGTATTTTTTTTCATCAAAAAGCAATGCTTTATTAAAATTCGAAATTCACTTTGTTCCATTTTTTTTCAAAAACAAAAGTTGCTTCACACAAAATGCTATAACTCACGAATAAATAGTCAGATTGCTGTCAAATTTATACACGTATCGTTTGAAGGTTAGTACTAAATAAAAATCATATGGAAAAAATTCTAGTAACGCCATCTATGTGTCATCCTACGGACTTATTGAATGACCTAGTAACTTTGTCGCCTAAGAGTATGGGGTAGTATGCGTCCAATCCGGTAGTTCTGATTTTTTGCTGACTTCTTTATGATGTTGGCCTAATGAATAATCCAAGTTTGTGACCTCGAGCGCCGAACGCAACTCCGTTAAAAATCGAAAAAATCGTTATTTTTTCAAATTTTGGCGATTATAACCCTAAAGGACTAGTTTTTTCTTTAACCTTTCTTAGAACGTTTTTAAAGTAGACTAAATTTGCTACAATATGATACTAGAAGTGTCTCTGTCGACCCAATAGTTTCCGAGATTAAGCCTTTCAAAGTTTATCACTTTTTTCGAGCTTTGCAATTGTTTGCAATATACCTTTGTAGAGTTTTCTACATCCCTGTCCTAATAATTGTATTAATAAATATATGTGTGTGGTGGACGATGAGAAAAGAAGATTATGTAACTATACCTGATCATTTTTGTGGTTGCAGTAGCAGATATCCCAGAAGGTGACGATCTCTCCGATGTCGAAATGGAGGATGACTTGTGGGCACAAGACGTCGACGATTCATCACCATCCTCTGATGGGGATATGCCATCCAAATACGTCGATCCAGATACGAACGAACCTCAAGCGGGACCTTCCAAGAGGGCTAAATTAATTTAATTTATTGATGTTACTCAATTTCCTAACAAATAAACTTTCTAGCTTTTGTTGTACTTATCTTTTTTACTTCATTATTCGTAGTTTAGCTTAAACATCATCGTTTACACTTCTCATTTTCTTTTTTAACATCCTATCATAAAAGAACAGTGCTTCGATAGTATATTCAGGGTCAAAATTCATTTGGAACGAAAAAATTGCAAAAAGTTGCGAAGATCGAAAAAATGATAATCTTTGAAAGGCTTAATCTCGGAAACTATTGGGCATACAGAGGCAGTTCTGTAGAAGTTCAGGCGTGTAGGCGTGTAGGCAGTTCAGCGAAACACATATTTCGACGATTTCTTGAAATTTTTGGATATTTGTTTTCTGAAACATAAAAATGCGCAGATCATTAGTTCTTATTTTGACAATTTCGTTTACATTTATGTGAAAGTTTAGAAAATTTGATTCAATGTTTGTCATTTGTTTCGGCTTCCAATTTAATTTAATAATACTATTAGTCCAGTCATTCCCAAGTAGGTTTTGCCAGACATTGACATACGGCCAAGCACTGGTCCATTAATGGTTAACAGTACTTGGCTATTGTTACTGGGCCAATACTAGAACCAATCATCGGCCGATCTATGGTTTAGAGAAAATAGCCAGTATATTGTTACCTTTGAATGGCCAAGCACTGGCCCATGAATGGTAAATATTACTTGGCTATTGTTATTGGGCTAGTACTGTAGCCATGAATTTGCCGATCTATGTCATTTTTTTAAAATTTCACTAGAGTATTATCCCTTTTAGAAATACATAGCTTGAAAAATTTCACATATAGTTTAGTTATCGCCTTGTCGGTTGAAAGACTATGGTAATAAAGAAAAGGTTGGTATATGTTTTAATTTATTTTCATTTCTATTCTATTTTAATTATTTTGCAAATAATTTATTTAAATTTATGTATAAAAAATATTATTTTATATTTTTTGTAATGGCGGAGTCAGGGCGGTGTTTGCCATCACTCAGCCATTCTTGCAACTGAACCAGTTGTATGGGGAGTTTTGAATTTTTTCCGTCATTTTTATTTTATTTTAAATTAATTTGTATTTAATTTATTTAAATTTACAAATGATAATAATGTATATTTTTTTTAACGGCCCAGTCATGGTTGCCAGTATTTGGCCCAAGAATGGCAACCATTTATTGTCCGAAGTTATCATCCAGTAAAATTATGTTAATGGCCCAGTCGTGGTTGCCAGTACTCGCCCATTGCTGCATTACTGGCTGCCAGTAATGGACCATTACTGGACAAGTTGTACAACCTTGTATGGGCCCATGGAAAAATTTTTCAAATAAAATTTGTCGCAAATTTTATGCTCTACAATTTTTATACACATGTTAACATCATTGGAACAATAGAAACCGAGATAATCGCGAAAAACTGTGTTTTTGCCTTTGACCTTGCATAACTTCGACGCAAACACGAGATTTTATGAGACTTGAGACAACTTTTAGAACGCCAAAATAAGGTAACAAAACTTCAGCTTATTATCTCTCATATTGAGGTTGACCCCTGTTTTATGCTAAAATGACTGGACTATATAGCGATTAGCGAAATACTTGTTTTAACATCAAATCATATTTTCTATTCAAATAAATGTAAACGAAATTTTCAAAATAAGATTTTCACCTCAACTAACGATTTGTGTATTTTTTTGATGATTCAGAAAAAATAGCCTAAAATTGCAAAATAACAAAAATTTCACACACTAAATGTTATTGTTATGGAAATGTTATGTTATTGTTCAAATAATCTTATTATTCCAATTAGAGCTGGGCGATATTAAAAAAAGTTTTCGATATAAAAAATATATCGATTTATCGATAAATATCGATATCGATAAATATAAATATATTAAGATTTATCGATATATATCGATTTTATCGATTTTTTTTTATATCGATATTTTCGATAACTTTTTAAATATGGCCCCCACCCCTAGTAAACGGTACCAGTCGAAGAAGGAATAATTTATTAAAGAATTTTGTCAAATTACATATTTGCAGTTGGGACTTTGCGTAAGTTTTGTAATTTTTTTTTTTTTTTTTATTCTATGTTAGGCATGTTTAGTGTTAACCAATATAGATCAACGTCTCTGAATATCCGAAGATACCATGCTAACTAAGGAACTAGGGCTTGAAAGTATTATTCAATTTTCTTTGAGGAATTTATTAATGTTGATCTTAAAGTTTTGAGGATTAAAATTATCAGGAAAGACCCACGCCGGTAAGGCATTCCAGAGATGAGAAACTCTGTTAAAAAAATCGCGTTGAAAAGCGACAGTTCTACACCTAGTCACTCGAACCGTAAAAGGATGGGCTGATGTTGATGCTCTAGTGAAACGCGCGAAGTTTGCTGGTTCAGGCAAAATCGATTTGATCTCCGCAGACGTCCGTTCGTCCATAATATACTTGTAAAATACCGTCAAATCAGCGACGTCTCTTCTATGTTGCAAGGAATCAAGCTCGTTAGTAAGAGTCGAGTTGCCGATCAATTTAACAGCTCTCCGCTGTACAGAATCAAGACATTTCAAACTACTTATGTAAGCTCCTCCCCATATGTGAGAACAATACTCCATGCAGGGACGAATAAATGATTTATATATTAAAAGAAGCTGCTCGCTATTAAAAACCTTACGACAACGACCCAAAAATCCTAATTTTTGAACAGCGTTCTTTGCTAGGCTAAAAATATGAGAATTCCATTTCATACTATTTTCAATCTCAACTCCTAGAAGTTTAATAGATTCTTTCTCTTCAAGATTATTTGAATCAAACTTTAATAAAAATGGATTAGGTGTTGATAACCTAGAAAAATGGCAAACTTGAGTTTTACTTGTGTTGAATTCAACACTGTTAGCAACTCCCCAATCTAAGATGGTTTTTAAATCAATATTTAATGAGTCTATCAAGTTTGATCTAGCGATATTAAGATTTGATGGTGCATACAAATTTGGCATTTCATGTGACGCATGAAGTGTGCTATCATCAGCAAAACTATGGATGGGATTAACTGTTGAACCTAGCAAGTCATTAATATAGAGAAGAAAAAGAGTAGGTGATAAAGCGGAACCTTGAGCAACACCAGCGTTAGTTGAAAAGATATTCGATGAAACACCATCAACATTGACCTGAAATTTGCGCTCGGAAATAAAGCTTTGTAACCAAGAAATAAGTTATATTCAATACCCTTAGTCTAATATCCTTAAGTCTTAAGTCTAATATCCTTAGTCTCAGGTGGCTTCAACCCGCAGAGGTTTAAAAAAAAGCGTTCATCAACACCTTAGAACGCCAGTTGTTGTGGGATCTAGGTCTGGACCTAGGTCTTAAAAGGTATTTATGTGTTGTTGTGACACATATTCTAAACCCCATTACACAACAATTTTTATTTAAAAAAAAAATATCCGGTTACTAAACTCAAATAACTTATTTAATAAGTTTTATGGAAAATATATAAAGAAAAAGTATTGTTATAATTTAACTGTTACTTTTTATACATTTCAGCTCGTTAGGCCATCTTCTATCGTAATATTACTCCAGAAAATATTTTTATTCACAACAACTAAGTAATCTGTCGTTTTCCAACTTTTTAAAAGTTGGGAAGTACTTGATTGCTAACCTTTACTTCCCAACCGGTTGGGAAGTAACACTTCCCGACCTGAGTAGGAATTTCGATTGCACATTTTACGAGAGTCTCACTTTTTCATCTCTCTTAATTATTAGCAAGGGAATAGAAAATAAAAGAAACAAACAAGTAAAACTTTCATAAAATATGCGACTATAATCCCTAATCCGGAATTTAAAGTAGAATTTTCTTTAAAATGTTTTCATTTTGGATATTCAATTTATTTATAAATATTTTAAAGCATAAATACAAAAGAAGATATTAATTATTTTTGAAATTAATAGTTATGTTGGAATTTTCATGGCCGTTTATTGTCAATGACAATCCCTGTTTCTGATCAGACGAAAAATTGAACTTCTGCACCGAATTGTTTGTGAAACTATTCAAGGTAGATGTGCCTTCTCCAAAATTGTGGTTCTCAGATGACAACATGTTTATAATTTTTTCTTGTCCATCCGTAGAATTCTCCACATATCCTTCGGCTACAGAGCTAGATTTCCATCCCCCCAGTCGTTTTAATTGCAAAACATCACAGTCATTATTTGCAAACAATGTAGCTGCGGTGCGTCGAAAATAATGCCCAGTAAACGTGCCCACATTGTCCAGTTTCAAAAACTCCGCTATTTTTTTTAGGAAACTGCAATAGAGTTATGCCCAAATGGTTGTTCGGTGATTTTTCCACTTCTGGTTTGATAGAAAAATGTGTCTATATCATTACCCTTGTTTATTTCAATGTAATTTTTTAAGACATTAATCCACTGAATATTTGTCACTGCAAATGATCTAAATAAGTAGGTTTTCGAGGAGGGAATCGTGACGCTTATTTTATTTTCTGAAACATCGATTTCAGTTTTCTTCATTTTATAAAGCTCGTCGCTTCTACAAGCTCCGAAAATGCCGATAATTAAAGCAGCCTACACAAAAACAATAAAATAAAGTATATAATTTAAAATATAAACTTCAAAAATATTCACTTTCTGAGGAAGAAACTCAAGGAGAGCTTCATCTAAAAATTTATTAATATCATTTCTTCCAAAGACACTCGATTTTTTTGGTTTATATCCTGTGTTTGTTTCTTCACGAGAGCAATGAATTTGGAAGATTTTGATATATCCGTTTTTTCGTTAATGTTTAGAGTTGTTTTGAGCATCGAATATGTTGCCTAGAGTGTTGACGGCTTTTTAGATTTTGCAATTTCGCTAAAGAAAGCTAGCATTACATTTCCTGAAATGTTCCTAATTTTTTTGCAATTACACCATTCCTTGAAAATATGATACGATTTCATGTATCGCGACTTACTTTTATCGGGCAACAGTTCAGTCGAAGCTGTATGCGCAGCATTCCGTATTTCTGAAGGAGTATAATCCATTTCACTATCAAACATTATCACAAATTATATTCGGCTGATTTTGAAACAATCAATACAAGAAACAAACGTTGGTTGAATTTATTGTATAAAAATTTTGTTTGAGTTTATTTTGCCTACTATGATTTTATCAATAATATGCCAATAAACATTAAACATAGTATATTTTCATTATAAAATTCATTTTTATAATATATATTTACTTAATTGTTGTGAATAAAATAGTATACAAGCCTCAGTGGAAATGTCATTTCTGTCTCGAGATCAAGTTAACCTTGGCGCTACGCGCCTCGGTTAACTGTATTTTCTCTCGACAGAAACGACATATTTTCCACCTCGGTACGTAATATACTATTACAAAGTGAAATATAAATAGAGTAAAGTATGCTACAGACCTACTATCAAATTGCACAACAAATCGAAAACGAAAATAAACGAAATAAAATTTTGTGTAAAAATCATTACGTTTATTTTCGTTTTCAATTTTTTGTGCAATTTGATTGTAGATCTGTAGCAATGTTGCCAGATCGCGGGATTTTTTCCCGTTTGCGAGATATTTTGTATCAAACGGGAAAGCGGGTAAAAAGTTGAAAAGGCGGGATTTTTCACATTTAATAGTAGAAGCATTAATTAAAACTTATTTTGAAATGGTTGCGCCAACCAATTTTTTACAGTCTTCAGAAAGATGTCGATCACACCCGATAATTTTACTTAAATGAATTAGCTTGAGTATTGTCAAATTCGCAATGGAATTTCAGCACTCTGATGTTGAAATATCATAATTTTAGCCTTCCGATGTTCGAAATCCCCAAAGCACCACCATGTTATCTGAATTTCAGGAATATTTTGACCCTGTGAAACGAAAAATAAAATCACCTGGAACTGCTAGTTGGCTTTCTATGCATCCATGCATTTTAAACATGTTAAAAAAATTGAAATGTTTGGCATCACTATTTTATTTTATTATCTACACTATTTTATTATCAGAGCTATTACAATTTTAAAAATTTTTGAAAATCATGAAATCAAGACATATTTACTTCTTTTAAAAAATGTCCTTCTCAATTTTAATAGATTTAATGCTACATTTTATAGCAATACTATCTTATTCAACAAGTTGTATGAAAAGTCGAAACAATAGTAATTTATTGTGTAAAGCCGCAATAAGACTATTGCAGAACTCTGCAATGTTTTGCAATGAGTTCATTGCCAAACTTTTCTGCAATGAATTTTTTACACACTACCATTGCACGACTATTGCAGAAATATTGCAGAGTTCTGCAATAGTCTAATTGCGGCTTAAGTGTTTAATGCAATATTTTATTTTTTAAGGAGAAGTTTACTATGTGAGCTAGCATTACAAATTTTTAAGAGAATAAAATTCAATAAACACGAACCCAATACAACGTTTATCCGTCCGATAGAGTAACCTTTATTAATTTAAATTGAATTATTTTAAAATTTGTTGATAAAACAAGTAAAACGAAAAAAGAAGAACAATGAATTTTATTATATATTTTTGAGTAATTAATTTCAAACAATTAAATAAATTTGATTCAATTTCGGTATCTATTTAATTATTTGGTATTTTGAAAATGAAAAGACCTACAATGAAAGACATCAAATTTTATACTAATGAAAAACCAAAAAACAATCTTTTGAAAATTTAGTTCAATTTAATCATAGTAGCCTTTGCCTTTTTTAATATTCGATAGAGGGACATGCGGCGTTTCAGTTTGAATTTACTGTTTTTTATATAACCGGAGCGAAAATGTTTGCTTTTGATTTTTTTTATAAAATGCAATCAAATTTTTATAAAATACAATCAAATTTATTTCAGCATTCAATACAATCAAATAAATTGTTTTATTGTGTTCCGCCACATTCTCGGTACAGAATAAAATTAACAGCTGTTTGTTTTATTCTATTAAGACTAATAACGATTGTTTTATTCTATTAAGACTAAGAAATACACCTATATTTATAGTTGTCGGAAGGATAAATAATAAATATTGTTATAATTGTGGTGGTTTTTGAAGTGTTTCCAATAAAGAATTGAATTTATATGTTTATTTTTATTGAATGCTTGATGGGAATTTCTGAGGAATTTTTCCTTAAAGAAACGGGAAAATCGGGTATTTTCGATACGTCAACGGGAAATTCATTTATTAAAATCTGGCATCACTAGTCTGTAGCATACTTTACAGTCCAATTATAACAAAACTTCGTTCATTATTTTACTTATTTTTCAGTTTTGTTTCTATAGAAGGCTATCTTCTTTGTATTTTTTACCCAAATTACTATGTTTAATTTAATAAGATGAAAAATTTTCATTGCCTTGACGAAATCATTGCCTTGACGAAATCGCATAGTGTGGAATTGTTTATTTTTAATGTTAAATAAAATGTACATAATAATAATTTATAGTAAATTAATAAATAGTATAAAAACTTAAGGAAGAAACTCGAATTCAAATTTCATCAAACAAAACAGTTTGTTAAAAAACATCTACTCGCACATAGCAACGACTCAAATTAATTAACAAGTTTAAGTTTAAAAAATATGATTTTCATAATTTCTCTCTAAAAAGTACACTTTGCTTTAATTGTCCAGCGTTGCGAAAGCTGTCAATATCAAAGCAGTTTAGATAAGTTCATATCGTAACCGCTGTCAATTACTTATCGTAACTGCTGAAGTTTTGGCCTCAAATTTTCTTTTTTAAATCATATTACGCGAGTGATTCCTGTCAAACAAACTATTTCAGTTCATTGTTCAACTTCCTTGTAAATTGATTCAGAGCAGAAACAGAAACAAAACACAAATGAAAGATCCTACAAGTGACTTGAGTGATGGTGGACCTAATGAATTTGGTGAGAAATTATGAAAAGCACTGTTCGTAACTCGTGGAGAAAGTAAGTTATTTCAGAATTGGTGAATTGTTTGCACTCGCTATCGCTCGTGCACAAACTTTCACCAATGCTGAAATAACTTACTTTCTCCACTTGTTACGAAATGTACTATTGCACAATTGATTTATACATGCGGTTTAAACAATATAATTAAAATAACCAACAAAACTTTAAAGTCCAAGGCGATTGAGTTTGATTATGATATAAATTGCAAAATTTTCTCATTTCCAGCTGATCTGAAAAATTCAAATTTTTTGTATATATGGTAAACATCTGTCGATGTTGTGACTCTGACGGTAAAAGTTGATTAAAGAAATGTTTGGAATGTCCAAAAATCAAAATACATATTCCGTTTCTTGGTTGTTGCACAACTTTAACTACAACATCGATGGAAATTGAATTGAGATGGCTGCTGTGCATAATTTTGATTCCATCGTACTAGGTTGGTTTAATAAAACAGATTGTTTCACCCAAAACAAATTTAGCTCCTTATTATAGCAATACATCCAAAATTGAAATTCTAGAAAGCATAAATTGTTCATAATAGCAATGAATAATAGATTTCTGTTTATGACAATACTACTGTTCTTGCTGTAAATTTTACGAAAATATAAAATCAATAATCATCATAATATGAAGAATTGTATGAAACTGTGCGTTACGTAATTTTTTCGTTTTATTATTATAAAAGTTATTGTGCAAAACTTCGTTTAAAATATTTTACAAAACCTAATAATCCATTAAAATATTAAATTTTAAATGTTGACTGCACCCAACATTTATCTTGAAATATCAATTTCAAGTTTTTGAATGCCATTTATATTTGTTTGCAAATTGAAGAGAATTATTTTAACTGTTAAGTCATGCGTTAAAACTCTACTTGGGTCACATTTTATTTCAGTTTGGACCAAATTCAAGGTATCGAAGGCTTGGATTGAGATGGTGATTTATGGATCACCATCATGGCCAGAAGTTGACGCACTACAATTAACCTGTTTTTGTTGGAGTGTAACGGTCTTGATCTAATTTTAAATATTCAATATTCGGAATAGTAACTAAAGATGTTTGTAGAAGATGTTTCTAATAAAACGCGTCTTTATTTGATTTAAA
Organism: Diogma glabrata; assembly: GCA_963693315.1. Taxonomy (NCBI): domain Eukaryota; kingdom Metazoa; phylum Arthropoda; class Insecta; order Diptera; family Cylindrotomidae; genus Diogma; species Diogma glabrata. Next base: position 119,757,613 of record OY856187.1, read on the forward strand.
GTTGTTTGTATTTGAAACAAGGTTGCTTCTTATTCTGCTTATTATTCCCCGGCGTATTATTAAGTAGAATCGAAAACATCTATGCAATTGACTCGGATTATTAGTTTTTGTTTTTGGATGGTGTGGTGGAGGAGTACCGATTTCAACACATGTTTCACAGAGTAAGTTGACATGCATTTTATACGGTAACAAATTTACAATATCCGTTCTGTATGACCTGCTTAGAAAGCTACTGATATGTTTTGTTAGTGAAGTATGTTTTAATTCTCTTAGAATGAGTAATCGTTTTGATGACAACTGAAAAAATGTTTGCTCGCCAGTATAGGTCGTATGATTTAACTGGCAAAATTTTAGTTTCGTTGAGAGTTTTTAGTTTTAGTTAAGATGATCTTTGTGCACCAGATACCACCAATTGCCACGTGCAATGCAGTATTCTGTGTTGTTTTTAATTTCTTTTACGAAGCATGCGTTCCTGTAGATTTGAATTTTGGAAGTATGATGAACTCCATCAGTTTAGCAATCGGCACAGTAGCGAAATGGGTTTGTATGGTTTAGAAGGTCACACTCCTATGCTTTAATATTAATTATGCTCAGCATAAATTGCACATTCCATTATGATGGTAGAAGTGATCGTACGTTTGAAAATCTTCCGTATTCGACTAGCACGTACTCTGCGTTCTCTTCCGTCCTATCCTCAAAATCTATATAGTTTGGGTCCGCTTCGTGCCTTAACTTGCATAGTTACTCACGGCAACATTCATGACCTGATATCATCTGCATCATATGATGGTTGTCGTTACCGTTATTTTGGAACCTCGTTGCATTCTCTCGATTTATTTCCTGTGCCAACCCATCTGAAACAAATCCCCGTTCGATTCACTTCACTCTTAGAGTGCCTTGATTCTTGACCCAAGTCAAGGTATCTAAAACAGCGTGTTAGAATGAATTGCTCAGTCTACATTCTATCAATCCAATTCGTCTGTGCCCACACGCTTTAAGCATTTTCGGTGACCATTCAGGGAATCTAATTAATGCCGTCTGAGTTCCGTTTCGCCTTCTCAAAGATTTAATTGTAGTAGTATGGAGTAGTAGTCTGAACTGTAGAAAATTAGGTCTCATTGTAATACAATTTTATTCATACGTTGTCATCTGTCTTCCTAATCTTCTTAGTGGTACCATCCCGAGCTCTGTCAGTTCCGGGTTAGCTTTCATATCTTTCATAGCATTTGAACATATGTTTTTCACTGAAACTTGGAATTATCATGACATCCAACCTTGTTGCTCTTGTTTAAATTTGCGTGTAGCGTTTCACTTTGACTCAACAAATCGGCTCTTGACCTAAGATCTTGAATTCGAATGTCTACAGAATTTCCATTTCGATGTCTTTGGAGTGGTTTCAACATTGCTTGGTGTGCTACATTCTTAAACACTTGATCTACAGAGCGTTTTTGCGGCTCGGTAATAAGCCATCATTACCATTATTGCTACGCCTCTACATCCGACAGTTCACTCACATTTCGATTTGCCTTTGCCGTAGTAACTGTTACAGTGGAAAAGTTCGACATCACCGTATCATTGTAGTAACTGGCTTTAAACAACTGGGAGCCTGCTTGCTCACTCACCGCAGTTGGTGGTCCTAGGAATTTGTCCTCCCTGCACCGTAAGCTTCTAACCTAAATTACCTCTCTTGATGAATTTATTCTCAATGTTACCATCTCTTAGTATTTTATACCGGCTGACAGGTCAACCCAAATCACAGCTGCTTTTTATTTGCCGACCGACGCTGAACAAAAAGTGTCCCTATCAAGCAGATGTTTCTGGGTTTAAAAGTTCTTGTGTTCTTGTGTTCTTGTGTTCTTGTGGTTAAAAGTTATGAAACAAGCAACTCAAAATCTTAATACCACTACATTCGTGTGTGTTGTGCGAGTCGTGAAAAATGAAGCATATTTAATACCTGCTGCTCCCCGGCCACCCGGGGTTCATCACCCAGTGGTTCCGAAATTAGATAGATTTACTGGCAGTTTTTTCTTTTACCTTTCGGATAAAATTTATTCATTTTTATTATTGCGTGTAGTTGGGATTTATTGGTTCGTAAACAGTGTGCAGAAGTTTTGGTAGAAGAAGTTGGAGAAGTTTTTATGGGTGAAAACCATTTAGTATCATACACATAATATCAGCCGTTCCGTTTGGAATCGAACACCAATATTATATTAATCATTGTGCAATCAACTTATTTTCCCACTGATTTATTGGAAATTGCAGTGCCCATGGTGCTCTTTTATGGGCGTCTTATCTTATAGGCGTCTTGATTCAATTTTTCATCTCTAATTGATTAAAAAATAGCCAATATCCGTTTATCCAAAAAATGATAAAATATTAATATAAATTGTAAAATAATTATTAAACCAATTTCTTTTTTTATTTCTCAGGTCTCCGTCACTTGGACAAGTCAAGTGTTCAGATGGCTATATACAGACCTTGTTATTGTAAATGAAATGCTTCACTCATGGGTGCAAGCGTTAAATCTATTTTGTAAAAAATTATCGGAAGAGGTTAGCATTTTTACTAAATTTGCTATATAGTGATTATTTATAGTGGAAATTAATCTATAAAATCAACTTTTTTAGCACGGTATCACTGTAGAAATTATAAGAATATTACCAGAAAGTCCACCACCAACTATCACAAATTTATTCTGCAACAATGAAGCTAATCCAAGTGATTTGGTAAAAGATTTTATAGATATTTTCGTGTTGGAAAACATTTTTGTTTTCTTTTCTATTCCTTATAGGTTGTCACTTGGGATTGCGACTGTATGCCGGTATTGCAGATAAAAGCTATGCGGCAAAAGTCAGGAAAAGTAGAAATATCACACTATAAAGCTACAGTGTCAAGATACCGTGGTCATTCATCAACGAAAATTAATTACCTAACTCTTAAAGGTGAAATGAAGATTGGGGGATATCCTGATGTAAGTGATAGAAATTTTATGATTATACAAAATTTTATAGCCATACAAAATAATTAATTTTTTTCCTTAGATTCGCATTGCGTTAAACAGTATCGGTCCCATAAAAGGAGATAATCATAATGAAAGTCAATTACAAGAATTAGTTGTTGAAATTTTAATAAATGCAATACGTGGAACAGTTTATCCAATTGATTTCTCAGTTTACTCAACATGTCCAAGAGCGTTAAAAATGGATCCTTCTGAAAATCCTGTAAATGTTGATACGAATGACGATGCTCTGGTGGTGAGATTTTTACTTGCAGGCAACCCAGTTGTGTTACCCTTCTCCATTAGAATTTACTATTTATGTTTGTTTTTGCATATTTTCCTGCCCCACCAAAAATCTCACTGCATGAATATTGTTATTCCTATTTTTACCAATAATTTGTTTGAAAATAAAACAAGAAAATATTTTTACTAAATATGTATTTTATAAAACGGATTTTCAGTATAATGTAGATGGATACTCGTCCTATAATGATGCAAATTCATTACAAAGTGGTGTGTCTGCAGGAAAACGGCTTTTGGTTAAAGTTGTGAAAGGAGAAGGGCTGATACGCGCTGCTGATCCTTACTGCGTTGTTGAAATGGATGAACCTCCACAAAAAAATCAAACAGGTGCTAGACAAGGAATGAATCCGTATTGGGATGAACACTTTTTATTGTAAGTAAAAATAATAAGATATAAATTTATATCAATCAATAATAATTGTTATACTTCGATCCATCAGCGATTTATCGCCAAATTCAGCGGAAATATTGTTTGAAATATATGATCGTCCGTCCGTTGCCGGTGATCCAGCCCGATTTCTTGGCTTAGGATTAGTCGGGATCGATGAACTTTCAGTAGGACCATCATCATCACAGGTGCTATCTTTACAACCTCGACCTTACGAAACTGAAAAAGTCAGTGGTGCTATAACAGTTGAGTTTGTCTTCATTGAAGGTCCTGAGATCCCAGCCGGGCGTCGTCCTTATAAACTAAAAGACGCATTAAAAATAAATACAAATACGTCACAAAGTCAGCCGCATCCAATCATTACGAACGGTAATCAACATGGAAAAGATGTTGCTGATGCTGCTATTAGAGCTATTGAAAGAGGTGCATTAAGTACATCAAAACCTAGTAAAAGTACACTTATTATTCATAGTGTCCAACGAGTAAGTAAAATTATATCTTATTCATTGCATTCCGTTTAACACTTTAATCATTGTTTTTATTCATTTCTGGTATTTAATTTATTTTATTTTTTTTTGTTGATTTTGGTTTTGAATTTTAACAGGAGAGTAGTCAACCTGTTCTTAAGGTAATTTTTAATTTTATTGTTTTCAATTTTTGGATTTGATTTGTTGTTTTGTCATTTATGCGTTATATATAATAACATACAATTAAGCTAAACTATATATGTGTATGTCACATGTCACAAAAGTAGAGAAGTTTTGGTTGCATAGTTAAAATATTTATGAGTCCAGGCGGCAATACTAAACCTCTGGACCAACGTTAAAATCATATCTTATTGTAATCACAAATTCTCACATTTAATCATCATCTCTTACTCACCTCATGAAATTAATTTATCTAGTAATGGCTGTTACGGTGACATAACTATACATTTTCGTTCACTTTTATTACTTTTTTATAAATTACCGCGGTCGGTAAACAATAAAACTAAAAACATACATATATATAGTGCAAAAAGACATTTCATTTATCTAATATATATTTTAATTGCTGCAAATTAAAGGCCGCCTTAAAATCATTAACATAATTTTGAATTAGGTTGCTTTAAATGAACAAGGACTCATTCATTTCGATGAGTCTCAATTGGAAGAAAAATTAGCCGATAAACCAATAGAAAAAACTGATGAAGGAATAAGTATACCAACCGATAGTTTAATAACTGAATCGTTTGATTCTGCTGATGTAGAGGATTTATTGATGGCAAATGGGATCGCTGATAAAGAGGTAAGCATCTTGTCTAAAATGTTTGTTTTTTTTTCGTTTTGTAATTATATTTTAAAAATTTGGATTCCTATTGATCACAGCAATGTGTGTGTCTATTAAAATACAAACAATTTTAAATGTTAATTTTACACTATCCAAAAAGCTATACTAAACAAACCCTCACTGCTTACTGCATCGACAGTATCTTAAACCATTCATCAGGATGGATAAGGTTTGTGTTTGGAGAACATTTTTTTAAGCTTTAACTAAAATTACAATTTTTTAAACGCTTGCTATTGGTACATACTCGATCGACTTATTCAAAGCTGGAAGAAATAACCGACCGGAAATATTGGAAAACTTTCTTTGTGCCGAATACTACAATCGAGTTTAATAGACATAAAAAACAACAAATGTTTTCGGTTTTTAAATAAAATATGACTTCATTAATTTTATTCAATTTAAACTTCCATAATAATTAAAAACGTTCATCAGTTTAGAATTTCAATTAGTTTTTTGATTTTCAATTTTGAAATACATTAATTTAAAATGATTGAATCATTTACCATTTTATACGTATGGTGGTTGTGATGAATTACTAAATAGAAAAATTACGCTATTTTAATAAATTTCAAGTCAAAGAACGAAATTAGTCCGATACAAAAATGTAATTAGCTGAATTTTTGTTATCCTTTTTCCATGTGTTTTCTTATATGTCGGAAGAAACCTTCTTGTAACTTTTTCTTTACAACTTATAGAATAGCTAAATAATATAAAATGGTTAACAATTATAGCCTGGTGATCCGAATATTAGACCACCACCACGACAGCATTATACAAATGGACACTCAACAACATTGCCTCGTGATATGGGATTAACACCTACATCAGAAACAGGAAAACAATTAGATGACCTAGAACGTGGGAGAACGCGTAAAAAACGGGATTTCTTTGGAACATTAAAAAAACGATTAGGACGTTCAAAAACAAGAACCAAATCCGCGGATCGTGAGATGATACCAATTTATCCTGAAAATCTTAATGGTGAAACAAGATCTATATCTGCAGATCGGGGACCAATGATGAATAACAACTCATCGACAGGTAAGTGATTGTGAACAAATTATCACCTATTTTCTTCATTTCTGCTTATGTAACAGTAATCGTTAAAGTCTAAGGTTTACTTAAGTAATGTAGAACTAAAATTTTCGTTTTTTTCTATAAACAAAAGAAATAGTTTAGACATAAATTAAATTGCCACACTGTAAAAATCATTAATCAACCAACAAGAAAAAATGGTTTATTAACCAACAGAAAAATAGTAGTATGTAGCTTAAATAGTTGTTGTAGTAGTATGTACTAATATTGATAGCAGTTGAGGAGTGTTGTTTTATTTTTTATTAACTATACACATATGTATAAAATCTAAAAAAAAATTGAAGTGGGTATTGATACTTTTGACCTGTTTTAACATAATTGATTGATTAGATTGTTATTAAAAAGAAAATACGGAAATAATTATTTTCTGTTACTTATTGCAAACAAACTATCGATAAATCGGTGTAAATAGAATAGATAATCTACTATTAAGTATTAAATAGAGTAGCTAAATATTTCTTTCAACCATTTTATTTGAAATTTTTGCGTTACAACTTGTCATAATTTGTTTTTGTTTAACGGGACATAATTGCATTTGCCAAAAAAATTTCATGCCTTTGAATTTTTACTGCAATTGAAAAATGTGTGAACTCGAGGAAAAAAGTTTTCCGAACAAAAGATTATTTGAAACTTCGTTAACTTCTAATCCTGGCATTTTGTTCGAACTTGGTGTATAAGGTTTTTCTAATGCATACCAACTTCCGGTTGATCACTTCCGGTTAAACAGTCCATGGACTCATAGTATTTGGCATTTGACCAAATACCCACCCCGCCACAACTGCGATGTGTATTTCCTATAGAAGTTAAACTGCTTAATCATTCAGTCTTCAGGAAACTAAAGCAAATATATTCCACATTGAGGAGATGTCCCCGTGATGCAGATATAGGATAACCTCTGAACCTTTTCTAACTTTGCCTTCCCAGCGTTAAGTTGGGCTCTTTTGTTCCATGCGACTGCTCCATAAGTGATGACTTATCTCACTAGCATGGTGTACATCCACCTTAGGATATCTGTGTTACACCTCCATGTTTTACACGCAAGGTTTTTGCACACTATCAGAACTCTTATGGCTTTGCTTACCACCGCTTCCATGTGGTTTCTCCACAGGAGTTTACTATCGAAAATTACTCACATATATTTTGTCGCTTGGGTAGATTCAATTAAGTAGTCCTTCGTGATGATGTGTTTCATGATAAGTTTTATTTTCTTGGTGAATGGGACTACTGTAGTTTTACTCAGATTGAGTTTTAGTCCCACAGAAGTGCACGAAGTGTTTACTAGATTCAGTCTCCTCTGTACAATATCAAAGAGTTTTTCTTCGAACTTACCTCTGGCAATAATGACAATTTCATCTGCGTACCCAAGACATTTAATGCCTTGGTTACTTAATACAACCATAATTTAATCCACCACTAGACTCCACATGAGTAATGATAAGACCCCTCCTTGCGGACAACCCATAGTCATTTACAATCCCCAGCCTTGGTTTCTGCTTCTCTAGTTCCTCAGCATCATACATCCAGTCGGTTGTGGGGCTGTCAACCCTTTTCCCACTTACAGCCTTCTTGAGTACTCCATACGAGGTGTTATCAAAAGTTCCTTCAATGTCCAAAAAGACACACAGCAACTTCGTTGTTGTCCACTGCCGCCTCTAATTCTTTCGTTAACCTGAACAGTGCGGTTTCCGTTGATCTACTCGTTCTTCTGTACGCGTGTTGATTATCTTCCAAATGCGATCTCACCAAAGTACTGGTTCGTATGTGGTTGTCGATCACCTTTTCCATCGTTTTTAACATGAACGATCTTACCTACTTTTGGAATAAATATCGCTTTTTCCGTTCTCCATATTTCTGGAATATGCCCATGAATTTAAGTGCCAGATCGCTCCTGAAGATGCCCTAGAGGTGCGATGAAAGCCAATTTGGCCTCCTCTGCAACTGAGCTGGGAGTATTCTGTCCACTCCTGGTGATTTGTATGGCTGGCAAGTACTGGAAAAGTCCTCCTGGTCTAGTCATCTGGGCTTGGTCTTTTACTTTTCTTCTTACTTGCGTCATCTGCACCCGCGCTTATGCATCCCGGTAAGTGTGTGTTCTAGAAGAAGAGCAACTATCTGCTGCTCATCGCCTTCTCAACGAAGTTTTAATCTCGACAACGCCCTTCGCCCAAGCTTTAAGTAGTTCCTAGTCACTACAGGCGTTGCAGAGATATTATCACAGAAAGTTCTGGAGCAGCCTATCTTTGCCCTGATTTCCTTATTGTAAGTGGTAAAGCCCCTGGTATACTCTTCCCAGTTTCCGGATTGTTTTGCCCTATTAAAGAGCCTCAGTACTTCTGTTCTTAAATTTGACAACTCCTTGCTCCACCAAAACGCGTCTCTGATCTTTTACCTTAGTAATTGGGCAGCTGACTTCGAACGTCTTAATGATTGCCAGGTTTAGCCAGCACGGTGTAGTGTTTTACTGTCCCTCTAATCTACTTTTAAAGTCTCCTCAAATTGATCCCACTTTAAGTTCCGGGGGTGATTCCTCTTCGTACTATCCAGTTCCAACAGAATCATTCTAGGATCCGACAAGGAGGATTCATTTGAGATTGATTTCAGTTTTTTATGAACTGCTCCACATTGGTACTTCATACCGTTAAATCTAACACTTTCTGTTTTGCTGTTGTGAGAAAAGTGGGTGTGTTCCCGACATTGAACATGCTTAGGTTTTCTTTAATTAAAAATTCTAACAGAAACTCACCTCTTTGGGTCGTATCCGTACTTCCCCATGTTTCGCTGTAAGCATTTGCATCACACCCGATAATGAGAGACCACTTCTTCTTGTTGCACTATTCCATTAGTCCATGTACCTCTCTAGACGGAATCAATACCCCGTCGCCTGCACCGTGCTCTGTACAATTCTTCCAAGTCTGATGATAGTGGTTATGGCCACCAAGTCCCTGGCAAGAAAATCTGAAAGATAAATATAGTTAATATTTTCCTAATCATAATCCACACTCTAGGTGAGTTTCCATTAGTATCCCATAACACCTTCGAGTCGTTGTTCGCAAGGAATCTCACTCTGTTTTTGTGGATCCAGGGTTTCTGAGACCTAACTTTCTTAGTGAATGTTCTGACCACAAGAGCTGACGCTGCTATGGTGTGGTGGACAACAACTTGGGCCACAAACAAGCTTCCTGCCTTCTCCATTAACTGTTGTCGAAGAGGGGTGTATCTTCCCCTTAATCCATCAACAACCTCACCTTCTCCTCGATATCTACGTCTTCGATACTACTGTAATCCTCTGCAGCAGCATCCTCCTCCTCCTCCTCCACAATTATATTTGCCACCTGCCTGAGTATCGTTAAGGTGGCGGCTGGTTCTCTGGGCGGTGGTGGTATCTGAGGTACTTCTCCCGAGATGCCACCAGCCCTCTTTTCCACCGTTTATTTGCTGTCGCTTTTCTAGATCCACGGACAATGACTTTGCTAAACCGGTAGTTGGGGGTATTCCCCACCCCCAAAAAGGTTGTCTTTGCCTTGTCGTCAATCAGTGTCGTCAGGAGTTGATCTGTGCCCTCTTTCCGACAGCTTCCAATCCTTGACAAATAAGCCAGCGGTTTGCCCCTTTAGCAGAGCGATAGATTTCTTCCTGGTCTGCCCAGCACTCCTTGGGAGAAAGACAGTACCCTTATGAGGAATTGGAATATCATCTCCCATTTTCGTCACAAGTACCGATAAGTACCGATTTGCCGTCTGCTCGTCGTCGCTTTCTACCACAACATGACCAGGTTTGAAGTAAATACCCACCTTTATGTGTGTGTTTTGTACATTAAATACATTCCATATTGTTCCCCCGAGTATCACGAAAAAGAAGGTCAAAGCTTTGTTAACCAAGTCGGAGCTCTGTTAACTTGGCCAGGCAAAATACACCTGCAGATCGCCCGGTATCCAGGTGGCTCCGTTAGCGACGGCGTTATTTAAAAAAACCTCCAACCTGCAATCGGCACGGAATGGATCGCATTACACCTTGATCCAGTCCATTTGCTAATCATTTTGCTTGACCCGCTCCACACCTGGATCATTTACACACGTGCAAGGAAGGTGCACGTAGACTCGTAGGCGATAGCATTATGTTGGGGTGGTGAGATAAGATACAAAGCTATCTGTAGACATAGTAGCCTAAACGAGTCGTCCGGAGTAAGATCTCAAAATTTCGACTTGTCTGTGACATTCGAAATGCTGTCCAGGTTTGCGCTTTCAGAAAGAATCTTGCATTAGATCTCTGAGAATATTCAAGACCCAGCTTTCTTGGCTTAGTAACATTCCATTAATAACCAAATTCCACAGACGACGTCGAAAACACATAGCCTTAGAGTAGAGTAGAGTATTTATAAATACCAGTTCTGATATCTCTTTCTTGAGCATTCGATCCACACAGCCGAACAACCCCTTTAATAATTCGCAAGCATTCGTACAAGTGACCATTAACTATTCCTTGCAATTAAGGAAATTTTCGATAGTAAGTTCAAATATGTCAATCCATTTGTGTTTCTATAGATGGCTTCTACAGTATGCATACTGCTATGCTGGCTGCCTTAGGTATAAACATTACTTTTTTTGTGTCATTTATTTTTCATTCCACAAGTGTCGCCTGTATTAATCTACAATTTTCCTGGTCCAATTTCACTTTCAGGTTTTTTTTCTCATTGGTGTTTCACATAAGAACATATGATATCATCAAGTGTTCCTTATTTTGTATTGATTTTAATAATTCAATCCATGTTTTGGTTTAATTTAACTTGGAGATTTAATCAATAGAATATTATTTATATGGGTAATCAGCCCATGAATCCAAGAACTCATTCAGGTCCAAGTGATTTACATCCTACGAGTACTCTAGTCTCCGAGCTCAAATTTTCAAGTTTACTTCAGTTAATTCGTTAGACGAATAGCGACTAGTGCCCGGTTTCGACTGTTTTTTAATATAACTTTAGCCAAACTATGGCTAGTCCAATGGTTTGTCGAACATGCGCTATCCAATCCAGCAGACTTGAGTAAATTAAAATTTACTTTGCAGTCAAGATTTTCTTACTACTCATTATTGGGCTTGGAAGTTTTAACTGTTATTGCGAGCGTCCCTCATACCTGTATCCACGTTTGACCAATTATCTTGGAACTGCATCTTTAATTGAAGTTTAAGAGATGCCGGACGAGTTGTAGTTCAGTAACCAGAAAATTTGTTCTCTTTTTTTCTGGTATCCTCAACGGGCTACTGTATTTCTCACCTGCGTTCTTCTTCAATCGATGATCGTTGCACAGCGGCAGTAGTTCCATTGATTTCGATGTTTTATACATGACAGCTTCGTCCTTTTTATAGATTGATATGTTCTTCCAACTTAGCTATCATCCAAATAAATGAGCTGGATTGCCAATTTACATATAAATTCTAGAATTCGATCCCGAACTATCGTGCTATATCTACGGGGTAACTTCCTCAAAATAACTGATCGTCTTCTATACAGTAAGGAGGATTGATGATTGGTAAAAGCTGTAAATTTGCCAGGGTTCCAACACCACCTATCGTTTCGCCAGATCGGTCATTTTCTAGTTTCTTACTAAGATATCGGCTAATGCTACTACCACCTTTTTCCATTTTGTTTATAGCATGAAACCTTCCGCCTACGACGGAATCTTCAAATCTTTCTGTAAATTAAAATAAAAGTTATCTGAACTGTCCGTCTTTTAGGCTCAATTAGAAATTTCTCCTTAAATCTTTTTCTTTCGAACACACAACTCCAAGCTGAATTCTTCGTCGTCATTTTATTGTATTGCAGGTTAGAATTAAAATTTACGACGCAATTGGCTTAATACTGTACCTGCTACATTTTTTAATTTTAGTAGATCAATTTTGTGCCTACGCAGTGCTTTAAAGGAACCGTCAAACCGAAAAAGCTTAACTGGCCTTTCTTATGTCAAAAATCCTAAAAAACTCTATTTTCGAAAATCTCTAGAACTCAGAAATAGAATGTTTTCGCAACAAGTTTGATACTTTCTGGAAACAAATTTCATATTTATCGGAAACAAGTATCTTATAAATACTAATATTAATAGACCGAATACTTTTAACAAATTATTTTATAATTTAGACTAAAAATGAGAATGGTTTGCTAAATTTAAGTTCATACTACTTAGGGCAAAAATTCCAGATATCATCAAGAAAAAACAAATGCCGACTTCCAAAATTAAATGCATGTTTTGATTATTGTATTAACTTTTTTTAAATGTAAAATAAATTCTATACAATTTTTCTTCAAAATTCTATTGCTTTAACTTGGTTACGTGTCCTCTCTTGCACATACGTATTTTTTTCTTGTAGGAGCTAGGTTAATTGTTCCAACATTGGATCAGTCACGACGATCATCTCTTTCAGAATCATCAGCGATATCTGGTTTATCAAGTGCTAGCAATAGAACTTACACCCATGAAGCATCAACGTTAGTTTTAGAAACTATAGAAAACGGTGTCAAAAGGTAAGTAGAAGGAGGAGAGAATATCAATAATATGTGTACGTTTGTAAATTGAATTTATGTTTTTTCTTAGACATTTTCTGGTTCCTTTGGCTATTGCACAACGTCCAAGATGGAGGCGCAAAGGTACAAAACTGCATATATACAACGATCATACGTTTGTAGCAAAGCATTTAAATGGGCATGTTTCTTTTTATATTATCTCTTTAATGTATAAAACTTATTTTGTATTTGATTTTAGGGGTTTAACTTGTGATATTTGTAATCGTTCCATCCCACGAAGACCGGGAAAACAAGGTTATGAATGTAGAGATTGCTTAACCAAATGTCATAAGCAATGTCATGTCAGAGCACCACAAGCCTGTAAAAATGCCACTGTGTTATCTATAGAATTGTAAGTATTTTTGATATGTCTTCAGTTTAACATCATCCACTATATTAAATTCATTTAGTTCATACTTCAAGCTAAGTTGCTTTGCAACTAAGAATAAAGTGCCAACAAATTTTTTAAAATATTTGGTTTAAAAATCAAAAAGCAAACTAACTCACTTGCTTTATATAAACCTTTTTAAGCATTGGCAATACCGATACAATCATTTTTTGAAATTTATCAATACTTAAGTTGCTCCAAGTTTACATTAATCAAGTAACGGTTATACCTGAAAGTATTCTGATCCATAACTAGTGTTGCAGTAACTATGCTCTGCGCTAATCCAACCAAATAACATTGCTAATTTCAGAATCTAATTGGTTCTATTAATTAATAGAAATAAATAAATTTAGTAAACACTTTTAGTGAATTTTCTTTGAATAAAATGTATATAGAAAAAGTTTAAACAACTATCTAGTATCCCATTTAAGAAAATATATTGGATGAACGTCAGTTCTGTTTATATCCAAGATAAAACTTCTGAAGCTCTTAGAATTCCATTTTTTTTATTTATAGATCAATTATCTATTACGATGTATATAGTCTAATCAAATTATAATTTATAGTTATATAATCGGTTGTTAATAATTAATTGGTTTAGGAGTTAAAAATCAACTGTATATTAGTTACTAACAAAAAATTCATTTTTTATTTTGATTTCTGTTTAAATTTCATTCATAAACTAACATAAGTACATATTTTAATTTTTTTATCATTCACTTTCTTTTTTCATTTTTTTTTTCTAAATTCACCAAAACTTAGGTCTACACTGCCAGTACTGACAGAAAATGCCATGTAATAATTGAAAAAATAATAATATTTATTTATTGATATTTTAATAAAGAAGAATTAAATCTAAACAAATATTGAGAAATTTAAAATTAATAGAAATAAATTTTACTCTTAAAATTATAAAATTATTTTCTATGCATTATCAACGTTGTTGCATAAAATAATAAAAACAAAAACATTTAAAATGAAACTAGTGGCATCTGTTAAACTTTTATACACCTCAATCTTTATTTTATTTATTTTATTTTCTATAATCATATATGAACTTCTGGTAAGCTTATTTTTATCGCTATGGATTTTATATTTAATTAATTTTGGTGTGCTGATTGCTATTAATATGTTTTCTAATGTGTTTAAGTGCGATTTTTTGTTTGTTACTTTGATCTAATGGCTTTTTGTATTCAATAGTTTTGATTAACAATTGTAATTCAAATTAAAGATCACCTTTGTTTTTTTATTTCATATGGATTGTAATGCTTATATAAACAAACTATAGGTGAATAATTTCTTCCTCAAATAATCCAAAAATGATCAAATCAAGTCATATTTGATTTTTATATTTTTTTCATACGAAAAAAAAATTATAGGTCACACATTTTCAGATATATATCGAAAAATCTAACATGTTCGTGGCCGATTCGGTATCTCGAACATTATTGGGTTTTAGTTAAAACTGAACCGAAAAAACCATAAACTATTTTTGTATGGTTAGATATTTTTTATCTTCACAACTGCAAAAGAAATCGACATCTTGTCGGTCTACTAACATAATTACTCACTTTCGCTTAGCAAAAAATGACTAGGCTAAACCCGTCAAGCATAACGTGACCCACGTTATTGAAACACATGGACCTTTCATTTCATTTATATGCCGCGAATAGCTCCGGATTTACTGACCATACTAACGACGAAATTTGATATAATGTTGTCACAATGCATTTCGACCGTCTTACAGTATATGGTCCTCACCTCTTCATCTCGTTAAATATCCCATTCATAAAAGTGATTTAAAGCTTGCTTAAGAAAAGAATCTGAAGAGGACTTTACTCATGACTCACAAGTCACAATCTTAGTGTAATAATCACAGTCGTGTAACAACCAAATGAGGTTGTAACAACCTCCTGTAACAACCAAACGAGGTAGACTGTACTGTAACAACCAAACTACAACCAATGTACTCCCGTAACAACCAAATGAGGTAGATTTAATCCCTCTCTTCGACAACTTTTTTCCATCCTACAACTTCAAATGCAATAGTTAGTACTTAGTAGAGCAGCTAAGACAGCCGTTTGCTTTCACACTTGATACTAACTGCTCTCTCCTTTTTCTTTTTGTCGTTTCATAACGTTTCATCTCTATGGCACTAGAGGTGAGGGTTGTGGCGAATGATACATTGTCTTTGCACAGTATCTTTTATTTTGAAAATAGTGTTGCGCCTTAAAAAACATCTAAATTAAATTTTTTCAATTTTTTTTTAAAAGAAAGTGCCGCATTCTTTAACCGAATAAAACACTGATGTAAAATATGAAAAATCTGAAATTTTAAGGCTCTAAGATACCAAGTCTTCGGTCTGTGTAAATAGTTTTTTATACAGAGCTGGAATTGGAATTAAAATTTCGTCTTCCAAATTACTTAATAAAAGATAACACGGTTTTCAAAAAGGAAGAGCAACGGAATATTTCCTTTCGTGTGTTACTCATGTCTGGAACAAATCACTTGAAAATTTTGATAAAACTTTTGGTGTTACTCTTGATATTTCGTGCCAAGAGCCAAGTATGGCACAAAAATCTTATATATAAATTGGATTAGACTAGATGAACATTTAGTTGCCTGGATACAAGGTTGTATATCTGAGCGAAAATTTGGTGTCAATGACAGTGTTAGGATGTGTTTCATACTAATGCAGGCCTTCTTCAAGAACTCATTTTATCCCCAACTCTTTTTCTCATCTACATTAATGACTTGTTGGTTTCAACAATTAATCCTATCCATAGTTTTGCTAATAATAGCACGCTTCATGCGTCTTCGTTTGTACCTAAATTATATTCACTGGCTTGAAATTATATTCACTGGCTGATTATCTACTAATATGTTATGGTCTATAAACCTAATAAGTCTGCAGACCTGTAGCGTCACACCAGAGCATCGGTCTGTCATTTTACGGTTAGACTCTCGCATCTCTGAAATTCATTTTATAGACACTCACATCTATGGAATTCGTTACCTTTGTGGTAACGTGGTTTGTGGTTTTTATCTGATAACTTTAATCCTCAAAATTCTAAAATCGGTATTCTTAAATTTCTCAAAGAAAGTTAATTCTCAATCGGTCCTAATTGTTGGCATGGTGTCTTCGAATTTTTAGAGACGTTAATTTATAATTTACTAGGAATCGCCCAGTTGCCGAAATTCGGCCATTGTAAATAGAAATTGTAAATAGAACTCCCAACCAAATAGCTACAACACATTATTTCAGAGTTTTATTAATTGATATAGATTGATTTTGAACTGTGAAACAAATAACTTGAAAAAAAAAACAAAATAACCGAACAAAAAACTCAAAGAAATACGCCTATGACATTTTTGCCATTTTTTCTGAAAAAATCGTCAACATAAAAAAAAAGTATTTTATTCTCTTCCATTTAATTATATCAGCTTTATTTGTATGTTTTTTCGATAATAATAGTATGTATTATTGTATTGTTTTCTAACCTATAGCCTAATGAACTTAACCTATTGCCTAATGAACATTTTATTCAATTGGTATGATTCCAATTGGTCAAATTGTTTTGATTTCATTAAAATTATTTTCAAATTATAATCACAATTGCTTTGATAAGTTTTCTTCAAAAATCAAATTTTGAGTAATTCTCTTATTTCGTTTAGTTGAACTTGGTTGATTGTATGAGAAGGCCGTTTTTTATCATCAGGGTTTTTTTATTAAGAAATTTGATTTATCAATTAAAACAATAAAGATTTATTGTTTTAATTGAAGAAAATGTTTTTATTTTTTATAATACACAATTCTTTTTTATAATAAAATCTTTGTCAGAGAATAAAGTATTGTAATCGATTCGTGAATAATGAATTTTATTCTCTCGCAAATTAAAATTCTCGCTCGTGCCTCGCTCAAATTTTAAACTTTTGCTTGAGAATAAACTACTTCATTATTCACTCATTGATTAAACTACTATTTCGGCACATCTACTCCTCAAGACCTATCCTACAATATACATATTTCCACACTTTTGATGGAGCAAATATTTTAAAATTGTACCGCAAAAATTTTGCTTACGTATTTATATATAGATTATAATAACACTAAACATATTCCCAGTTCTTAATAAAAAAAACGACATACGACTGCAGAGTCTAGAAAATTTCTCAAAAATTCCCTTCATTTAGCCAAACGCTTCTTTAATAATTACAACTGAGACCAGCTGGCATTTTATAACCGAACTGCTTCTATTAGTAAAGAAAACATAGCTAAAAATCTTTCGAAACTACAGCCACTACACTAAAAGCTTATGTGTCGAGTTTCATCAAAATCAAATGTCATGACTTAGAGCTATTGAATTATTAATTTAAGTAAAGAGCAGTTCAGTACCCCCTTTGTCCAATTATTTCCCCCCAAAACTTTCAAAACTGCTAAACCGAACTAAATGCTTATGTATGGACCAAAGCTCAAAGTTTTCAAAACTATTACACCAAAATTAAACCAAAATCCTATTTACAGAGTTTTATCAAAATCTTATGACATGACTTAAAGTTATTGAAATTTCAAATAAATATGTGTCCCTTTGACCTCCATTTTGTCTAATTTTGCCCAAACTATTTCCAGATCACCCAAAGAATTTCTTAAAAAAATGACGGAAATCAGTTTTGTAGTTTTTGCGTTTTTTCGCATAAGACGTCCGGCAAACAGATGAACATTTGTTTTTGGTTATTTAGACTACTTGTGATCCAAAACGTTGAGAATTGAGATATGTCAACAAGTACTTCACACGACGGTATGATATCAATAATAATAATTTTATTGATAGAACATAAATAAACAAGAACAAAATAGGATACTACTAATTTGTTGTTGTTATTTTCTAGAGATTAGAATTCTTTGGTCTTTTAGAGACCAATTTTTAATGTATGTTGCTTGTATGAAAGTTTAATTAAAAAATTACTTTTAATATATATTTTCTTCTTTTGTGGAATTCTGCATTTTTCGTGAGAACAATTGTACTTTGGTTGTCACTAAAACCCGATGTTGAAGCATCTTGTTCGTAGCCACTATTATTTAAAAACTGTCAGCCAAATGGCTTTCTTAATGACATCAGAAGCAGTTATGTATTCCGCTTCTGTTGTTATGAATGTCACGGTTTTTATAGGTAACTCTTCAATGCAATAAAGCTATAATTTAGCTATTCCACTGCGTTGATAAGTTTGGGTCAATAGCACAGGCTGTGTAGTCTTTCAATACGACTGATGAACATTTAAATAAACTAAATTTGAATTTTCGCAAGGCTGTCATTTTTAAGAAATTCAGTGAATTTTTCATTCCAGATCCAGATCGTTGACGCTTGTTTCCATCCGTTAAGATTTTTTTCAGACGGCATATCATATTCTCATCATTAACAATAACACTTTTTGGTATTTCCAATATATGATTGTGTCAAAATTACCATTTAGGAATGCATTATTTTCCAATCTTCGATTGCATTGACAGATAAAATGTACCACAATATCGACAGTTTCATATCACGAAAATCTTCTTGCAACCAAACTTTTAATTCATTTAATTGAACATAATTATAACTGAGAAACACTTTCTTGGTGTCTAGATCAAATAAACGAACGAAAATGTATGTTTGTGGGCTCGAATCCAACTAAAAATTTCTTCTTTGACTTTGGATACGACTTCTTTCGTTCTAATTTCTTTGAAACTTCCACGAAGCAATTGGCACCAAAAACCCGAACATGAGTCAAATATGATTTTAAACTAAACCATTTCCCACATAGATGATTTAATATATAAATCGCTGTTCGACTGCTTGCGACCAACAGATCTTCAATAATCCACCTGCAGCAGTAAACATGTGTCTACTGTTTTATTAATCTGCATGACTGTGTAAGATGACAAATCCTAGGCATTTCGATTTACGAATTCTAAGCCATTGTCGAATCAAAAATTCTTAATGCGGTTTCCATTTATTTTGCGTAGCAATAAAATAAAGTTGCATAGGTTGTTGTATATTTCATCTTTTGATATCAGAAAATACCCATACATGAGGCTTATGGTTCCGTCCTTAATTAATATGAAGTATCTATTCTTCTTCCATTAAGACATTTAAATCAGCGTACATGTATTCATTGTTGATCGACCCATCGAATGATATATGCGATGCATTGACAGTCCTCACAGAAGAACGTTTCGCTGATTAGATACGCCATTTATCAAATTTTAAAATTCTCGTTGAACATTGACAATTGACATTGATGTGACCTAAACGTCGAAGCCATTTCTGGAGAGAAATTAATCCAGTGCTTGCATATTCATCGTACTTGATTTTTCTTGTCTTTTAATCCAACGTCAATCCAGTTTTAGCAACTTCATTTTGCTCGTTGCTACGACAGTAAGAATCATTTCGAAGCTCATATGAGTTGCAACTGATGTCAAAAACAATTTATTTCTTAGGCCAGCAGCATATACAAAGTATCGCACTTGTCGTTGAATCTGGTCTCAAACAACATTAATTGTTCGTATGCCTTCAATGTTATAAAGAACGCCTTTTCTATTTTCAACAAAGGTTTTGTCGGTATATTCCCGATTTTTAATGAACCATTCATGATGAAAAGTGACATTCCTCTACGAACCTGTATCAGCAATCCACAAATTTTCAACATCTCACTGGACCGAATAAACAGTTACACAAAAGTCAAAACGGAACTTTCTTTTCTTATGTCCCTATTCTGATCTTGCTGATCTACCATTTCAGGACATTCACGTGTACAATGCCCAACTTCGTGGCATCGATTGATTGCTTTTTTTTCCTTTTTATCGTTTCTGTTCGTTCGGATTTTCTGTTTAAATTTTATTTTTGGTGCGAAAGCGACATATGAATTTTCAGCTTCATCAACACAATTTTTCTTTAAATTATCCTCTTCTAATTGCAATGGCGACATCAAAGTATCAAATGATCTTTCATTTCCGTTCGAATACTCGTTTCTGTTTTGTATTATACAAACAGTCTGATTATAATTTTTAATTAACTTTTTTTTAATAATTTTTTGAATTATGTAATAGGGATTTTTGTGAGCACTGAAATTATTTGAACTTTTCAATTCGAAATGAAAATAAAAAAAATTTAACAACTGTTTTATAACTATACAACTCACAAAATTTTTGTAAGTTTACTAAAAATATTGTAAAATACAAAAAAAATCATTAAAAAAATTTGAAGGATAAAATTGTAATTTTTATCAAAGAAATTTGTGGGTTGTATATTTATTTATAAAATGTTTGTAAAAGTTTCCTTTATTTTTTGGAGTGTATATTTTTCTCAGAGAATGATAAAGTTTTAACCTGGATAGCCTGTCTACCAAAGGATTCGAATCATGGCACTGACGAGGTTATTAGTTCGAATCCCAAACCGAAACACGGCTAAGAGAAAAATGGAGTTTTTTTCTGAGAAAAATCGAAAAATATACCCTTGACTTTAAATTGCTCACAAAAATCCCTATAATAATTTTAAAGAAAAACCAAAAAATTTTCAAAGATTCAAATCGCAAATTTTCTCAATTTTTTCATTGTAAGCGCATGGCTCAAATTTAGACTTAGTTTTTAGGTCCCCTGTTATATGTGGTCAACACTACGGCTTTTCGACCAAAAATACGGCTTTTCGACCAAAAATTCGGATTTTATGACCTACATTTTTTGATTTACTTCAAATTTTTTACAGTGGGAGGGAAAATATAAAACAACTTCTCGTGGGAAAAAACTTTATTCTGTCGCGAATAGTAAATTCGCGTAAAATTTTATTCTAAATTTAGTAAAATTCATTAATTTGCTAAAAAATAATACAAATTCGATAGGTTTTATGAACATTATAACGGATAGTGGATTTAAGCAAATTATATGTGAACCAACAAGAATTACACCTGAATCAGCAACTTTAATTGATGTAGTTTGCACAAATGATTTTGAATTAACTTATAAATTTATGAATGACTTTAAAATATCGGATCATGAAATGATTGAAATTAATTCACCATCACATGCTAATATTGAGAAAAGTAAATCTTTTAAAACGGTGATTAAATATAATCAAGAACGTCTTTATAATTGTCTATTAAAATATGATTTCAACGACACTATCGTATCGGGTGATATTAATCTAATGTCTGATGTATTTGTTTATAATTTAAAGGCTTGCGTGAGTGAATTGTCTTATGTACATACAATAGGAAAAACAGATGATTGTAAATGGTACAGTAATGTGCTTAAACAAATGAAAAAAGAAAGAGATAAGGCATATCATTTGTATAAATTAGACGAATTAAATGAAAGTAAGCATGAACGGTATAAAATATTACGAAATAGGTATGTTAGTGAGTTGAATGAGAGTAAGAATAAATTTATTATGAATGAATTGAGTGAAGCTAAAGGGGATTCAAGAAAAACTTGGTTGATATTAAAAAATTATCTTTACAATAATAAGTCTGAACCTGAGACTGCAATTGACTTTAATGGTTGTATAGTTGATGATGATTATGAGAAGGTAAAATTATTTAATTGTTTTTTTGTAGATAGCATTAACCAAATTATTGATTCAATTCCAATTGCATTAGCCCCTGTAGAAAAGGTAAGTGCGTGCAACTGCGAATTTCAATTTAGCACTGTGACCAATAGAGAAGTTAGAGATGCACTGAACAAAATTAAAAGTAATGCCGGTATTGACGGCATCAGCAAAAAACTACTGAGTGATTCCTTTGAAATAACTGGCAACATCTTAGGTGAAATTATTAGACTATCGTTAAATTCTGGTGTTTTTCCAGAAAACTGGAAAACGTCAATAATAACACCGGTTCCAAAAATTAGTAAAACAATAAAATGCGAAGAATATAGACCAATTAATATGTTACCAGTTCATGAAAAAGTTTTAGAAATTATTGTTAAAAACCAGCTCCAAGATTATGTGGAAAAAAATCAATTGATCTCAAAATATCAATCAGGTTTTCGAAAGAACCATTCGTGTGAATCTGCTCTTAACAATGTTTTAAATGAATGGAAAGCGTTTTTGGATATAAATGAATGTGTGCTTGTAGTGTTTTTAGATTTTAGGCGTGCTTTTGAAACGATCGATAGAAAAATTTTAATTGATAAACTAGAACAGTATGGTGTAAAAGGAACGGAGAAAAAATGGTTTGAAAGTTATTTAAATAATCGTTATCAAAGTACGAGACTGAATGAAGCTGTTTCAGATAAAATAAGAACGGACAATGGTGTGCCACAAGGCTCAGTGTTGGGAGCATTGCTGTTTATATTGTACATTAATGACATTGGATTATGTGTATCGAATGTGGAAATAAGGATGTTTGCTGATGACACACTGGTGTACATGCATGTAAAAGATATAAATGAAGGAATACGAATAATGAATGCAGATTTATCTAAAATTTCTGAATGGTTAGCGGTTAATAAAATGAAATTAAATCTTAGTAAAACAAAAAGTATGATTGTGTCAAAAAATAATAATTATGATCGGTTGGTGAATGAGCAAATAATTATCGAAGGAAACGTGATCGAATTTGTGGACAGTGTGAAGTATTTAGGAATAATAGTGCAAATGAACTTGTGTATGAGCAAAAATGTGGATTATGTATGTAAAAAAATAGGGAAAAAAATTGGATTTATATCAAGAGTATCCAAAAAGTTAACGATAGACGCAAAGATTAACCTGTATTATTCAATAATAGCGCCACATTTCGAATATTGTTCTACTTTGTTAATTATGTGTAATGAAGCAGAAATACAAAGACTGCAAAAATTACAAAATAAAATAATGCGCGTAATCTTAAGGGTACCAAAATGGACGAGTGTTAAGTGGATGTTGGAGACATTAGGGTGGATGAGTGTGGCTCAACGTATTGTTTTGAATGTATTTTTGTGGATATGGAAGATAAAAAATAAAAAACTACCAGAGTATATGTCGAATAATGTTATTTATAATTATGAAGCGCATCAGTATCGGCTGAGAAATATTGATGATTTTAGGCTACCCAAACATCGATCTGCATTTGGCCAAAATACAACTGAATACAAAGGACTAAAATTATTTAACCAGTTACCTCACGATGTAAAAAACGAAATTATTGAAGTTAGATTTAAAAGACAAACCATAAAGTTTATCAAAGAAAATGTCCAACTAAAACTATCCGATATTTTAAGGACGATGTAGTATATTTAATTTTCGTCAAATAATGTAAATTATAAAATGTATTTTAAGTTTAGATGGAAATGAAAAAAATGTAAATTTAATAGCATATTGCTAAATATATATAAATCAATCAATCAATCAAATCAAAGATTTTAATTATAATTATTTTTATTGAAAAGGAATTATTTTTCCCTTTAAAACGACATAAATTATTTTTAAATTCGTCAAGTGGTTCTTAAGCTTGAGTTCTTTAAGCTACGGATTTAAAATATATTTATCTCGTTTTAAAGGCAAAATTAATCCTTTTTAGTAAAAATAATTAAATTAAAAATTTTTGATGATGTTTTATACAAAATAAAAAACTAATGTTTTTTATGTTTTCTTCTACAATTTTTTAACTTCGTTATTTCTCTTCACAATACCAAAGATTTGGATTTTGGCGATTTTTGTTGGAAATTATAGACCTTTTTTAATAAATCTTTATCTGTAAATATACGCTAAAATGTTTGTAAAAAATTTCTATAATTTAAGAATAGTCAGACAAGTGCGAATAAAGTTCGCTCGCCAAGGGTTCCGTAAATGTAAAAGAACACAATATCAAAAATAATTGACAAAAATTTGTGTTGTATTGTCTTTATATTGCCAGACCATGACGCATAACAAAATAAATGTTTAATCGTAAATGTCAATAGTATATGACAATCACATATATACATTGATCAAAAATCACACCAAAAATGTTGCTTCAGGTTAAATCTTATCCATAGCTGTTTATGGTAACTCAAAAAAGATTCAATTACACCAGCTTGTAAATGGTTTAAATTTGATTATTTTTTCGGTCAATCAAGTGTCGAAATTTATGGGGGTGGAGGGGGACTACATACTAAAAATATTTTTTTTTTTACAATAACACAAAAACTGTGCGTTGCAAAATTCTAAAAAAATTGTAATGTTTCTTAAATTAAGTGCTCCTTCATATGACATCCCACTCAATTGGGTTAAAAATGTTTTTTTTTACTCGCCCCACACCCATCCCTAAACACACAGAAATATAATTATTTGAGACTTCGCTATGATTTTCATTCAAAATTCCAATTACCAATCCTCCTGTCTCTGTGAATTTTTTCAAATTTTTCTGTCAATCATCGTCGAAACGTAGGGGGCGGAACGGTCTGAAAGTTGCACTTTTTTGTCATAAACTCAATAACTGTGCATCGCAAAATTCTAAAAAAATTGCAATGATTTCTAAATTAGGTGCTCTTTCAAATGACACCCAACTCGCTTGGGTCAAAAAAGGTTTTTTTTACCCTCTCCACCCCCGTCCCCTAAACACTTAGAAATATAATTATTTGAGACTTCGCTATAATTTTTATTCAAAATTCACCAAACTTCCTACCTATATGAATTTTTACAAATTTTTCTGTCAATAAGTGTCGAAACGTAGGGGGGGGGGGGGGGTACGATTTGAAAGTCGCACTTTTTTGACAATAACTCAAAAATTGTGCACCGCAAAATTCTAAAAAAAATTGCAATGTTTTCTAATTAGGTGCTCTTTCAAATGACACCCCACTTGACCGCGTTTTAAATAGTGCTTTTACCTCTCCTCATTTCCACCCCCTTAATAAATATAATTATGAGTATGTGATACTTTCCTATATTTTCCATAAAAAACTTAATAATTTTTCTATCATTCCCACTACATTTGAAGATTTTCGATCAGTTAGGTTCGGAGCTAATTGAGGTAAGAAAACACGAAGAAAACGTCATTATTCAAAACTATACAAAAAATGGTGAGGTGTAAAATTCCAAAATAAATTTTTAAAGAATACTGAAATGAAGCCCTTTCATATGATACCCTACTTGAATCTATAAAAAAATACATTTTCTCAAAGGTCTCACATCGTAACCCTGTAGACTAAATGAAAACAACTTTAGTTTTATTTAAATCTGTCATCTTATGTGAAGAGATTAGTTTTATACGCACCTCAAATTTCAGGTACATAGCATTTATAGTTTACGAGATAATCGATATAATATGAAAAACTCGTTTTACTCTCACCAATAGTGTTCCGTATAAAAAACGGAACCCTAAAAACCAGGCAAGTGCGAATATAATTCGATCGCTGAGGGTTCCGTGTATATAATATTTGAGAAAAAAACAGTTTTTGTTAGTATAGTTTTACGTTGGGTTGAATCTTACCCAAAGCTGTTTATGGTGGCTAAAGAAAGCTTCAATAACGCCAGCTTCTAAATTATTTATATTGTAAAATATTCAATTGTTCTAGCTTCAATAAATTTTCCTTTGTAAATTTTTTTAGAAAATAGTTTGAGAGCCAGTTTTGAGGATTTTTATAGAAATCAACATTAAAATCCCCTATCACAATAGTTACAGTGCAGACAAAAGTGTCGTCAAATTATTGCCAAGTGTATGGTTAAGATAGTCGAGTGGTTTGTCTACTGAACATTGGTGAAATCGGTATACCGACAGGATTTGAACTCCAGCTAGTTGAAAAGTTAAATATTCAGAGTGATGAGTGACTACCAGCAGAGCTAAAATCGAAGTGATGGTGGCTACTATTTTTTTGCACTAGTGGTACTGTATCAGTCCTAACGAAAAGAACAGATCACATCCTCAATTTACTTGACTAACAATTTTATACTTCAACCAATTTTCTGACCGAGTTCAAGAATTTCAAAAATGTTTGTAGTTAGTGATCAACCTCATAGAGGACATTTGCAACATAACCATATTAAATGATAATCTATCGAATAGGAAACGGGTATGTTATTGCATAATTTTTCAACCTAATGCCTTTCGCCCGAAGTCAAGTTCATCTGACCTGTTAAACTTGTTTGACCTGATCTTATCTTGTTTGTTCATTTCTCATATCGTTTGACTCAATATTTTACTATATATAATACACATTTGCTACAACGTAGCAAAATTTATCCTCTTCTAAGATTATTCTACGTGAATAGTCCTTCACAAAAATACAATTTTAAATTTTAATCAAATTAATGCGGTTTCGAAAGTAACCAAAAAAATTGTTTAGGACTAGAACTCGACAATGTGAAAAATATTTTTTTTTCAAAATTTCCACGTTCAACCACCTCAAAGTAACATTTGAAATGCAGTGGCGGATTATGCCTTTAAGGGGCCCGAGGCGGAGCAAAATTTTGGGGCCTAAGATTTTACCAAAAATTTTGCAAATGAGTTTGATTAAGACCATTTCTTAAATAATTTTTTATCCGCTTCAGAACGGAGAAAGATCGTTACACACTTGCGTTGCATATCGGCAATGTAAGAAATATTTTTAAAATAGTTTCCGGGAAATGAAGATTGCAGGCCATCAATGGACATCTTAACATCTTAAATGGACAAGTGATGTTCTCTTCTTTTATATATTTTAAAAAATGATGTACTTCGTCCTTAAAATATTGTACTTCTATATCCCTCGCATATGTTTTTGGCAATTCTAAAATACACTTGTCAACTTCATCACTGGATATATTTTGATCAAACAATAATTTAAAATTATTTAAAACAGTTTCATATATATGGACGTTCTGGTAGACATTTCAGTGGCAAGTCTATCACAGATCATATTGTGAGTATTTATAATAAACAATTCTCGTCCTACTAGCTGTGTATCATTTGCAGATGATTCATCATACATAATTTTGCGTTTTCTTTTTCGTCCTTCTTTGTAGCTAATATTGTCTGTTAATAAGTTTGCTTGCTTTTCTATGCTCTCAAAATCATTCCGAACATCCCTTATAAATTGTGACAAAGAATTAAACAGTTTTACTCCTTGTAATAAGTTCGTTTGAATATTTTGAAATGATTTTCTAGTACTATTGATTCTTTGCAATAATATATCCCATAGAAAGGTTAATAAGGCAATTCATATTCATCGAAAGAGCTAGCTAATTCTTTAACCTCAACTTTAGTAATCGGTTTTTCGTCTTCATTTTCGCTAATTTGGATAAGAACGCTTTTAATATTTTTGTAATTAAACCGCAAGGCGGATACTGCATCAGCTCTTGCAGACCATCTTGTCACTTGTGTCACTTAGTTTTTTAATATGTTTGGAATTAGGATCGGAAAAATTATCAATAAGCAACTTCCATCTATGAGTAGATGAAGAAAAGAATACATATATATTTTGGATAAAGTGAAAATAATACACCGCAGTAGAATAGGCATCTGCAGCATAATTTCCAATTAAATTAAGCGTATGACTTGTGCAAGGAATAAAAATGGCGGTCTCACTTAGAGTTTTAATTCTGGCTTGTAAACCATTATATTTTCCGGCCATATATGTTTGACCGCGAGAATTTTTAATATCCAAAGACAAATTGTTTAAAATTTTCAATATAAGTTGTGCTAGATATTCTGAATTGTGATTTTCAATTTGTAAAAATCCAAAAATCGTTCTCTCGCATCGCCCACTTTATCAATGTACCTTAATATAAAACTTAGTTGGTCAGTGTGATTCACGTCTGGCGTAGAATCAACAATAATTGAATAATATAAAGAGTCCTGAATTTCTTGAATTAGGTGTTCTTTTACTTCAGTTCCCATTAAATTTATAAATTCATCGCATGTGGTATGTGATAAATAACTTACATTACCTTTTCCTGGATGGTTGTACCTCTCCAAATGATTTTAAAGAAAATCATCAAATTGGGATAGGTACTCAATGCATGTCATGAAATTTCCTTTTCTGTTCGAATCAATATCTTCTCGATGACCACGAAATGCTAAACCCAAAGTAGCTAATAGCTTTACTGTAGCTGCAACTCTTTTTAAAACTTCCCGCCAGCATTTTTGTTGTACTTCAATTTCACGAGCTATTTGAGCATCAGTCCAGTTACAAACAATTCCTTTTTTTAAAATTTTTCAAACCAATTTTTTAGACAATCTTTTTTCCAATCAACGTTGATGAAACGAAATATACAACTAAAGCTAAAACACCTATACTATATCAATCATATCATATGGAAACCCTTTTCAAACGTTAATCCAAATGATGAATTTAGCATGTATTGTATAAAAAATACATGGATTTTAAGCATACAATAATAGATTTCAATTCTACACGTTAAAAAGTTTTCATTTATTTAGTTATATATGAAATTAATCTAAAATATGTACAATTATGTGCTTAAAATTGAGGTTTTCAATTTAATGCTTTCAATAAATTGTAGGTCTTAAAAGAAATCCAAAATCATTGATGAAAACATAAAACTCAAATATACTTCAAATATCCAAAAAATACTTATCTGGATTTTGTTTTTATCAATAATTTTGCGATTGATATAATAATAGCCCATTGCAAATAAAGTTTTAGTATTAATATTCATTCGTAACAGTGGAACTTTTCAAAACAAAATGTTTTTTTACTATACAAATTGGAAAACGAATTTGTACATTAAAAAATTATAAAACTATCAAATTAGAATTATTAAAATAAATACATACATGAAAAAAAGTAATACAAATTGACAACCTAACACTTTTACATGTGGGATTATATTATAAAAATCTTTAGGTTTAAAAACTTTGGTTGAATGAACGCAGTCATCTGATATTTGAATACCTATAAAATATCAATACTATTTGTAGCGAGGGGGCCCCTGTGTATGTGGGGCCCGAGGCGGCCGCCTCTTCCGCCTCTATGGTAATCCGCCACTGTTGAAATGATGAGCCGACCGCTATAGTTTCCGATCAATCTTTACAACATTTTCCATAACCATGAATTTTTTCATATTTTTTCTTGTGTAATGTTCGAAGTTAAAGGGTGGGCGGGACAGGAAAATTTGTTCACATTTTTGAACATAACTCAAAAACTGCGCTTTCGAAAATTACAAAAAAAATGTTTTGCACTAGAAAAAAATTAACGTTTCATATGACACCTCCCCCTCCCTCCCCCTCCACAAAGTCAAAAATAATTTTTTTTTTCAAAATTTCCACTCTCAACCCCCTCAAAATAAGATTTGAAATGATGAGGGGACCGCTATAGTTTTCGTTCAATCTTTACAACATTTTCCATAACAACGAATTCAAATCAAATTTTTTCTTGTGTAATGTTCAAAGTTAAGGGAGGGGACAGGAAAAAAACACTTGTTTTTGGCAATAACTCAAAAACTTCGATGTTTCTAATACCAAACTTGATTCCTTAAGAAAAACTTTTGTTTTACTATTTCATAAAATATAGATGAAAACAAATATTTGATTTGTTTTTGTTATCAGTAGGCGTGGAAAAACACATTTAAAAATTGTAGAAAATTTCAACTAAAGTACGGAACCCTAAAAACGCCAAAATCCAAATCTTTTGTATTATGTAGAAAAATAATGAAAATATAAAATTATAATGGAGAAAATTAAAATCAACTTATTTATAATAAATAATCAAAAATTGTAACTGTAATTATTTTGACTAAAACGGATGAATTTTCACTATTAAAACAAAACAAAACAAAAATATGGAGGGCCTGAAATCTCAAGCTCTGAGACAGAGGCGTAGCTAGGGGGGGGGCGGGGGGCGGTCCGCCCCGGGTGTCACCCGTTTAGGGGTGACACCCGAACGTAAAAAACTTAAACAAACCATCACAATGTTTTCAACGATAAATCACTTCGAAACCGTTTTGGGGTGACACCCGAACGTAAAAAACTTAAACAAACCATCACAATGTTTTCAATGATAAATCACTTCGAAACCGTTTTGGGGTGACGAACGTAAAAAACTTAAACAAACCATCACAATGTTTTCAATGATAAAACCGTTTTGGGGTGACACCCGAACGTAAAAAACTTAAACAAACCATCACAATGTTTTCAACGATAAATCACTTCGAAACCGTTTTGGGGTGACACCCGAACGTAAACAACTTAAACAAACCATCACAATGTTTTCAACGATAAATCACTTCGAAACCGTTTTGGGGTGACACCCGAACGTAAAAAACTTAAACAAACCATCACAATGTTTTCAACGATAAATCACTTCGAAACCGTTTTGGGGTGGCAACCGAACGTAAACAACTTAAACAAACCATCACAATGTTTTCAACGATAAATCACTTCGAAACCGTTTTGGGGTGACACCCGAACGTAAAAATCTTAAACAAACCATCACAATGTTTTCAATGATAAATCACTTCGAAACCGTTTTGGGGTGACACCCGAACGTAAAAAACTTAAACAAACCATCACAATGTTTTCAACGATAAATCACTTCGAAACCGTTTTGGGGTGACACCCGAACGTAAACAACTTAAACAAACCATCACAATGTTTTCAACGATAAATCACTTCGAAACCGTTTGGGGTGACACCCGAACGTAAACAACTTAAACAAACCATCACAATGTTTGCAATGATAAATCACTTCGAAACCGTTTTGGGGTGACACCCGAACGTAAAAAACTTAAACAAACCATCACAATGTTTTCAACGATAAATCACTTCGAAACCGTTTTGGGGTGACACCCGAACGTAAACAACTTAAAACAAACCATCACAATTTTTTCAACGATAAATCACTTCGAAACCGTTTTGGGGTGACACCCGAACGTAAAAAACTTAAACAAACCATCACAATGTTTTCAATGATAAATCACTTCGAAACGTTTTGGGGTGACACCCGAACGTAAAAACTTAAACAAACCATCACAATGTTTTCAACGATAAATCCACTTCGAAATCGTTTTGGTGTGACACCCGAACGCAAACAACTTAAACAACCATCACAATGTTTTCAACGATAAATCACTTCGAACCGTTTTGGGGTGACACCCGAACGTAAAAAACTTAAACAAACCATCACATGTTTTCAACGATAAATTACTTAGAAACCATTTTAACCAGGTTGTCCATATAATTTTAATTTATAAATTGTGATAACTTATAAATGTGTCCTATAAAGTGTTATTGGTTCAAAAAGAATCTATTCTACTTTTTAAAATTTTTGAGTTATTACGTGAAATAAAAATTTTAACAATATTAATCGAATCAATATGTTGAGCATTGAATCCCATCACCACAATTACTCAATAGCTTTGAATATTCCTATAGATTCCATATTGACCGTTTTTACGATATATTATTTAGTATGCAAGCATGATTATTTATGACCAGGTCTGAAAACACATATGCTGAATAATGTATAGGAAAAGTGGTTTACGTCGATAATGTGGCACCCTATGCAATTACTGCAGTTTTGCAAATTTTTGTAGGTAGATACATACTCATACTGTTTGTTTTCAGTTTTATATATTTATATATTTAAAATAAATGAAGTTTATCATTTAAAATTACATTTTGTTGGGTTTTAAATCCTTGGAAATTTCAAACTCATCAAGTGATTCTTTTAAAGATCCTTGGCTACATAAATGTAAAAGCCTTCAATTTTTTTTTAAAAGTGGTGTAGCTATTGTTATTAACTATGTAAATGGTTACCAAAAATAAACTTTAAATGTTGTTTATTTTTCTTCTTAGAAGATATTCCTTAAATCAGTCCCTTAAAACATTTTCCGGTTTTCCCGAAGTAAAAATTTTTCACAAAAATCACATTTGATTTTGTAAATTATTGAGCATGAT
Source organism: Diogma glabrata (assembly GCA_963693315.1). NCBI lineage: Eukaryota > Metazoa > Arthropoda > Insecta > Diptera > Cylindrotomidae > Diogma > Diogma glabrata. The sequence goes on from OY856187.1 coordinate 119,789,492, forward strand.
TCTAATTGGATATTTAATTTTGGTTTCAATTCTTTATATAAAATATCTTTTAGGATTTCATACTTATATTTTTTTAAATAGTTCCTTATAATATTAGGCTATGATTTGTATATTCCATTTATCAAATATTAATTAATATAAGTTGTTACAAGGAAATTTAAATAAATTAATTTTTTTGGCGGTGTATTTAGTCGTTAACACAGTGTACTTATTATGAACTATGTACCTATTATGTATCCTACAAATATATTTAGAATTAATGCTTTGCTGATACCTATACTATAATTAAAAATATTTTTTTAGATTTCGTTTAGCAAATATCCCTAAAAATAAATATGCCACGAGGAGTTCATCTCCTTTAAGGAGAAAGGAAGAATTTAAAGAAAAGGTTGGTTCCAGCAGAGAAAGACCAAATCTATAAATATGTTACAAAACCCGATGATATTCAAGGTTCATCAAAAGAAACTGATTATCACGTTGATGCAACGAATGTTTCAGAGAATATTGGCTCATCTTCGGAAAGTAACAGCAACAATACAGAATTAATAATGATAACCTATGATGACGAATTAGAAAGGAATAATGAAAATGATAATGCTTCTACTATCGAAGACAGTATTTGCATGGATGAATCACTTCAGGACTTAAGAGATGTATCACATTGGAATATACTAGTCTCTGGTAATGTTCGCATTGAAATCATAAAAAAAGAAAGTGAACATTTTCAAAATAGAGAAGGGTCGTTTGTTACTGTATCTAGACACGGGTTAGACATAAAAGGAGATGTTCGCCATCTTTCTAAAGAATGGTTTTATAAAATGATGAATAATGGTGAAAAAATTCTACGGCCATGGATTGTTTATTCTCCTGTAAATAATAACTTGCGTCCTGTATTGCTTCTGTTGTCGTGTATTTGCTGTCACCAATAATAATAATACAAATCAACATTTACTACTGGATATCAGAAGCGGTGGAAACTAAACCCCAAAGTGGCCGAGCATGAAACTTCAAATGAACATCTGGAGAATTTTGAAAAGTGGAAAACTTTGGAAATGAGGTTAAAAATTCATAAAACGATACGAGACGCAGCCTGGCAATAATATATAATAAAAAACAGAAGTGGAAACATCTTTTATCAAGATTATTGGATATAACTTTGTTTTTATCTAAACAAAACCCAGCATTTCATGGACATGATGAAGACAAAGTTCTTCAAATAAAGGCAATTTCTTAGAACTAACCAAACTATTGTCAAAGTATGATGTAGTGTTAAAGAACACATTTGAATTTGGAGCATGGTAAATCACCAAAACTATCATATTTGTCTCCAGATATACAAAATGAGTTCATAAATGTTTTAGCGATCCACGTAAAGTTTAAGCTTGTCAACGAAATTAAATCGGTTAAATATTTTGGAATTATGTTGATAGCACACCTGACATTTCACATATTGATCAAATGTCAGAAGTGATTCGTTATGTGAAAATTGATGGTAGTAAAGTGGAAATCAAGGAAGTATTCCGTGGACTTTTTCCTTTACGTGGAAAAAAGCCGCTGATTTAAGCGATGCAATTCTTACTTTGAAAAAAAAATTGAAGTAATGATAACCTCATCTCGAAGATGGCAGTTTATTATTCATGCAAAGAAAAGATATTTACAAACAATTTCACCGTGATTGGGACAACTACTCACTACTCAGTAACATTTTCCTGATAACAGAATGAGGTGTAATTAAATATAAAGTGCTATCCAATATAAAAGTAGTTGAATAAAGTTAATAACTATTTCCATGAAAACATATTTCTTTGGCCTTATATCATGAATTTTTCATTTTAAAATTTATTTGAGATTAATTGAGCTATATTTTATTTTCACATAAATATTTCATGTGATTGTCCTCAACTGCATCGGCTTATCATTGTACGGTTGTTGAATCAATCTCGTATTTCGATTCGCCATATCTGCCCGCACGGTGAGGTTGAGACAACTGCATTTCGATTGGAAATAGGACATGTTTTTTTCAGTATAAAAATCTTGAAAATGATGGTATAGATGTTATGAATTGTCACTCCCAAAGGTTATGATAATGCAGCTGTTATGAGTAGTATACATGGAGAAGTGCAAGCTATTATTAAAGCAAAAAATAACAAAGCAATTTTTGTGGGCTGCAAAGATCATTCAATTAATTTATAGGGCCAACACTCGTCAGTGGAATGGAAGCCATTTTTACATGTTTTTCTGCTTCGACTAGCCGCTGGGAAGTGCTTGCTAAACACAACAAAGCAACTGTTAAAATACTCTTAACAGCGCATTGGAGTGCTCATTATGCTGCAGTAAAAGTATTGGCCGAAAACTTTGATCGGATTGTGGCTGAAATTGAGAAGTTAAGTGATCAACAAGAAAATGTAGACACTAGAGGCGCTGCACAGAACCTTATCAATGCAGCATGTGATTTTTCGTTTCTTTGCTATCTTTTGTTTTGGAATGATCTTCTAAGAGAAATAATATCTGTGCTCAGATAGGATTGCAAAGCACGGGCTTGAATATTGATCAATTAGCTACAAAAATAGAGTCAATTCATAACGAAGTCTCATTGTAGAAGAGGCAATAGATCTTGCTGCGAAAAAATCGGAGGACTATGACATTCCAATGGAAAGCCGAATTCGTCATAAAAACGCAAAAAACGAACGAGTGGTGAGTTTGCACCTGATGTTGGACTGACACTGAGAGCTCAACTTAAAAAGGACATGTTGGAATGTCTTGACCGATTCAGTGTTGAACTCCGAACTAGACTGAAGTCAGTTCAAGATTTAGCTTCATTGTTCGAGGTTGTGCAGACAAACGTGCTTAGCTTCATTGTTCGAGGTTGTGCAGCCACATTAGTGGCTTCGTGTGAGAGGAGTTTCAGCAAATTAAAATTAGTTAAAAATTACTTGCGGGCTTATAATAATAATGCTCATTTGTATTAATTAAAAAAAATTATAAATTACGTTTATCGGCTTTTTATTATTATTGACAGTTTTTATTTTTGGGGTGACACCACAATATCCGCCCCGGGTGCCACCCATGCTAGCTACGCCACTGCTCTGAGATATCAAGACATCGGTCTGGGTTAAGGATTTTGATATATAGTTTTCGGTAAAAAACTTTTATGAGGACATCGTTTTTAGTTTTGGTCAGCGATGCGATGCATATTTAGCGTTTCGAGAAAATATTACAAAATCACAAATTTATATTTCTTTCAAAATTCCAAAAATATTGTAAAAATTAAATAAAATCAAAAATTCAAACTTTTTCCAAAATTCTAAAAAAATTGCAAAAATTACAACATTATTAATTAAAAAATTGAAACTTTTTTCAAAATTCCAAAATTAATAATGAAAACAAAAAATTAAAATTTTTCAAAATTCTAAAAATATTCCAAAAGTTTTTACAAAATCAAAAATTGAAACTTTTTTCTAAAAATTCTAAAAATATATATATAAAAGTTCAAAAATTCTATTTTTTCCGAAATTCTAAAAATATTGCAAAACTTATAACAAAATCAAATATTAAAACTTTTTCCAAAGTTCTAAAAATTTTGCAAAAATTATTACAAAATCAAAAATACAAACTTTTTTCAAAATTTAAAATATATTTCAAAAACTATAACAAATTCCAAAAATTTCCATGTTCAATTAAATTTACGTAATATTCCAAAAATTAGAACAAAATCAAATATTTAAACTTTTCTAAATTCTAATAATATTCCAAAAGTTCTTAAAAATTCATAAATTCAAACTTGTTTCAAAATTCTAAAAATATTGCAAAAATTATAACAATATCAAAAATTGAAACTTTTTTCAAAATTCAAAAAATTATAATAAATGAAAAATTTAAAATTTTTTCAAATTCTAAAAATATTCAAAAAATTCTTACAAAATCAAAAATTGAAACTTTTTCAAAATTCTAAAAATATTGCAAAAATTATTACAAAATCAAAATACAAACTTTTTTCAAAATTCCAAAAATATATCAAAAACTATACCAAATTCAAAAAATGTCTATGTAAAATTTCTTTTCAATTACATTTACGTCATAAAAACAGCAAATTTTTTTTTTTCCAAAAAATTGGCTCAAAAAATAGATAAAAATTTTTCTTTGACACACTTGGCAACATTTTTTTGACAAACTTATAATACCATAATTCTCTATAGTAAAAATAAAATTTTATGTCACACAAATAATTAATTTTATTTTTTTCCAAAAAATTGGGCAAAAATTAAATAAAAATCTTTCTTTTGACACACTTGACAACATTTTTTTGACAAAATTATAATGCCATAATTCTCAATAAAAATAAAATTTCATGTCATACAAATAATTAATTTAATTTTTTCCAAGATTTTTATTTATGTTTTTACCCAACATAAATAAAAATCTTTCTTTTGACACACTTGACAACATTTTTTGACAAACTTCTAATGCAATAATTTAGTTTTTGATCTCACATACCAATCCCTACCATCAAGATTTCTCCAAATTCAATGTTCCTACTCTTAATCACTTAAAATGAACGTTTTTTAAGCCAAAAATTTGCTATTTTTGACACACTTTTGACACACTTCCGGTACAGTTATCGAACCTGTCCCTTTAGTATACCTATTTTTAGAAAAAAAATTTTTTGAAATCCCTCCAGCGGTTTCCTAGATTTCGTAGGTAATGACCGCCGGCCGGCAGACAGACATACATTTTTTTTGGCACTTTTTTAGAATCAGTAGGTCCTAAAACGTCGAGAAATGCGAAAAAAGTGGGGGTAAGAATCTCTCTTTTGTTTCATGAATGTAATACTTAGGTTTTTCAGACCGAAGTAATTTTAAATCCGTTAAATAACTGTCGAGATACACTAAATTGAACATATATGAAAACCCTGGTTTTCAAAACCTACCTCTAGTTATAAAGGCAAAACCACTCGAGACAAAATAAATTTTTTTCTACGAAATTGTATTTTCTATTTTCCCTTCCACTGTTAAAATTTGAAGCAAATCGATAATTACAGCTGATAACACCTTGATGGTGTCTGGCTGGATCAAATAAACGACGAAAATGTTTGGTTGTGGGTTCGAATCCAACTAAAAATACTTTCTTTGACTTTGGATCACAGCAAATCAAAATATGTGTGGCAAATCAAAGTAATAATTGCATGATTTTAACCATGTGTGTGTTCATAAAAATTCATATGGATCTTAATGATAAAAATTAGAAAACTTTTTGTTTACTCTGCGGTTCACACAATTTCCAATCAAAAAAATGTTACGAAAAGGCATTATGTAGGAGACTAAATTTTATGACTGAAATTTTAACTTCGCAATTGAAAATAATAATCCGTTTAAAAGTCAACCTCGCCTTTTAAAACTAGTGAGTTGATGAATATTAATTTATTATTATTAATTTATGCAAAAAAAAAAACACTTTCATTCGAACCAGATCGCCTTGAAGAAAAAAGATTGTTCCGATAGTAATTCGTGCAAACAATTGATATGTTTAAACGATTAAATAATGACCAGACTTCAATTTCTTCTCAGCATATCCAAACCTATGTTTTCAATTTCTTCTCCATTTTTTCGTAAAATAACTTAATCACTTCTTTCAAATATATATGTTTAAAGCTTAAATTCATTTCTGTTATGTTTTAAACTAAATTAAGTAGTTATTTTAGGTATAAAATTAAACTATTTTTTTTGTTTTTGCTTAATTTAAAAAAAAATTATCACTTTCTAATTAATTATTATTATTTGAAATTTTAAAATTTTTTTAGATCAAAATTGAATTCTGCTGCTGCTGATCGAAGTATAAGAAAACTTTAAAAATTTATATAAATCAAATTAATTTATTTGATATAAAATTTAAAAATAATTTATGGTGTCTTAATAATAATAATAGTTTTTTTTAAATATATTTATAAATAAGATAAAGTTATGATACAATTTGAAAGCGTTTATATTTGTAAGGTTACACTATTGTTTTTTTTTGTATTAAATTTAAGATATTATATTTATGAATCAAATTAAATTATTTCAACATCACACAAAAAATATAAATGTACTAATATGTAGTATGTAATTTTTTAATTTTTCTAAAATATTATTAAACAAACAACAACAATTCTAATCATTTTAAATGTGCAAATAATATTGATTTACATATAATAATATATGTTTGTTTGGTGCTTCACCCAATGAAAATGTTACTATTAAAAATTAAATATTAAATTCATTAAAATAGGCCAAATAGTGAAAAAATTTAAAATAATATAATACACTAAACGTATTAGATTATATTTCATTTCTAAAAACAAATAAGTATTAATTGTACTTAAACTTCCTCACACATATGTTGAAACAGTTGGATTTGAAGTACCATCCTAATATATCTATTTATATATTTATTAAATTAATATTTTACAATTTTATTTTTTTATGTTATCAGTTTTTAAATATTGTTTATTTCTTAAGCTCTCTATGTTTGTTATCAGTTTTATTTTTTTTTAAATAATATGAATAAAGATATATGCTGTTAAAGAAGAATAAAAATTGTTACGTGTTTTAATTCATATCAATAACAAATTATTAAAGATTGGCATTGTGTACCCTGCCCTCTTTTTGTGTAGATAATGTTAAGCAAGATATACATCAAAAGTTTTATCGCAAAAATGGATGACGGCGTTAGGTTCTCTATACCGAAACTACCTAGTAGCATACGTTCTATGATCGTCAATCAATTCATTAACATCCCCATATACCACCCAGCTGGCCTATAGAATACAAGGTCAATATTAGAGATGTTCTATCAGATAGTAAAATACATCTGCTATCACCTTAGGCGATCTAAACAACCATCACTCAACTTATTCCTCTTTCTGAACTAACGAATCATGAAAGACCGATTTATTCGAACAAATCAATCAATCGAATAACGGCATACCAAAGAACTCGTCACCAACATGTACCACGATAACCATCAGGAGCGCCTTTGTTTGTCACTTGTCAGTATATATCTTTTAACCACTTCAATATGGAAAAAACAACACCACTAACGATCAGATCTCTCAATCCCAATAATGGTCTCGATCCAGAGAATAGTAGGAAAGCTGCCAAACATAAATTGAGGACTAACTGACAAAAACTAATATACCATCCAATATATACGCCGAAGAACAAGTGGGGTTTGGCAGCACCTTTTGCGATGAAAGATATAAACTATGTGACATAAATTCAATTAGCCCACGGTTTCAGAAAATGTCAACCAATAAATTTTACTGTATTAGAGTTTGATTTAAGAAAAAACTTTCTTTTTTTATTTTATTTTTATGACGACATGCTCATCTTCAGGTCGTTTTACTTAACCTGACTGTTTAAGTCAGTTTAAGTAGAACGATCTGAAGATGAGCGCATAGTCACCCGAAACTAGTCGTCATAAAAATAAAATAAATATATCACAACAAAAAGGAAAGTTTTTTTCTTAAATAAAACTCTAATAGAGTAAAATTTATAAAATTTGTGATAAAGCGTGTAACAAAGTGTAAAAAAAAATGTCCACACATATATGTCAACCAAGCTAAAAAGCTTGTAAACGAACACATGCGGAATGAATGGAGACAACATCTAGAACAGGGTAGCTTCAGTACTGAAACTAGAAACCTAATTTCAGTGCCCAACAATAAGTTTGCGTCTATGAATTTAATAGACAACGCACTCCATATGCCATAAATCAGGATAAAACATACAGAAATACTTTAAAAAGAATACATAAGTTGACATAAAACAACTTCTTGAAGCGTACTGACGACGAAGTCAGCCCTACAACTAATTAACGAAAACTTCAAAAGCACCGAAACCTGATGGTCTGTCTCTACAAATGCTACCAAACCTAGGATTTTTAAGTTTATCTAACCTTGCGTACCTACTAGACCACTCCATCATACAGCTTAGAAATACTTAGCTTATGGAAAGTTGGCCAAGTGATTACAATACTAAAACCAGGAAAAGCGATTGATCAATCTAAATCAAGTCGATCTCGCCTTTGACATCCATTGCTAAACTGATGTAGTACTGCAATATTATACATGGAGCGCCCTATGTAAGGTTTCTAGAGGTTCGACAAAATGGCTTAAGGAAGAGCCACATCACAACTGTCCTCCACACAATCATAGATACCATACAGAAAGGGTTAAACCAAGAGACCAAACCACCATATAGTTCTGTTCGGCCTGAATCTTTCACGCAGTTTTGACGCCGCTAGCCACATTGAACCGCTGCTAGATCTTCTCAGACTAACGCTTAAACATATACATTGTGGCGAACGAACGCACAAAAAGAATCGTTAACTTTCGTTCCATTGTTATAAAGGAAAAGCAACAATCCAACACTATAAACGGATATATAGTCCCTTTTTCTCGCATTACACGCTATTGGGAGTTTTAATACGTAAAAAAGCCAAATAAAAATAGAAAGAGAAAATAAGATGTTTAAAAGAAAAATCACAAATTTACATAATTAGGTTTAAGCAGGACGAAATAATTTATTTTTTCTCATTTCATATCAGAATAATATACGATGCATACATTCATGGAAATAATTTGAACGATTTCATTGTTGTGCGTCATGGCTCTAGTGGCAGCAATCGCATGCCAATACGCAACCGCAATGTGTTCACCGCGATACCTTTCCTACTTTTATAGCTTACAGGGTAAATAAAACTGACTGCAGCTTCCCTTTGGTATCGACCATGAACCCTTCGAATGATTTAATCCGTTTAAAAAGTGTTCCTTAACGCAAGAGGAACTCCAAGCTCTAGCTAATGAGCGAACTAGAGCCCTCACGGCCTAAGTCAACGTAGTCCAAGAAGACCCCACTGAAAATATACCAAGTCTTCAACATTTTCCCCCTGCATTTTGTTCTTTGACACCAAAGCTCTCAAGAGGCAAACCAACCACATTTCGATTAAAGTTCCTCCTTTCTGGAAAGACGAACTAGACACCAGACATCAGGGACGTTCTAGGGACACGTATGACCAGGTTAAAACAGCTCTTCATCAACGCCTTACGCCTTACCTCTAGCACTACTGAATCGCATTAGAAACAAATTTCACAACTTTTTATGGAAGTGACCCGTGAGGCATAAAACGCGTTTTCTGAGGATATCCACTAGCAATATCAGTGAGATATCAATAGTCAAGGTGATATCTTAGGAATGCTGATGGATAAACTGCATTCAGTCAACGGTAGCACTCTCAATCTAAGGCCTTAGCTCTGGAATATTCCTTGAAGATGCTCCACTCTAACATGCTCGAAGAAACGAGCCATCATAGAACTTAGTTTTGTTCCTGCAAATTTTTAAAACAAATTTGTTTTTAACCCTTTATATTATTTTTACTTTCTCTATCTTATCATAAAATATTGGCAAATGCCATATTTTATATGTACTAGGGTGTATGATTTAGTTACCCATTCCTTAACAAAAAATATAAAAAACCAAAAACAAATTTGCGCCCATCAACCCCTTAGAACGCATGCTGTTGCGGGACCTTTGTTTTTAAAGGTTTTTATGTGTTGTTGTGACACATATGGTAATGTCTACTACACACCACATTTTATTAAAAAATAATATGGTGCACGTTCTGTCAGACCTATATTATCGCAGGACGCAGACGTTACCATACCCATAATTGGCGCTGATATTTTAAACAAGTATGGTTTCTTAGTGGATATCAAAAACCGATGACTTATCGATCAACTTACTAACTTGTTCGTTGTCGCTAAAATCTCTCCTTCTCCAGTCCCCACTTTAACTACAATCGACTCTGCTATCGTATTCTAAGGAAATTCAAAAATTTAACTTCTTCAAGTGATCTTGCATTACCGGTCAACACAACGCCAGACAATTTATCGAAACGCATGGTCCACCATGTTGAACCAAGGTATTTGTCGACCTTTTAACAGCTCATGGCCAACCGCTCTCCATCTTGTCAAAAAAAAAGAACGGCGAGTGAATACCTTGCGGTGATTACCGCTGTGGTGGTAAATTCCAGTTTAACAATAATAAATAGTTCCACAATAATAAATAATTCCAACAAATAATAGATAACAAAAAGTTTAGGTATGCACGGCATTGCGTTATACGTATTGTAATTTCTTATTATTGTGAACCAGCCTAGCAAAAATTAGTTCAACTCCTGGTGGAAAAAGAAAAGAGTATTTGATAATGTCACGTACTTCAAATGAATGAAAAAAAGATTCTCTATTTTGATATTTCCAATGACACTATTTTTTATTTTTTTTGTTCCAACTATTAGTTATGTAATTCAACTTTTTGATATAAAAATAACATTTTGTTAAAGTTGTTATAAAAGGTCCATATTTAAAAGAATTGAAAACAACACACTAGGAGCAACTAGAAACTGTTTGGACAACTCTACAACAGCTCCCAAAACTGGTGACCACGACAAAAAATCTAGGTAATTTTATTCCAAATAAATTTTGACAGTATTCATAATTTATCACACCCAGGCGTTTACAGTTCTATCAAACTCTTTACTGATAACGTCATTACTCATTAGTCCATCCATTAAAAAGGATGTACGACAAATGGCACAGAACTGCCTGGCTTGCCAAAAGGCAAAATTCTCTCGCCATACTCAATAACCTTATGGTAACTATCCCTCCACTTTTCAGGGATTTGCCGAGATTTATATGAACATTATTGGTCCACGTCCTACCTCTGACAAACGCTTTTGTGTCACTATTATTGACCGATATACTCGCTGACCTGAAGTCATTCTAGTCTCGGATATCATAGCTGAAACGGTAGCTTCAGCTCTCTACTCCTATTGGTTGCGGAGTACCTTCAGTAATCGTCACTGTTCGGGGTTCCCAACTAGAACTCAATCTTTTTAGTGCTGTCTAAACTCATCGGGTTTGAACGTAGTTCAAGTACAAGTTACAATTAAAATGTAACGGCCTCATCAAACGTGGGCATTGTTCCCTTTTATCCTCAATAATGACCTACGACAGAACAGACTGGACCTGAATATAGTAGACTCAAAGGTTTCGTTTCCAAAACTCTCGAGTCTTGTTTGCATGTCTTCGTTCTTCTCTACAACCTTCATACAAAGTACCTTACTCAGTCATCAGTCGCGATGACAAAACTTTTTCGTGATTGACCGCAAAATTCAACACACCAGAAACTCCATCGACAGATTTAAACCTTGCTTTAGGGAACAATCTGAAGAAGACGCCACTCCAAAGTCACCTTCTTTCTTCTTCGAGGATCAACTCTTTTCGCGCAGAAAAACTATCTTCCATTCAGGAAAACGTTCGTCCCACTCTTCCGGACACATACTCGCTTTCCCCTTTCACCTCTGAAGAGCGAGGAAACTCGACGCTAACGCAAATGTTCCAACTAGGAAGGTCGCATTCCACCTCGTTCACGAACACATATCTTTTTTACCCAACAACCGCAATTGCTCGAGCAGATAGAGTCAATAATTATTTTCTGGCACAATAAATCTCTTTGTATATAATCCCATATTCGATGAAACTAGGGGGGGAGTGTTTGACGATAACTTGCAGTTCCAATAACGAAAAAGAGAAAAATTTCCAAATTCATGTAATGTCACTCTCCATTATTAACTATTGCACCACTTCGCCATATTTCATAAATTATAAAAGAAAATGATTAAAAAACAATAAAAATGATAAAAGTTCAATCAAAAATCGATGCGAAAAGAAACAAGGAATCTCTGGAACTGAAGGTGGAGAAGTTTAAAAACTCAGAAATTATATCATATAATCAAATTATTATTATATCAAATACATCAACCTCGAAAACTACGATCGCACTTCATCTCCATCATGAATTGTATCACTGCCTGGATAACTCTACCAAGTATTATCGCCTGGACAACTCCTTAGCAACTAAAAGATCATTATCATTACTGAAACCGTTTAACATGGAATTTGGCCTTAACTGAGCCCCACAGCGGATTGATTTAAACGAACAAATGAGTGAGTCAAACTACGCCCTACTCAACGAATCATCACCAGTTATTCTAATTTAAAAATGTTCACCACAAGAGCTCAATTTGAATGACTGCGCTCATCATATAAAATAATAAAATAAAAATAGTTGAAGCCACGAAATAGATTTAAGTATCTCATATTTGTGGTCGCCAGGGATATCTCACGTATTTTTTTATAAGCTCTAATTGGTTGTTAAAATCATGTATTACATTCCTGCCCTTAATTTTCTCAGGTCAAGACTTCCAAGACACTTAAGAGAGGGGTTTAAAAGATGGTTCTTCTGACTCCATTCATTAACACCAAAACTTAATTGATAACAAATAATTAAAAATCAAATTGTGAAGCAAAGAGTTTTGTCCCATGTTGTGTTAAATTTGTATATAACAATTCTATACCTCAACTATACTTACGGTTACTTTATTTATTGATTTTATGATTATCAAAAAGTAATCACAACACGTAATATGTATATTTATTTAATAAAAACCAAGTTAACTAGCTATTGAAAATAATATTTCAAACGGACATGTTATCCAGTTTGTTTTATAACGGTTAAATTATTAGATTAAATCAATCGACGTTTTCTCCATCTATTTGTCAACACTATTAAAATTTGTTATGGTGATTTAAATAAAAATGTATGGTGAAAATCATCACATGATCTGTCACTTGACTGTCACAGTACGAAAGGCAGTGATAATAATTTTGTTGAAATATTTTTAAAGTGAGTTTAAAACTTGTATTACTTAAATCAAAGTTATATTTCATATTTAATTCTATTCTTTAAGGTGAAATTCTTAAAAAGAAATAAAAATGTACTCTTCAATGAGATGCACAGTCCTTTATACATTTGTGGCAACATTTGTGACCGCATCTACAATTCTAACATTATATCATCTATTAACTGGAAAAGGGGAACGAGTTAGCTTTGGATGGTTCTTAGTCGAATCCTCACCATATATGTGGTCTCTTCTTGGTATCGCATTTGCAGTTGCATTTTCAGTTGTTGGAGCAGCTTTAGGTATTCATACAACGGGCGTCAGTATTATTGGTGGGGGTGTCAAAGCACCCAGAATTAAAACAAAAAATTTAATATCCGTAATTTTTTGTGAAGCTGTGGCTATTTATGGATTAATTACAGCGATTGTTTTATCTGGTTTGCTCGAACATTTTTCACTTACTAATATCACTGATGTTGCCCGTTCAAATAATTGGACTTCTGGATATATTATGTTTGGAGCTGGATTATCTGTTGGACTCGTTAATTTATGGTGTGGTATTGCGGTAGGTGTAGTTGGATCCGGAGCAGCACTTGCTGATGCTGCTAATTCAAATCTGTTTGTTAAAATTTTAATTGTTGAGATTTTCGGTTCAGCTATTGGTCTGTTTGGGCTAATTGTTGGTATTTATATGACATCAAAAGTTAAAATGGGTGATAAAGAATAAACTTAGTATAAACTAATCTTTCAAAGTGAAAGTTTAATATATTAACTAAAAAAAGATTAATAGTAATAATGTTAAATTCATAAATTGTAATAGTTTTTGTGATTGCTTGATAAAAGTTTGGGCTTTCCAAAATGTTTGAAACACACCATCACAGGCCAGATGTTCCAAAATTAATACAATTTATGTTATTCTGTTGTATATTTTATTTTTTAGTCATAGTATTAAATTGATTGGACCATGTAAATATTTACATTGATATCCAATTACTTCATTCCTTTTATTCGTTTTTATTGTGTTTTCGATGTTATTCTAAATGTGCATCATAGAAACAAACTAAATTATATTAAATATTCTACAAAAACATATAATTAAAATTTAAATTATTGTAATAATAATTGTATCATATATAAGTAAATTAAACCGAAATATCTATAAATTTCGTCGAACGTCAAAATCCATAAAAAAAATCTTTAAATTTTATTTTCAAAACTACGATTATGATGTTTAGCGGTACAATTTGTTTTGTTAGAATTTGTATTAAGATGATTCGTAAATCTATCTGTACGAAGATGTTGGGAGATGTAGAACATTCTCTAATCTCAATGGTAATGAAATTTTGATTTGGCTTGGTAGTTGGTGACGAAATCCATACAGTATTCAGTTTCATGTTTGTACTATAATAATGACAAAGCATTTGTTTTAGTGAGTTTCAAAGCGGGTTATTAACCTAACCACCGCACCAGTCCTTGCCAGTTCATCTGTTTTTATGCTAACTGGAATTGAAACCAACGAACGAAGTGCGCTGATAAACCACAAAATTGTTTCCGCCAGTCGTTGATTAATTGGAAAGTAGTTACCACTTACTAGTACTTTGATGGCTATCCATATTTCATCCTTGCATACATTATGACAAAACTTCCGACTAAATGACGCTACAGTAGCTTTTCACACAACTTGTTTTACTAATTATAAGATTATTTGATTTGATGAACATCCCAGCTGCTGCGCTCGCATTCAACATATGAAACCACTTCTAGGACTAAACAACGAGGCATATAAGTGACACATGATAGTGGAACTTAATATGAAGGTTCGTGGATATCACCAGTTTCTGGCTCACCGCTAACATCAGCTACAAAGGATTTTTAGCATTTTGCATGGATGTTGTTCTTTGTGGCAAATCCATATGTATTGTTGATCAGCATTTCCTTATGTTCACAGATCGGTAACATGTTAACATTCCGCATGCAGGTGGTATTTGTGCGTCATCAAATGGCAACCACAAGAAGGATAAGGGAGGCAATATTTTTTGACATGGCCACATTCCAGTTACATCATCAGATCAACTCCATATTAGACGCCCACTATAGTGGATTTACAATGTCACTTTACGTCTCACTGTGTTTCGCTCCTCAAGCCCTTTTATTTGATACCAATATCATAGGAGTTACTATGAAAATTATAAATTGGCATGTTGTGACGGGCGCCATATTAGATTTAGAATAACGTCATTCTACTTATTGTAGATCGCAAACCAATCCCTTTCATTTGATATCCATATCATAGGGGTTTGCTGTGGAAATGATAAATCGCCAGTTAGTAACGTTCACCATATTGGAATAAAACTGGCGGCGTTTAAGCAATCGTACTGGCAGATCGCAGAGAGACTTCTTTGTCCGAACTGCGTACAAATGGAATAGTTTGCCGGAACACTTAGTCTCAGGTGACTTCAACCCACAGATGTTTAAAAAAAGCGTTAATTTACACCTTAGAACGCCAGTTGTTGTGGGACCCAGGTCTAGACCTAGGTCTTAAAAGGTATTTATGTGTTGTTGTGACACATATTCTAAACCCTATTACACAACACATTTTATTAAAAAAAAAAAAAAATCGTGCATTGCCACAAGAACCAAACGTGTGTCAAATTTCACCCCGATAGCTTCAGTAAAAGTGGTTGAAATATTGATTGCAAAATTCCTGGATATAAATGCAAGAAAAGTTAAATAAAAGCGTTTAAAAATGAAGTGAGGAAAAGGTATCTTCTGACTCTGGATTTGTCTGTTTTATTTTAGCGTTATGCATTCTTTGTATATTTTTTATATTTCGCGCAAAACCAAATAGTCGACAAAAAAGTTTAGTCTATTCAACTTGAATGGCAATTCAAGTTTGGGTGTTTGTCACAAAGCCACAGCTAATGAAAACCTCGCAGTTTAAATACTTTTCTCTTTAATTTCGTCCACAACAAAACCTATCTGCACTTACGAAACTCATTCACTGCCTCGCTTGCCTACGGAAACTCGAGGAGACAAGATCGAGTTTCATCATCCCTACGACATATATTTTTTCGGTATGGTGAAAACGCCTTCTATAATTAATCTTCCCCCAACACTACCGCCTTTCCTTTTCGTGCTCAAACCTGTCCCAGTTTTATCCGAGCCTAATGGATCGATTGAAGGATGAACGAATTGACATAAATAAAAGATTCAACAAACTCATCTTAAATCGGAGCTATCAGATTTCCATGCAAAGCTACTCGAGGAAGAATTTTTATAATAAATTTACTTGTCCAGATATACGTGGCGGTGGGGTGGATTGAAATGGGCATGACATAAAATGAAAAAGCATCATTCTAATCCTTAACAGATAAGGGTAGGCGATTCAAGTTCGTTTTGATGACACGGACATATTGGTATAACGACTGAGAATATCAAAGTTTTTCTTAACCGTCCACTTTTGAAGTTGCAACTACCAGGCTGGGATGTTCTATAATAACGCTTCAGAGATTCTATTTTGACCACCTGGAAACGAATAAAATTAGGAGGAAGCGTTGGATACTGTTCTTATGTAACGCTTTTAGGCAGTGTAACTTTAAATGTTCTTAAAGATTCGACCGAATATTACCAAAGAATGGTCTATGTCCGTGTATTTTTCGAATATAACAGAAAAATATGGAGGGGCTGAAATCTCACCGCTCTGAAATATCAAGACTTCGCAAAATTATAACAGATAATAAATTATCATAATTTAGTGAAACGATTACACAATCAGCAAACTACTCAAAAACCTCCATTTAGCGTTTCGAGAAAATATTTTAAAATCACAAATCATATTTCTTTCAAAATTCCAAAAATATTGTAAAAACTAAATAAAATCAAACATTCAAACTTTTTTCAAACAAAATTCTAAAAATATTTCAAAAATTATTACAAAATCAAAGATTAAAAATTTTTTTTTAAAACTTCTAAAAATAATAAATATTGCATAAATTATAACAAAATCAAAAATTGTAACTTTTTCCAAAATTATAAAAATTATAATAAAATCAAAAATTTTAAATTTATCAGAATTCTAAAAATATTCCAAAAATTTTACAAAATCAAAAATTGAAACTTTTTCTAAAATTCTAAAAATATATATAAAATTCAAAAATTCTATTTTTTTTTAAATTCTAAAGATGTTCCAAAAATTAGAATAAAATCAAATATTTAAACTTTTTCTAAATTCTAATAATATTCCAAAAATCCTTAAAAATTCAACATTTCAAACTTTTTCCAATATTCTAAAAATATTGCAAAAATTATAACAATATCAAAAATTGAAACTTTTTCCAAAATTATTAAAATTATAATAAAATCAAAAATTTAAAATTATTCAAAATTCTAAAAATATTCCAAAAATTCTTACAAAATCAAAAATTGAAACATTTTTCAAAATTTTAAAAATATATATAAATTCAAAATTTTTTTTCAAATTTCTAAAAATATTCCAAAAATTAGAATAAAATCAAATATTTAAACTTTTTCTAAATTCTAATAATATTCCAAAAATTCTTAAAAATTCAAACTTTTTCCAAAATTATTAAAATTATAATAAAATCAAAAATTTAAAATTTTTCAAAATTCTAAAAATATTCCGAAAATTGAAACTTTTTTCAAAATTCTAAAAATATTCCAAAAATTAGAGTAAAATCAAATATTTAAACTTTTTCTAAATTCTAATAATATTCCGAAAATTCTTAAAAATGCAAAAATCCAAACTTTTTCCACAATTCTAAAATTATTGCAAAAATTATAACAATATCAAAAATTGAAACTTTTTACAAAATGATTAGAATTATAATAAAATCAAAAATTTAAAATTTTTCAAAATTCTAAAAATATTATAAAAATTCTTTCAAATTCAAAAATTTAAACTTTTTTCAAAATTCTAAAAATGTATATAAAATTCAAAAATTCTATTTTTTTTTAAATTCTAAAAATATTCCTAAAATTAGAATAAATTCAAATATTTAAACTTTTTCTAAATTCTAATAATTTTCCAAAAATTCTTAAAAATTCAGAAATTCACTTTTTCCAAAATTCTAAAAATATTGCAAAAATTATAACAATATCAAAAGTTGAAACTTTTTCCAAAATTATAATAAAATCAAAAATTAAAAATTTTTCAAATTTCAATCATATTTACGTCATAAAAACAGCAAAACATAAATAAATACATTTTTTGACACGCTTGACGTTTTTTTGACAAACTTATAATGCCATAATTCTCTATAATAAGAATAAATTTTCATGTCATACAAATTATTAATTTTATTTTTTTTCCAAAAAATTGGGTAAAAAAGTAAATAAAAATTTGACACATTTGACAACATTTTTTTGACAAACTTATAAGGCAATAATCTAGTTTTTGATCTCACATACCAATCCCGACCAATAATTTTTGACAAAATTATAATGCCATAATTTTCAATAATAATAATAAAATTTCATATAATACAAATAATTAATTTTATTTTGTTCCAAAAATTGGGTAAAAAATAAATAAAAATCTTTCTTTTGACACATTTGACAACATTTTTTTGACAAACTTATAATGCAATAATCTAGTTTTTGATCTCACATACCAATCCCGACCATCCAGATTTCTCCACATTCTTTGTTCCTACTCATTATCACTTAAAATGAACGTTTTTTAAGCAAAAAATATGCATATTTCCTTGTTTTGACACACTTCCGGTACAGTTATCGAACACATCGTCCTTTCGGCTATTACCATTGAGTTATTTTTAGAATTCAAAATCAAAATCCCTTCAGCCGTTTTTTAGATTTCGTCGGTTGTGACGGCCGGCCGACAGACATACATTTTTTTTGCTTTTTTAGAATCAGTAGGTCCTAAAACGTCGAGAAATGCCAAAAAAGTGGGGGTAAGAATTTTACTTTTAGCTCATGAATGTAATACTTAGGTTTTTCAGACCGAAGTAATTACAGCTGATGTTAAACTATCTCGCTCTAGTCAGTGCAATCACATCAGTTTATTACCTTAGTTCTTAGCCCGGATTGAGACTTTCTTAAGTAGAGGACGTCCCCACGTTGTGACGAAGTAAATTTTTCTTCGATCTCCTTCGTCAAAAGTAAGAATTATAGAAATTAATAGGTCTGAGAGAATGTATTTTGGCGATCGGCCACTTAGGAAAACTGGAAACTGATTCTGTAGCTTCCCTTGTAAAAATCAACATTACAGCTACACTTGTAGTTTCGTCAATTGAAAACGAACCCTTCAAGTTTGAATGATAGCTGTTTAATCATAGTCCTTCATGAAACAATGCGAACAAGAAATGATGTAAATTGGAATTCTTATTCAAAAATAGAAAAAACAAATTTATTATTTACCGACTTTTATTGTGAGTTCTCGTATGTGTTTGTAAAGCAACTAATTGTATAAATCTTTTTCCACAAACACTGCAACCGTGTGGCTTTTCACCTGTGTGTGTCATTATATGATGTTTTAACGTCTCCGCTTTACCAAACGATCTATCACAGTGTGTGCATTGGTACGCCTTAATTCCACAGTGAACGATTCTATAATGACGTCCACGATTTCCAGGACTCGAAAATATTAATGTACACATTTTACAAGGATATAGTTTTTCTCTTGTATGATAGTTCATGTGAACCTTCAACTCATGCATTGTTGTTTTTTTCATGCCACAAACTGGACAAATAAAGTTTTTTATACCTTGGTGACGCATCATATGTTCTTTTAATTTATGATTTGTTATATATGTCTTTGGACATAATGTACATTTAAACGGACGTAGCCCCGTATGTGTAAAAGTGTGTTTTTTGAGAGTAGCATTTGATGAAAATGATTTTCCACATAATTCACAAATATAACAAGATTCCGTTTTCATTCCTGTAGCTTTTGAATGGGCTCGTTTCTTATGTGTTGTTAGAGATTGCTTCATCATGTATGTTTTTCCACATTTAGGTTCGTCACATATAAACTGTTTTTCTAATCGTTTATGAGCATAAGTTATATGAGTATCAAGACCACCCCATTTTGCAAATTCTTTTCCACATAAACTACAAACTGCAGGCTGAAAAAATAAATCTTTGATTACCGCTTATAAAAACTAAATTTGTAAAATTACTTTTAAGCCTTGATGTTGTCTTAAATGTCCTTCTAAACGACGTTCACGATAGAACTTTTTATCACATATTGTACATGGAAAAATAGCTTTTGGCGACTTCTCACCTGAAGAATTAGATTGTTTTAATTTTATTTCCCTGGAATGAAATTTTTATTTCTATTTTTAGTCATGAATATTACAAAATAATGGTAAAAGAAAAGAATGATTAAACTATAGAAAAAAGTTCGAACAACAATGTAGTGATTATTACCCAAAATTATAAGAAGTTCAACATAGATTTTCAATACCCAGAGTTCGCATTGGAATGAATAATATTCTTAAGTTATTTAATATAAAAAAAAGACAATGGCTGATACATGGGAGATGTTTTGTGGACCCCGGACCGTTGGAACCTCTTTGATTTTGAAACACTTAAAACACTTTGTTATTATTTTTGATTTATCTTTATTTTAATTAAATCTGTGACACTAATAATTTTGTTATTCCTCGTTAACGGTCTAATTCGGAGTCATTGATTTTACAAAACATTCTTAAAATTAATTCAACTCATTCCATATTGGAGGGGAGTGTTAGTACTTAAGCATATGGTTTTTTTTTTAATTTATTATTTGGGGAAATAAAGGAAAGGGCGTGATATAATCAATTTACATATTTTATTATTGGTCAGTACATTTACCATTAATTGTAAATTATCTGATCTATATTCAATAATCGTTTATTCATAACACTTATTTTAAAGTCAACAAACTGATTCGAAACATATTTTCTGCAAACATAATTAAAAATTATTAATTGCAAAATATGTATATGAATCAAATCAATTATTTTGTTCAAAATAATTGTTATAAAGTCGAAATGCTTGTGCTGCATTTTGACGAGTTTGGATATGTTTGGAAACAAGGTTTTTTGGATAATTAAAGATTGGGTAATGGAATTGGAGGAATCTTGGAATCTAACAGATGGATTTAACCAATTCGTTTGAAGATTTTCAACACGATGAGTTCTCAGAACCAAAACTACCCAGAACTTAACCATTGTCAACTTTCGTCTCATCGGTACCGTTCAAAGGATCAGCATTTGTATCAAAATTATTTTTTAAATTTAGGTGTACAAATGTAAAATATGTACTATCATTAACATATTTTTCAATTAATTACAAATGAATTAATTACTATTACATTTCAAACCCAAAATTGTCGAAAGACTTTTAAAGGGGTTAAACAACAACAAAGCCTCTGGTCTGGACAACATTCCTCCTGTTATTACAACAACATTTTCAAAAGAACTGGCACCAATTCTCACCAAAATCTTCTATAAACCGTATAGCTTCTCAAGATGAACGGGTCTACGCCCTAGAAGTACTCGGAACCCAGTTCCGACCAAGGACCATCACAAAAGTTTCGACGAAAGGTGCTACTCCGACGCTCCATTTTTTGGATAAAGAAGCAGTTGTCACTGGCCTCACTGCACTCGTCCTAGTCATGGCCGGTATTGAAAGAAATCCTGGACCAACTAAAATATGGCATTGTGCAATATGCAAAAACATTTTAAGGGCAAACACTACATCCGTCCAGTGCAATAGCTGTAAAGAATGGTGTCATCTCAAGAACTGCTCAGGCCTTGCAACACATAAGCAATAGACCAAAAACTAAATACGACCTCGCAACAGAACACAATGCGAATGAGCACACATCAGGAAACCCCAGGTGATGTGATAATAATGCAGCTAAATTGTAACGGACTATTAAACACAATCGATGATATTATAAACTTTATGTGCAAAAACAATATTCTAGTCGCGGTTTTACAAGAAACCAAACTAAATGTTAGATCTAAGATTAGTGATAGTATCTGTGATTATAGAATTATAAGACTGGATAGAGGGAAGGACAAAGGTGGTGGCCTTGCCTTTATCATACACAAAACCATTATCTGCCGTACAACCACATTACCAGCAGTACCGGGAACTGATAAACACCTAGAACAACTAGGTATTACAATAAAATCCGGAAATACGGAGATAAATTTATTCAATATTTATATTCCACCAGTAAGTAGCTGTGATATAGGTTATGAACCGTCCATAGGACATTTATTTTATACCAAAGACAGTCTAATTCTCGGCGACATAAATGCTCACCACGATCTATGGCACTCACACTTGAACACCGACTCAAGAGGTGAAAATATTGCTGATCAAATTGACGGCTCCAACTTTGGAGTCCTCAATGAACCACAACCAACAAGAGTAACTAATAACTCATACTCGTCTCCAGATGTTTCACTTGCCAGCATGTCGCTAATGCCAATCGCTGAATGGAGAACTGAAATTGCATTGGGATCAGACCAAGTGCCGATCATAATCACTTTAAGCCGTTCCTTAAACGAAATGAAATCCGAGAAGAAGACATACATTAATTTTAACAAAACAGACTGGGATAATTTTTCCAATTTTACTGAATTGGGATTCAGTAAGCAAATTTTACCAATTGATCTCTCTGGGGAAAGAAAATTCAGAGAAATTTTTAACAAAGCTAGATCTCGCTTCATTTCAGCCGGCAGAATACAAAATATTAAACCAAACTTCCCACAAGAAGCTTGTGTACTCTCTTCCCAAAGAGATGACATCCGTAAGGCAGATCCAACCGATTCTAGAATTCCGGACCTGAACAAGCAGATAAATAAACTAGTAATGGAACACAAACGTAACAAATAGAAAGATTTAGTGAGTAAGTCAAACTTTGGTACAAATAAAAGTCTGTGGAAGGTGATTAAGGGTTTAACACATCCGCGTCAATCGCATAACAACTGCATGATCTCCTTCGATGATATCCCAACCGAAAACCATAGAAAATGCGCAACAAAATTGAACACGCAGTTTACAGAAAAGCAAAGTAAACATGAAAAAGAAACGAGGTCATTATTAAGACATATGCGCAAACTTAATACTGAAAATCTCGAGGATATCATATTTTCCGAAGAAGATGTTGGAAACGCAATAAAGAAATCCAAACCATCTAAAGTTATTGGCCCAGATGGCATCTCAGTCATTATGCTAAAACACATTGGACCCAAAGGATTGAACTTTCTCACTACCATACTCAACACATCTCTAAATACGCTCCAGATACCAAATATCTGGAAAACGGCTAGAATAAGTTCCATTTTGAAACCTGGCAAGTCTGAAGAAAAGGGAGAATCCTATAGACCGATCTCTATCCTCTCATCGGTTGCAAAATTGATAGAAACACTACTACTACCTCGGTTAACAGAATCTTGCAAATTGGCGTCACATCAGCATGGTTTTAGGAAAGCACACAGTACAACCACCGCGCTTCATAGAATCCAAAACCAAATCAGTGATGGTCTAAACCAAAACAACCCTGTGCTAGAACAATTTTAGTTGCACTTGACCCGTCGAAAGCTTTCGACACAGTGTCACATGATGCACCACTGAACGACATATTCATACACCAATCTGCCAGGTTTAATAAAGCGCTGGTTGTGCAATCATCTAAGAGGCCGCCAAACATACGTTGAGTTCCATAACTTTAGATCTAAGATGAGAGTGCTCAGACAAGGAGTTCCACAAGGTGGAGTTCTCTCGCCTTCATTATTCAACCTTTACTTAAGTAGTTTACCTGCAGCAACGGAAGGAATAACTATCACGTCATATGCAGACGACTGCACGGTGCTTGCAACAGGAAACAACCTGGAACAACTTACCAATGTCCTAAACACCTACCTCAACACCTTGAATGAATGGTTTAAAACCAAAAATTGAAATTGTCTCCTGAAAAGTCCACTTTCACACATTTCACCACATGGACGAAGGAGGTAAATACAACACTCAATATCTGCATTGACAACATACTAATTCCTACTGTAAAAAATCCAAAACTGCTGGAGGTAACATTCGATCCACTACTTAAATTCAACGCTCATGCTCAACAAGTAAATACAAAACTTAAAAACAGGAATATCGCACTGAAAGCTCTAGCGGCAGTTCGTGGGGTAAGGATAAAAACACAATAATAATGGCATATAAAGCAATACGAAGGCATTTCATAAATTACGCTGCTCCCATATGGACACCCCCAAGTCGCTGACACCCACTGGAATAAGTTACAGATAACACAGAACGCAGCCTTGCGTACAGCAACTAGATGACCTGATGGCCCACCGAGATCACCTGCACGAGGAATGTAACATATTGGCGGTCCGTGAACACAACGAAATGCTTACCAAACAATATCTTTGGTCTTGTCATAGAGAGCAGCATCCCTGCAATGACACCTTATCCATGACAACACCACCTAGAGACATAAGAAGGACGGCGAAATGCTTCCTACAAGATGTTAAAAACAATGAAGACATAAATAACATCGACGAGCCTACGTATAAGAGGGGGTTGAAAAAGATACATACAAAAACCGTTGAAGAAACAATAAAGAAATACGCCCTGAATCGAGTTCTTAATCGGAAACCACAAGTCGCTGCCAAAGAGGTAAAACTGCCACGCAGCACCAGAACCATCCTAGCGCAGTTAAGATCCGGTTGGTCACGCATCTTAAATAACTACATGAATAGAATTGACCATGAAATTGTTGACAAGTGTCCCATATGTGAGGGCACGTCACATGATGCTAACCACCTTTTCAATTGTCCAGAGAAACCAACCGACCTGACAAAGGAAGATCCGTGGTACCGCCCAAGAGCAATAGCAGAGTTCCTGAATCTGGACTTGGAGCCGGAAGAATAGCAACACCACGCGTCGCTACAACAACAACATAAACCGTATAAATCTGGCATTCTTCCATTTTGCTGGAAGTGTGACGAAATTTGATATTTCAATTTATAGACCAATAGCCTTACTCCCAGTCCTATCTAAAATATACGAGCAGTATATTAATTCACATATATTCAAATTTTTGGAAGACAACCATTTGATATCTAACAGCCAAAACGGTTTTAGAAACAAAATATGGATGGTACAGCTGGATTAACAGTATTCAGTCAACGGTAGCACCCTCAATCTTAGTTATGGAATATTTCTTGATGATGGTGCCCTATCGCTTGCTCGGAAAACCGAGTCTGCATATAATTCTTTATCTGAACTGTAAACATTGAGAAAGACAGTGCGTCACATGATCAAGTTATATGCCACTAGCTGGATTATTGGCATCCCGATTTTAGTTTCCTTTCCGAAATTTTTTTTAAATAAATTTGCTTTTTATATCTTATTTTATATTTCTCTATCCTATCATGAAATATTGGCCTATGCCATATTTTATATATATGATAGTATTTATTATTTTGTTTTCCATTTTTTAATAAATGATGATTTAATGTTATTGTGATTTGGGGGACTTGATCTTAAAAGTTTTTATTCGTTGTTGTCACATATAGTAATTTCTACTAAAAAAATGAGCTTATTTATGTAGTGAGAAGTTATTGGCCGATATCGGAGATGAATCCATAGATGAAAGCAACTTTCTTGGTTAAGATGATATAGTTAAACCAAATGTAGCCCAGGAAGGGAAAATAGAATAGTTCCAAACTGAACCCGAAATTCGGCAGGGAAGTTTGGAATTCAAGGCGTGTTTTTGAAAGGTGTTTTCCCGCGGGAACCGGCATGTTAATGAAGGAGCAATGGCGCTTATATATTTAAGGGAATAATATATTTAAGGGAAAACATTAGACTATACTACTAAATACTCACAATTTGTCAGGGTTATTATCACATTTCTCATCCTCTGTTGTTTTCGTTTCACAAAATAATTTTGATTCATCTTCACCTGATTCTGATCCTGTAACTATATCCTCATCTTCCACAAAACAATCATTATGAGCATTATGACACTCTTCTTTCTTAACTAATTGATTAACATCGGCATCATTTTCAGTTTCTTCTATTATTACCCCATCTTCATTGGATTCAATCGTTTGAATTTGAATTTCTCTACTTTTTGTTATAGTTTCATTACTGTTTTCTGTCGATTCTGTTTTAAGTTCAAATGGTGCTTCTGTTGATGATGATTGATTTAATGTGTTCTAAAATAAAATTCAGTTTTTATACAATATTATTTGTTGGATAGAACAACATACAATATACTCTCTAAACGAAGAATCCGAATGTTTACACATTAATATAAATTCATTATATTCTATCAGTTTGATATGACAAGATTCACAAATCTTTTCTGGAAGCCCATCACCTTCTTCTATCTAAAAACCAATTTAGTAAAAACAATATTAGTTGGATGGAAATTAATTTATGAATATGTGAACAACCTCGAGTGATGTGCATTTGAAAAATAATTTCACTAACGAGTGATCAGATATTTTAAACATATTTAAAGTCATGTCACTATTCATACAACAACGACATGTATTTGAATGATTATCTAATATTAAAACCATTTTATATATATTAAATTAATATGTTTATCACAACAGAAATGCTGATTCTACCATATCAATTAGGCACAATTATTCCCGTGGGCCGTGAGGGACAAGTATGCAAAATTGCATAGTATTTAAAACTCAACACAAATGATAAAAAAAAATGATAATAAGAATTATTTGATATAAATCATATTTTAGTTTATGAATAATAAACAATAATAAAATATGTCAATCGAACAAAATTATTAAAACAAGTAGTGATATTTTGACAGATTAAGGCTGAGATATACGTAAAAATGTTACTTTTTTTTTGTTCATCTTTCCGTCGCAATGGCGCTATAAATAAGGTAAAAGAGAACATATTTGAAAAAATTACAGTGGAATTTATACATATAACTGATAAACATATCTATTTTTTTATATGATTTTTATGTTACGCTTGATATACAGTCATGGTATAACGAATATTTTACCATGATATACAGTAAATAATAATACTTTATAATATAGCTGATAATAACTGCGCTATTATATTTTTGCTGCGTGTTTACCAGATTTGAGAGATGTTGAAGTTGGCTAAAGAGATGATCCAGATACTGCTAGAGGCGATGAGATTTGCTGAGATCAGTTTTGGTATTCAGTAAATTTAATCAATGGAGCTTCCAAATTTTAAAATATACATGTGAACATTTGACAGATCAGCTTATCAAATTTTACGCTTATAAACAGGTTTCAGTAAATAAAACAATTAGGTTTGAAATATAGTTATATTTTTTAAACTTCTTGTTAAAATATTTTCATTACTTTTTGATGTGAATAATTAAAAATAAACATAAATTGTTTCGTACTAGAGCATCCCTTTCATTACAACTTTGACACAATAGCCGTGTTCGATTTGACTGAAGGAAGTGATACAACTGAAAAATTGAATGCAATTGTTGTTGTTTTTTCAGTTGTTTCAGTCAAATCGAACGCACCTAATATTTGCAAATGTTTAAGGTTCACACAATAGCCGTGTTCAATTTGACTGAAGCAACTGATACAACTGTAATTTTATGTAATTTTGGTTAATAAAGATAACGATTCTCACATTTACATTTATTTTTATTATTATCAATTCTTATAATAGTGTTTTCAGGTTGACAATTTAATATATTTTTAAAGATGGTGTAGCTTTTAATAATTTTATTTTCTTCGCTGTTACAAAACTCACGTAGATATTTTTATGTCTGACAGGAACTCTACTCCATCTTAATTGTGTACCAACTTAATAATATAAAAGAATATAATTCATGAATTTAAAGTATAAAAGTTATGATATAGATGGCGGAGCCTCTGATGAAGGAAACCACCTTTTGCTCTGTTACATTCGGCCATCCTGACTCCGAATTGTCCCCAATTCTCCGCCACCATCTTCACATCCGGACAGATCATCATCATCACTCGAAAGGCATTCATCTTCTGGGCGCTCGACGAGTTTCATCCGGTCCGACGCAAAGACTCCACTGAATCGACGCCTATTGGAGTTCATAACCACATCCTCAATCCTATATCGATCACCGTGAAGAATATCCGTAACCTTGTACGGACCCCTAAACCGCGGCTGTAACTTTGTACTAGAACCTGTTGTAATTGGCTCGCGATACACTACAACTAAATCCCCGATATTATATTGTTCGGGAGACTGATACTTTTTATCAAAGTATAACTTCGATCGTGCCTGGTGTTCTTTAATTCGGTTCGATGCTAGTTGTCGATTTTCGACAGCCTTAGTTTCGAAGTTTTCTCTTTCTTTTGTTATACGCTCATCTTGCAGTTCCAAAAGTAACTTGTCATGGAAAATGTCACGCGGTGTGTAACCCAACACCATTTGCTGCGGTGAAAGTTTGGTTACGTCATTCGGTAATGAATTAAGGGACCACTGAATCCTTCGCAATAGCTTGGCCCAATGTTCTTCTCCTACGTCGCCAGTCATGGTACGAAGTGCACTCAGCAAAGTTCGATTGACTCGTTCAACCTGACCATTAGCTCTCGGTGATGCTGTAGCGTTTTGGATATGTTTGATATTATTTTGTTGACAATACTCTTGGAAACATTTCGATGTAAAACAAGATCCTTTATCACTTATCAATCTCGACGGAGTTCCAAAATGAATGACGGATTCATTCAATGACTTTATTACTAGTCTCGTAGTAGTGTCTTTCACACCATGAAGGAATACATATTTTGTGAAGGCATCTATAATGACAAGTATGTATGACTTATTTTTCGGGGTTTTAGGAAATGGTCCTAGATGGTCGATATGCCAAGTGTGACAAGGAATAGGTTCTTTCTCGATTGGATGCAGTTCAATACCCTTTTTACCACACTTCTCTTTGCTGTATAAACATTCTTTACAGGACGCTATATAATGTTTTACGAAGGATCGCATTTTTGGGAACCAGTAATTTCTCCTCAGAACCGTTAAGGTTTTTTCCATACCGAAGTGTCCCATATTATCATGCGATTCATAAAGAATTCTATTTCGTACTCCCTTGGGTACCACAAACAAATCACCGTTATTTGTGATTTTATAGAGACGACCGTTTCGGATTTTATATTCTTTGTCAAGACCAAGTCCTTCGTTTATATTCGATACGATTTCAATAATTTGTGGATCGGTGTTCTGTAGGGATACCATCCAATCGTCGTTGACTGTGATATTTAGCACGTTTAGTGAAGCAGGTTCAACTTCGTTGGCGTTTAGCACTGGTGTACGACTCAAGGCATCAACGTGCATCATTTTTGACCCTGAGCGATGTACTACCTCAAAGTCGTATTCTTGTAATCTCAACCACCATCTCGCAATTCGTGCATTGAGATCTCTTTTCGTAGATGATGCTTGCAAAGCATTGCAGTCGGTGACCACTTTAAATTGTTTACCTAATAGATAAACCCTGAATCTATCAATAGATTCAACTACGGCGAGAGATTCTAATTCGAAACTGTGGTATTTTTGTTCTTGTTCCGTTGTACGACGGCTATAATATGCTACAGGATGTAAAACACCATCGTCTTCCTTTTGTAACAAAATACCAGCTAGCCCAATAGAGCTGGCATCGGTATGAACTTCGTGTTCCGATTCGGGTTTATATAATGCAAGAACGTTTCGTTCACAAAGTTTGGTTTTAATTAGCTCAAACGCTTTCTCCTGTTCGTCGTTCCATTCAAAAACACAGTTTTTCCTTGTTAACCTCGTCAGGGGTTCTGCAATTTCGGCAAATTTCGGCACGAATTTACGGAAATAACTCGCCAGGCCTATAAATTTCCTTATATCCTGTGCGTTTAAGGGCGTTACAAACTCTTTGACACAGATTGTTTTACCAATACCTGGTTTAATTCCTGCGTTTGTTACTTCATGTCCGAGAAATTCTATCTTTTCTTGCAGAAATGCACATTTGCTCAGTTTTAATGTTAGTCCGTATTCGCGGATTTTTTTCAAAAACATTTCAAAAGTTCGTAGTGCTTCTTCAATTGTATCACATCCGATAACTACATCGTCCATGTAGACAACAATCAATCCATTCATTTCTCTTGCCATTTCATTCATAAGTCTCTGAAAATTAGAAGGGCCATTTTTCACACCGAACGGCATACGGTTAAACTCGTAATGGCCATCTGGGGTGGAAAATGCCGTATACTTTTTTGACTCATTCTCTACCCTTAACTGGTAGTAGCCCGAGGCAAGATCTACTACGATGAAGTACTTTTTTCCTGCTAAACGATGCAATTCGTCTTCGGCGTTGGGCATAGGGAAACTATCGGTGATAGTTTTAGAATTTATTTTCCGATAATCAATACATATTCTGTCCTCGCCGTTCTTTTTCTTAACGATGACAATAGGCGAAGAATATGGCGAAGAAGAGTAACTAATAATATTTAATTTTAACAGCTCGTCTATGTATTCTGCTACTTTAATTCGTTGAGAATGTGATAACCGATACGGGCGATAACTAACTGGAATGGAGTCGGTTAAGACAATCTTAAACTCAGTTTTATCAGTTTCACCAATCTCACTCATTTTAGTGGCAAAACAATCCCTATAACTTTTTACTAACGCTCTGATTTGATCTTTAGGCAGATCAGTTAGTTCGCTATTAATACAGTTCTCTAATATTAGATTGAAATCTTTATCGTCGGAGGCGTTCGTTTTTAAACTAAGATTATCGTTGAGTTTATTTTTGGTTATGGTGGCGATGATTGGTATTTGCTCATTTTGGACGACGTTCTCGATGGTTAATTTATTAGAGTCAGTTAGAGACTCAACAGTATTTTTTGTTTCACTTTGTTCGGTGTTACTCGTAGTGGTGCGATTTAATCTTAGTTTTAACTCATTACCATTTGGAACATAGTTTACTTGCAAGAAGTTAAGTGCTTTTATGACTACAATATTCGGTTCATTAAAGGCATTATGACCAATTAGCAATTTTTCTGATTGGTCAGAATCGTTGACGATCAATGCTTCCGATGTTATTGTTACGTCATCTATTTCGAAACAGAAATTATCTAACTTGCCTAAGGCAATAGCGCGTCCATTCCCAAAACCTTTCAAAACTTGTTCAGAACGATTCCACTCTAACCCTAATTCTGTCGCTAAACCTTTTGTGACAGTTATCACTTCACTCCCTAAATCTACGAAGGCATTTACGTTATAATTATTTACTTTCACAGTTTTTATGAATTCATTTGTTGAGGTTTCAATCCTGCTTACCGTTTTAGTTTTAGTATCCGTCGTTTTGTTGGCTGATCTTTTCTTTTGGTCACAGTTTATTTCATAATGACCATCTTGATGACAGAAAGAACATAACGTCCTTTTGACACAATCACGTGCTAAATGGTTTCTCGATTGACATTTAAAACACCTCGGCTGCGATGGCATATGTTCAACTCGTGGCCTAAAATTATCACTAATAGGTTTGGTGGAGACTAGTTTCCTGGATAACGACATTGCTTCATATTTTCTCAGTCGTAGCAATAAATCGGATACCGTTGTTAAGTTTTGTACGGTTAAAGAATTAACAAGCTCATTATTTCCCAACCCTAACAGAACATATTTGATAATAACTGAGTCGGTAAGCTTCGCTTCAAGAGCAATACGTCGCATTTCATATACATACGCAGTATAACTTTCTGAAGCTTGTTTTCTTCGGTTTGATAATAACGTGTGAACATCTACAACATCCCGCATCGAACCGAATTCATGGATTAACCCATTTCGAAGACCATTCCAATCGGAAATTTCTAAAAATACCGAATCGAACCACGACCTAGCAATCCCCCTTAATTTAGTTACAGCGGCGTGAAATAATAGTAATGGATTGATATTATATATTTTTTGTACCCTTTCGGCGATCGATATAAATTGAATTACAGTGCAACTTACCGGATTAAATTCGCATAATAAATCTGCAATATCTTTTGATGTTAAGCGGAATTGTGTCGTTGATTCTGAGGAGTCTGTGCGTCGTCGCAAGATCTCGTTTTCTAGCTCCAAAGATGATAGGCGACTATAAAGATTTTCTTCATCCGGCCGTGAAGGTGGAGCATTGGAACTAGTTGGTGGCTGTTTTAGCTGATCATAACAAGCATTCTGTTGACCTGATGCGTTGAGTCTATTTTCCCCAAAGTGTTGCACCATATATGATTGATTTGGTGGAAATAATTTGTTTACATTTGTCCTTCGTTGCTCATTAATTTTCTGTCGATGATTTGATTTACCGGCCCTTGAAGATGATTTTGAGTTGTTTGACAAATACTCATCACTCGACGACATTATTATAATTTGTTGTTGATTTATTGGCGAATAATAGTAACCGGTATAAAATTTGTTGGCGATGTTGACAGGTTATAGTTACATACAATATTAACTTAATTTCTTTTTGATGATCGTAATAATATTGTAATCTAACACAGTAATTTCTTTTCTAGTTTTTATTTTTTAACCTCGATGGTGTGTTTACAATAGTGCTTTAACTTCGATGATGCACTCAATGCCAATAAAAACTCGATGACAATAAAAACTCAACTCCGATATTATATTTAACGATGATGATGAGCTCCGATGATGTATTTTGACATTAATAATTATTTGCTCCGATGATGTATCTTTATGTTACAACTACAACTCCGATGATGTATCTTGATGAAAAAATAATTAATTAACTCCGATGATGTATCTTGATGAAAAAATAATTAATTAACTCCGATGATGTATCTTGATAAAAAAATAATTAATTAGCTCCGATGATGTATCTTGATGAAAAAATATTTATAACTCCGATGATGTATCAACGTGAACGTGGCTGTTACCCCACACCTGATATGTAATTTTATGTAATTTTGGTTAATAAAGATAACGATTCTCACATTTACATTTATTTTTATTATTATCAATTCTTATAATAGTGTTTTCAGGTTGACAATTTAATATATTTTTAAAGATGGTGTAGCTTTTAATAATTTTATTTTCTTCGCTGTTACAAAACTCACGTAGATATTTTTATGTCTGACAGGAACTCTACTCCATCTTAATTGTGTACCAACTTAATAATATAAAAGAATATAATTCATGAATTTAAAGTATAAAAGTTATGATATAGATGGCGGAGCCTCTGATGAAGGAAACCACCTTTTGCTCTGTTACACAACTGATAAATTGAATGCAATTGTTGTTGTTCTTTCAGTTGTTTCAGTCAAATCGAACGCACCTAATGTGAAATTACACTTTCATATCACTATTGTGTGTTTTAATTACTCAAAATAAACTTAAAAAACATCTATTATTTAACTTGATAGGCAAAACATATTGTTTATATTGATTATTGATTAATTGTATGAATTCTTAATAATGAGAAAATAAAAATCTTAATAACGAATTTTGAAATGAATACTAGATGAATAATAATGTTTTTGAAAACTAGATCGAAAAAATTGTACCTAAAATTTTATTAATCTATTGCTAAAAGATTGAAGCGAATTTAAAGAAGATTTCAAATTAAACGCAAACGATTAAATAAAAAGTCACCAGAATAATTACAGTATAATGAGAAAATTAATTGATAACTTTTAAAATTATTACAGTTACAGTAATATGAAAAACAGTTACAGTGCTATGCGTAAAATCCCATGTTCGAAATATTTTATTTTCTCTTATAACAGCGTTAATGCGGAGAGAAGATGAACAAAAAATTCGCTCTATAAAAAGCAAAACATTTCTAAAATTTTACTACCTGTTTGTTACTGTATATTCTGTGTTGAAGTTTGCGCAGTATATTGCTCAAAATTGTGTTGTCAATGTTTGTTAATTGTCAATTAATTTTACTCAAGCTTTGTTTTAATAACTACAAACAACTCAAAAATGATAGCAACTTTCAGCACCAAAGAAGAGGAGAAGAAGCTAGTATTGAAATTCATTCGGGTAAGAGAATTTTCAAATTTTATGTTAACTTCATTAAACAATAAAATGAACACAAATTCTAAACATTTATAAGCGTATGGAGTAATTACAAAACTTGAAGTGTGAACGAAAAAAACTATAATTATGTAGAAAGAAAACTATTGCTTTTTTTGAAGTTGTTATTTCCATGCAAACTCAAAAATACGTTTTCTATTTCCAACGTTTTCCTTGTGAAAAGTGCAGTAATTTCAAAAACTGTTACAGAGTATGCACAATGAAAAAGTGTTTACTCATGAGATACAAGTTTGTATGAAAATTATTTTGAGAAAAAAATTTATGTTTCAAATATTTTTTTCTCAATGAAAAAGTTAAAAATTTCTTAACTACACCAAATTTCTTAACTACATATAACACTTTTAAATGTGTTTCTTACGCCAATATTTGAATAAGCAAAACCTTGATAAATTTTAAGATTTAAATTATTTTAAATTTTCTTCTTCAAATGTGTTATTATTTATTACTACACGCCAATTTAAGTTAAAAATGTTTGCTCAAGCCGCAATTAGACTATTGCAGAACTCTGCAATATTTCTGCAATGGTCGTGCAATGGTAGTGTGTAAAATATTCATTGCAGAAAATTTTGGCAATGAACTTTTGCAAAACATTGCAATGAGTCATTGCAATGTTTTAAAATGAGTTCATTGCCAAACTTTTCTGCAATGAATATTTTACATATTACCATTGCAGAAATATTGCAGAGTTCTGCAATAGTCTAATTGCGGCTTTAGACTAATTGATTAAAATAAATAGATTAAAGTGTATCACTTTCGGTAAATTACCGATTAACCGTTTTTTGGCAAAACTATATGAACATTCAAATAGATCATAACAGTCTTAAACCAAATCTATACATTAGCATCAATTAAACCAGAAGTATCGAATAATAAGTAAATTACTATTTTAGAATATGGTTTTTGCTTAACAGATTGTTAAAACCCCATATCAATCTTCGCAGATAACGGGTGCTAATTGCTATATTGGAGATTAATTTTCATTTTTTTTAAAAGAGTGCAGTGTGTTATTTAGAAATATATTTGAGTAAATAATAAATCTATAAAATATAAAAGAAAGATCGTTTTTGAAATTGCCATGTGGAGAAATTGAAAAAAACCATATAAAATATAATTTTTTTATCGTCAATGTAAATATTTTTATAAAATTTTACCTATAATACCTTGCAAACAAAAAAAAATTAAAATCGGTTAACCGTTCGAGAACATATTTATGTCGAATTCCATTTGACGAAAAAA
Organism: Diogma glabrata; assembly: GCA_963693315.1. NCBI lineage: Eukaryota > Metazoa > Arthropoda > Insecta > Diptera > Cylindrotomidae > Diogma > Diogma glabrata. Next base: position 119,824,580 of record OY856187.1, read on the forward strand.
TGCTCTAACACGCCCCTTTTTGATCTCAGATCAAGTTTTGTTGACATTGCGTCTTCTATTTGAAAAAAAGTGATCTTTTTTGCCCTAAATTAATTTTTCTCGATCTAGATTTTTTCGTAGATCAAGTTGTAAATATAATAGAGTAACACAAACACATTTACACTGCTGTCAAAATTGATAAACAAAAAAGACGCCATTTACTTAATATTATTTTTTTAAAGTGGAATATTTATTAAGAAGACTGAATCTAACAATATATGGTGTGTAATTTATGACATTTTTTTGCTATCCATACAATTATCGATCGATCTAGTTTCGAACCCAATAAGAATACTTTTAATATTAAAAAGTTTATCCATTCTCATCAGGGTTAGCAGACTAGATAAACTATCAAAAAAGTGAACGCTTATAAACCGAAATTGGTCTCTAGCGAAGTATAAGAAAACAAAAAAATTTCATTTTAGCAAATGAACCCTTCAGCACCTGTCCTGTACGGACTACCAAATTTTCATAAAGAAAAATTACCAATAAAACTTATTGTTTCTTATGCTCCTGCCTACAAACTATGTAAAAAATTTAACAAAATTTTCTTAGAAATTATAGGCTTTTATTCTAAATATGCTGTTAAAAATTCTATTGACTTGATAAATAAGATCAAAGATGTTATTGTTCCCCATAATTCAAAATTAATTTCTTTTGACGTTTCAAGTTTGTAACATTTCTATACCCATTAATGTTCTAAATGATATTGTTTCTAAAATTATTAATGATTCAGTTCCGTCACTTGAAATTCAAAATGAACTTGGCCTCCTCTATAAAACTTGTGTTACACAGAATTATTTTGTTTTTGATAATAAATATTACAAATTTACTGATGGTCTACCTATGGACTCCCCATTATCTCCCCTTCTCGCTGATATTTGCATGGATTGGTTTGAGAAACAAATATTAGATGTATACCTTTATCAAAACATATATTATTTTGGTATAGATATGTAGATGATATTATTTGTTTTTGGAGTGGGACTGAACGACAGTTAGGCTGTTTTCTCCAAATACTTAATAACAAATGTATTTCAATCAAATTTACTATTGAGAAAGAAATAGATAAGCCTATTAATTTCCTTGATATTAGTATCAACCATGTGAACCATAAATTTGATTTTGATATTTATAGAAAGCCCACTTGTACAGATACAATTATAAATTCTAACTCCAATCACTCTAGGAATGCTAAACATTCAGCTTTATATTCGCTAATTGACTGGGACTGAACGACAGTTAGGCTGTTTTCTCCAAATACTTAATAACAAATGTATTTCAATCAAATTTACTATTGAGAAAGAAATAGATAAGTCTAATAATTTCCTTGATATTAGTATCAACCATGTGAACCATAAATTTGATTTTGATATTTATAGAAAGCCCACTTGTACAGATTCAATTATAAATTCTAACTCCAATCACTCTAGGAATGCTAAACATTCAGCTTTATATTCGCTAATTGACAGATTAATTAAAATCCCACTTTCTTCTTTTAATATACAATACAATTTTAACTATATCAAACAACAATGGTTTCAATCCTGATTTAGTTTATAAAATTCTAAACAAGAAGCTCAAACGTCTTGTTTATATCCAAATTAATCCAGTTTCACCACCTATTCTAAATTACTATTGTAAAATTAATTATCATGATAAAATAAGTCCAAAACTAGGGAACATTATTACTAAACATACAAATATAAGTTGTTCTTTTTATAATAACAAAAATTTACACAGCCTTTTGGTTAACAATAAATTTACTCAACAAAATAAATTTTCAAATAGTGGAGTTTACCAATTGTCCTGTGGTGATTGTAATGCAGTCTATATTGGACAAACGGGTCTCAGTTTTTCTGAACGTTCATCAGAACATTTTCGAGCCTTAAGATTAGGACATTGTAATTCCACGTTGCAAACCATTTGATATCGGAAAACCATAACAGTACATTTAGTAATAATAGTAATCTAAAAATTCTTCAATTTGGAAACAAAGGTTTAAGGCTAAATATTTTGGTATCTTTTGAAATTAGAAAAGCTCAGTTTTATAATCAAAATATATTGAACGCCCAAACTGATATAATTTATTCACCTTTAACTTGCCCAGATTTGTTTATTTAATTTAAAATTTCCTATGTTTTAAGCAATGTTTTTTAAAAGTTTTTAAACATTTTTATAAGTTTTGCTTACAAAATGGTATTGTCTTCATTAGCTATTTGATACTAATTTTTATAAAGATTTTTCTAATTCGAATTTTAAATTTTTATTGTTTAATTCTTATTTGTTGACTGCATTATTTATTGTTTAAATTTTTTCGAATTTTAGTAGTTTCAAAAATTGTTTTGTTTTATATTTTTGTTAATAATTTTTCTTCAGTATATATCTGTTCAAGCTCTTGATAATGGTGTGACAACTGAAATTGATCGAGCAAAAATATAAATATACATAAATAGTATGTTTAAATAAAAATAAAATAATTTTAATTTGTATTTTTAATTTGCGAAACTAAAAACAAGTAAATAAAAAAATTTAGAATAATTGTTAATTCTCGTTGTTCATGTTTTATATGAACATCGTTAAAAAGTTATCGATCATCGACATGTTTCGCCAAGTGCCTACAGCGTCTTCAATTATTTAGACAATTGTATGGATAGCAAAAAAATTTCATAAATTGCACACCATATATTGTTAGATTCAGCCTTATTATTCATGATGGGATAACTTCCATCGGAGTGATATTATATCACAAATAATTCATTGAATTAATTGGAATATTTATTGTTTAAATAAAAGTTGTGTTTAAATCGTGTTAAATTAACAATTAGTAAAAAATTATTTAAATAAATACAATTAATTACAAAAACATTCAATGACAAACAAAACTATAAAATTAGATCAAATTTTTTCATATTCTTTTTGTGAAAAAAAAATAACTTTTTTCTGCTCTGGCAAAAAGTATTAGACATTAATTTTATGTCCCGTTCTTTGGCTTGATCGAAAAAATATTGATTTATTTACTTGCCAAAGAATAATATAAAATAAATCAATCTACTTTTGTAAATGTTGTAGTAAATTGTTTTGACTTTTTGTTCTCAGTTTACATTTTACATCTAGATTTTTTGGTAGATTTTTAAAATACATTGAAATATTATTTTTACTTGTCAAATTTATGTTAACCAAAAAAACCCGCCATTTCAATTATTATAATATTGTTTAAAAACAATTTATTATTATTTAAATTACTAATTAATAATAAAGTTATTAATTATTACAAATAAAATGATAAAACGTAAAATCTATCATTTTCAAATGTAAACATAACCAAACATATCAACTGACAGAACAAAAAGACAAAACAATTTACTACTACATTTACAAAAGTAGATTTATTTATTTTATGCTGTTCTTTGGCAAGTAATAAATCAAAACTTTTTTCGATTAAGCTAAGGTGACCAGATTAGTTTCACATCAAAAGATGACTTTTTTTTTTGTTTTCCAAATACCCCCCTCCCTCCCTTAATATTTTAGTAAAATAAAAATTCCTAATAAAATTAAAACAAAAATAAAATTTATTATCAAATTATTAAAATATTGAAATTCATTTCGCAAAAAAACGTACATATTTTCTTATTCATGCACATATTTGGATGACTTATGGACTTTGAGTGGTAAATACAAAATTTGTATATATGCAACTCACATTCCACAAAAAGGTCTAGTAAATTATAAAATTTTTTTTCGAAAGAGGCAAAATCGTAGTAATCGTTGTACTGTAGGTGTCAGTGTTAATTAAAGTAAAAATATCAATTGTTCATTGTTCACAGTAAATACGCATTTGCAGTATACTTTGCACAACGATCTTCATTTGCACCCTTACAAAATTCAGATATCTTACGAAATAAAACCATCAGGCTTCGAATCACGTCGTCAATTTACTAAGGGCGATAAAAACAAACTTAAAAGTTGTTTGTTGGTCCAGTGAGGATTTAGGTTCAGGCATTCTTTTAAAACGAAATCTGAATTGTTTTTATTGCAAAGTTTCGTTTTACAAATTAAAAGGTGCGGTTTTCCAAAAAGTGTGAATGTCAAATAAATCCAGTGACGTACGCAGGGGAGGGGGGTTATTGGGGGTTAAATGTCTCCCACATGTTGTTATAGAATCGGTTAAAAGAATTATTTTATTATACTCTTACATTGGATTTCGTTTCACGATAGTAATCGTAAAAACCTTATGGATTGATAAACGATCTTATGAAATGATAAACAATAATTTTTAAGGTCATTGAAACTTACTCGATACGTAAAAAAAAGGAAATTAATTTGATTATAATTCAGAGTTTATACAATTTCATTTTATTCGAACGCTTTTTCACACACCTCAATTGTACAAATATTTATATTTGTTGGAATTTGATTTATAAATTTATCATTACTAACACGGAGTAAATTATATAAAACGTGAATTACTAGGTATAAACAAAAAGGGCTAGATGCGATCCCATTCCTCAACAACATTTATTCCACCACAATTATACGAGACGAACCTCTCCTTTCTCACTTTTATACCGTCGCATGTTCGATGGCACAGGGGGGAGTGTTGTGTCGAAAATTTGCATTATTTAATTTTCAAAAATGTTAAACATGTTTTTATTTGAATGCGATTCATTTCAGCGATGTTTTCGTTTGAAAATATAAATGGGAAAAGGATTTTTTTCAATTGTTACTAACTTTAATTTATTTTTAAGTTCCCTAATTTTATGTTTGCATTTTAAAAAATTCATTTTACAAAAACTTAAGACAAGTTTTGCAAAATCGTTATAGTTATTTTGGTTTTATTAATCGAAATAAACTAAATCTTACTTAAAATGGACCATTTAAAATATTTTGTTTATATTCCGACATGGAGGGATCAGTTTTATTGTTTTGTAAATGGTTTTTATTGTTGATCTAAGGGTGTGACAACCCCGCGTACCCCAGTCCCTGTTATTGATATACGAGTTAACGGGAATATCAAATACCACTGACAATGGCAGTGAGATATCACTAGCCAAGGTGACATCTTAAGGTACTGGCGGATGAACTGTATGCAGTCAACGGTAGCACCCTCGGGGATGGTGACACGTTATTGTTTTCTCGAAAAAATGAGCCTTCATATAACTTATGTGTGGGATTCAATTATTGAAAAAGACAGTGCCTCAAAAGAATAAGGAATATGTCACTAGCTGGACTATTGCAATCCAATTTTGTTTTGTTTGTTTGTGTAGGCGTGTAGCCTTGGTTTTAAAAGGTTTTTATGTGTTGTTGTAATTCCTACTATACAACACATTTTATTAAAAAAAAATATTTATTTTAATCAATGTTCAAACAAAAATTGAACAAAAACTGAAATGTCCGTATTATCGGTTATTACCGCTAATTGAGAAACTTCGATCGGTATTACCGGTATTGGTAAAAAAAGGTAATTTTGGCAGCCCAAGTTTTGATACAAACTTTTATATGGAGTTTTATATTTCAAGATGTCGCTAAATTTTTGTGTATATGTAGTTTTATATTTCAAAATGGCGCTATAGGTTCACGATTTTTGTGTTAAAAAACAATCCGGCTTTCAATGTTGTGGGTTTTAGCTGAACGTATAAAAAATGTAAGTCTGATTTAAGTAACATAACTAAATTTATTGAAAAAAAAAAACAAAATCGATTGCATGCGGCGTTTCAGTTGTTTCAAATAATTAAATAAATAATATAATAAATAAATAAAATATGATTAGAGTTTGTGTTGGAGCAAAACCGTCTTTTGTGCAAGCCTGATTTTTTTTTCGTACAAAGAATGCATGTAATACTAGTTAATACATACTACATTTTTTTGTTATTCGAAGTGTCCAATATTCGAGTTTGTAACTAAAGACGGTTTTGGTTTAAGTTTTTGTTACAAGCAATCTTTTAAATGAATGAATTATAAAATTAAATAATCCCACAGATCGCGCGTTTATTTTTGTGGAAGCGATGCGTTTTTTCCGCACAATTTAATAACGCAATAAATGAATTACAATGGGAGACGGATATAATGAATGACCTTAAACAAATTCGAAGCTAATTAGCTTGGCACCACTTCTACATGGAGTATGAACACAACAAAAAAATCCGTAAAGTGCCGATCATAATACGCGGGTATACTAAGAAAAAAATGATCATATTTTAAAAAATCGGGTATTATACTTGTTTAAAAAACGTTCAATTTTTTTTAGCTTACCCGGAAATTTTGATCGGCACCGTAAGGTACATGTTTATTTTTATTTTTCTCCTCGCCGCTGCCACAAGAGAAACACGTTGGTCTGTGGAGCCCTTAAGACAAATTAAATTCAAAATGAAGTTAATTTTTATATAATTTACACTGCTTGCCGTTGGCACTTGGCGTAAGTATTCAAATAACATTATGTATATAGCACTTGTTACTTTACGCAGAATAACTTAAAAGTTAACTGGTAAAAAAAAGACAGTGTTAAGAACTGCCGACAGAAGTGAAAAACTTAAATTTGTGAAATAGCTGTTTTTTTGGTATATCTTCCAATTATTGTAGCATCGCAAATTAAAATTTCAGAATGTTTAAATTAAAATCATTCAAATTATTCTGGGTTTCACATCTATCAGCATTCCAAGCAACTATTATATACATTTTTATATTTAAAATAATCAAAACATATCATATAAAAATTTGCGTCTATCAACACCTTAGAAAGCATGTTATTGTGGACCTTGTTCTTAAAAGTTTTTTATGTGTTGTTGTGACACACCTTGTAATTTCTACTACCAAACACATTTTATATTAAAAAATAGCGTATCATCAAAGAATATTCCATAGCTTAGAGTAAGGGATGGTATCGTTGATTGAAAATACTTCATCCGCCAGCACTCCTAAGATATCACTTTGGCTAATGAGATTTCACTGCTATTGCCTGTGGTATACGATATCTCAAGATAACTCATATGCCAATAGCAGGGACTAAGGTACGCGTGGTTGTCACACCCATAGATCAACGATTTTAAATTTTACAAATCTTCCTACAGAATGCTAGTAAGTAAATTCATTGGTATTAATGCACATTGTTGCCATTTGCAAATCACTATCGGCGAAGTGCCACCATTTTTAATTATTTTATTTATCATGATTGCCATCCATGTTTAATCATACATAAGCTATGCTTCTTTGTATAGAATTTATGCGATTTCCGTCTCGTAATTGTGAGCTTAAAATCGATATAATCGATGTTATCAAGTATCAAGTTATAATTATTAAGTCTTCACTTAATTTTAGAAACATGTATTAAAAACAATTCCAAACCAACAACATATTTTTTGAAGATGATAAAATTTTTAACATCGTTATGTGTTAATTTAAATTCCAATACATATAATTTTCATATACAAATGTAATTGTTTCAGGTTATACCATTTTTCTTATATTATTTTTAATTTCATAAAAATTATGTTCAACAAAAAAAAACATTGATCAACGCAAACTACCGTTTAAAACGATAGTTAAATAAAAAGTAAATTAATTGTACACAACAACTTCCCAAATTTTCATGATGATTAATGTATTAATGTATGAAGGACAAACAGACCTACTTTAAATTTTATATATATTCAATATTTATTTAGCATGATGACTCGAATGCAAATTGCAAAAGACAGTAGCAATATAACTTTAAAAAACTGCATTATTGATGAATTTTTTAAAATTCGTATAAAGAAATTTTTATAATTTTTGTGAATTCATTAATAAAAAAAAATAATTTTAATGGTATTTAATAAAAATTAAAAAAAAAACAATAAAAAAATATTTTGGTACACCATGGAATTGAACTCACGAGTTACACGTGATTTCGGTTAAAAATAAAGCAAATATATTTAGGACTTTTTTCGTTTTGCAGTTTCAATTCCAGGAAAAACATTTCAAAAATTCTACAACAGCTTTTCGACTTAAAGTTTTATATTTCCATTCAAAACTTACATATAGGTGAAAAACACGTGAAATCAGCAAGATCTGGAAATGAGGTTTTAATTTTGTATATTTAGGTATTGGAATTCGTTGACATCAATAAAAAAAAGTCCAAGCGGCACGTATATCCGCTAGAAATAGGTAGATTTCGATATCAGACAGTTTTGTGTGCCAGTAGAATCTGATGTATCAGATTAGTTTAAACAACACAAACTAATTTAGAACAGATATCGAACAAATTTTAAAAAGAAAATTAGCTACATATAAGCAAAACTATATCTATCCAATTTTGCAACAAACAAATATCAAATCTACCACAGAACATGTGTGTGACAATTTATGACACAAACCTACGCTGAGCTATATCATATGTCGTTCAATTACTGCAAAATATCAAAATAGTTTATTTCTAAGAAAAAAAATTAATTTCTTCTATTCAAATCTTTTTATTTTTTTTATATTGTTATAAGGTTTTTGGAAATTGTAGTTATGGATTGTTGCAAACTTTTTTGTTGAAGCCAACAAGTCAAAAACCTCTAACTGCAGAGGTTTATATTTATAAAAAACGGATTAAAATGTTTCCACAGATTCTAAATTTATAAAGTTTTTAAAAATATTAGTATCCAAACGGCCGTTATAACGGATTAAAAAACGAATTTTTTTCTAGTATAAAGCCTCTAGTTATTTCACCATGTGTCACATTTTTCTGATTTACGAACTTGTCCAAGATATTAATAAAACACACATTTTAAAGAAAGGTTTTTTGATCTGGCTTCACAAATGCGACCGTGAGAGTGCCAGTTGATTCAAACGCATTTTGTGTTTTGCATGCGTTTTTGTTGGAGCCGCTCACTCAGAAACCTCCAACTGCAGAGGTCTTTTTTTTGAAAGAAACTGATTAAAAAGGTTTCAAAGATTCTAAATTTATGAAGTTTTTAAAAATATTAGAATCTAAACGGCCGTTATAACGGATCTAAAAAACAGAGATTTTTTCTAGTATAAAGCCTCTAGTTTCTTAACCATGTGTCGGATTTGGCTGATTTACAAACATGTCCAAGATATTAATAAAACGCACATTTTTAGAAAAGGTTTTTTGATCTGGCCTTACAAATGCGACCATGAGAGTGTCGTTTGTAAAAAAAAAAATATTTTTTTTTGCAAAGTTTTTTGTTGGAGCCGCTCACTCAGGAACCTCTAACTGCAGAGGTCTATTTTTAAAACAAATTGATAAAAAAGATTACAAAAATTCTAAATTTGTTAACTTTTTAAAAATATTAGTATCCAAACGGCCGTTATAACGGTTTTAGAAAAAAGGCTCTAGTTCCTTAACCAAGTGTCGGATTTTGCTGATTCACGAACTCGTACGAGATATTAATAGAACACACATGTACAGAAATCTGATCTAACTCAACAAATGCGACCGTGAGAGTGCCGGTCGTTTTCGTTATATCTCATATCGTTTATATATATATATATATATATATATATATATATATATATATATATATATATATATATATATATATATATATATATATATATATATATATATATATATATATATATATATATATATATATATATATGTATATATATATATATATATATATATATATATATATATATATATATATATATATATATATATATATATATATATATATATATATATATATATATATATATATATATATATATATATATATGTATATATATATATATATATATATATATATATATATATATATATATATATATATATATATATATATATAAATTTTTTTTTTTTCGTCTCCGCTTATCATATTCGTTTGGCACAAAAATTTTTCCAAAATTCCGAGATGAAGCCCATTGCAATAGGTAGATTTTTATATGAAATCTATCTAAAAAATCTGCGTTGTTGTTTTTTTTTTAATTTTAACCCTGTCTTAAGATACAGGGTGTTGAAAAATCAAGAAATTGCTCGACCCTGGTGTATTGAAATGGCTACAGTCAAAACTACTGAACTGATTTTAATGTTATATAGCTCAAAATGTAGGTATTGAGCTGAGCTAATCATAATAATAATTCACAGTATATGACCTTAAACATTTTCTTTTAGAAAAATAACGGCAAAAAATTCAAATTCGATTTTGTATAAATGCGTAGTTTTTAAATTTTGGATTTTTTAATAGTTGATTTCATTTTGCAATGTAACCTGCCTCCGTTACATAGAAAAAATGCATGTTATCTTGAAAATTGCCTGGAGCTGCTGCCGAGTTATATAACTCCAGAGGTGTTGAGATAACTTTGTCGTATTCTTTCTTAAGACTCGTTCTAGCTGCTTTTCTTTTTACTGTTCCTCCAATTCCATCACATCAGAACTGCTCTAACCAGGTAACGAGGAGGCACAGTTCAGGAAGGAGTCAATTTACGTACGCATGGAGGGATCAGTTTTTATTAATTTGTAAATTTTTTTCTATTCTTTGATCCACGGGTGTGACAACCCCGCGTACTCCAGTCCCTTCTATTGGCATATGAGTTAACGTGAGATATCACTAGCCAAGGTGATATCTTCGGGGTGCTGGCGGATGAACTGTATTCAGTCAACGGTAGCACTCTCAGTCGTAGCTAATGAATATTCCTTGATGCTGGAACGCTGTAGCTTGCTCGAAGAAACGAGCCTTCATATAACTATATATCTGAGCTTTAATCATTGAAAAATATACTGCGTCCCATAATCAAGGATTATGCCATTAGCTGGACTATTGGCAAACCAATTTTAGTTTTGTTCCTGCAAATTTTTAAAACAAATTTGCTTTTTATCTCTTATTTTATTTTTATTTTCTCTATCCTATCACGAAATATTGGCCTATGTCATATTTTATATGTGATAGGATTTATGGCTTAGTTATCCATTATTGAACAAAAAAAATTAAAAAAAACAGATTTGCGTCCATTAATATCCTTAGAACACGTGTTGTTGTGGGACCTTGGTCTTAAAAGGTTTTTATGTGTTGTTGTGACACATATTGTAATGCCTACTACACATCACATTTTATTAAAAAAAAATTTCAACAATCTCCATAAAACAAAAACAATACTTCCACTACACCTAAGTGAACAAAAAATAGAAACTAGAGAAAAGTATTATATGAGTCTAAACCAGGGATGGGGAACCTTTTTACCATTAAAGGCCAATTAAAATTTTGCAAATCGTTAACAGGCCGCATTATGCCCAGTATTGTTACCAAGTTTGGTGGGCTGCATCTGTTACAATTGTTGAGGTTCACCCTATATAAATATTTAATATTTTTCTTTTAAATTTAAAATAATCGTTGGTTATCCTTTTTTTAGTTTACTTTATTATATGTCATAAACATTTTAAAATCTTTATTAACGTAAAATCCACTTTTTCTCAAAATAAATTTAACATCTGGCATGCAGATTTTCATTTTTTATAATTTCGGAAATTCCCAAATATTAATAATAAAACTTTCAATAATTTCTTCCCTTTCCTTATTTTGTTTAACTTTATATTCATATTTGTTTCAACTCCCTTTATAATTGATAACCAATGATAGCCAATGAAATTAGTTTTACTCTTAGTTTTTTAATTTGGACCACCTTCAATAAAGAAATAAAAAAATCAACATTTACACTCTTAGAATTAAAATTATTTTTTTTTAGCAGTCTCATCTAAGATACCTATCAATATATATATACATGTTAAACATAAATAAAAATAAATAAAATCATATAATTTAATTTAAAATAAAAAAAATAAAGTGTTTTATATAACAGTACGAACAATAATTATTCCTTTTGATTAAGTTGAAAGGAATGAGAGCTTAGGACAACTAGCAAATATAGTTGTTTTATATAATTAAGCTCCAACATCAACATTGGTCCTTCGAGCCGGATTCAACAATACGGATTTGAGACTATCGTATTAGCTTGCAACGTAACGCAACGTTAATCATAAAATAAAAAATAATAATTCAATATAAAAAAAAAAATAATATGTAACCAAAGTGTGTCATAAAATGTACAATTTGCAGTGAAACATAAAAACAATCTAAAATTATAATTACACACGTATACGTATATATTAAAAGCCTGCAACGCAACGCAGCAAAGTGTTTTTAAAAATATTATTGTGAATAAAAGAAAAATCTGCAACGAAACGCAGTTTTTCAAAGAAGTGACAAACAATTACATTCAACATTACATTACGTTTAATTGGAGGAACCAACCACATATAGTTGACGAAAAAACTACATATTTTACAAGAAAACATCAAAGGTGGTAAGTCTCTCTATTTTATTTGTTAAAAAATTGCCGTTTTTTATACCTTTATTTTAATTTCTACTCGTGTTAAAATCGTGTTAAAATGTCTGACATTTCATTAATCGAACGTTCTAGTGAAGATGTCAAAAGTATTTCCCATTTCGTTAAACAACGTGGTGTTTTAAAAGGCAAACTCACGCGGTTTAAAAAGTTTGTTGATGACATATCAAAATGTGACGACATTCTTCAATTAAAAAAAAGAACAGATTCAATTTATAAAGACTTCGAGAAATATGAACGTGTTCAAGACGAATTAGATTTGTTATGTAGGGAAAATGAATTGGACGGACAGATAACAGAACGTACTATATTTTCAGACGCCTTCTATGAGTACACATCGAAGGCTGAAACTTTCTTAAATAACCATAAACCCGATAGTACAAATACAATATCGATTCCAGTCGGCGTTGAAGACGAAAATTTAACGCCACATTTAATCTCAAATACAGTAGATCCAACTTCAAGTTCTAATATTCATTCTTCAAACGAACTTTCAATTTCGCATGTAAAAATGCCAACTATGCAGTTACCCAAATTTAATAACACTTGTGAAAACTGGCCAAGTTTCGCCGATTCATTCAAAGCATCAATTCATAATAATTCAAGATTACGAGACTCTGAAAAACTGATGTATTTAAAATCTTGCTTAACCGGAAAGGCACTTTTTAAAATAGAATCTATTGAAACAACAGATCATCATTATAATTTAGCTTGGTCTATTTTGGAAAAAAGTTTTGACAATCCCGTTGCCGCCGCTAACAAACGAATAAAAGCAATCTTTGAAATACCTCATTGTACAAAAGCAACGGAAAAATCGATTGGTGAAATTATTGATGTTGCGACTAAACATTATTGTGCCTTGGAAGCCTTAAATAAACCTTTTCTAGAAGCATTTCCAGTTTACGCTATAACATCAAAATTAGATGAAGAAACCCGTCGTAAATGGAAAGAACTTAATCAAAAAATTGAATTTCCATCCATGCATGAGTTGTTACAGTTTTTACATGAAAAACAACGCGTTTTAGAAGAAGATAGTGAAAAAAAACCAAATCATGCAGGTCCCTCTCTTGCTAAACGCAAAATTCCAAATTTTAAAAATTCTCATACTACCTTAACTTCAACTGAAAACTCTACAAAGCTCCCAATAGCATGTAATCTATGTAAAGGTCCTCATTATACATCAGCTTGTGATACATTCGAAAATAAAACCTCAAGTGAGCGTTTTGATTTAATAAAAAACGCCAGGCTTTGTATTAATTGTTTTCGTTCAAATCATACGGTTTCTACATGCCAATCTCTATCGAGATGTAAAATCTGCCATAAAAGGCATCATACACTTCTTCATCACGAACCTGAAAATACCATTGTGTCAAATTTCGCTAAATTATATGCTAACGTACCATCACAAGTTCTACTTTCCACAGCAATTATAAATATACTTGACAAAGACAACAATTCTCACGAATGTCGAATACTGTTAGATTCTGGTTCTCAATCAAATTTTATAACTGAGCGCTTTGCTTCTATTCTAACACTTCCTCAAACACAAATTAATATACCTGTAATCGGCATTCATCAAATTCAAACCAATATCTCTAAATCTATAGTGGCTAAAATTATTTCAAGAAGCACACGATATACTAAAGAGCTTAATTTTCTCATTATTCCAAAAATTACTGGTCGATTGCCATCTATTCAGCTATGCAAAAATCAGTTAACCATACCAACCAATATAACCCTTGCTGATCCAGAATTTGATAAACCACGCGATATCGATGCTCTACTGGGCGCTGAGATATTTTATAATTTACTTTCCATCGGTCAAATTGCAATAGCTAAACCTTCCGCGGTTTTGCAAAAAACTCAACTTGGTTGGATAATATCTGGTAGGATTCTAAACGAAGATCCTCAAGAACCAGTTATGTGTAACATTTCATTAGACATTTTAAATACAAATATTACTAGGTTTTGGGAGATTGAAGAAGGCCCCAACAAAAAACTTTTATCGGTTGAAGATCAAGAGTGTGAATCTCATTTTGCACAACATACTAAACGTGATGAAATAACTGGTAAATTCATAGTAAAACTGCCTTTTAGTACTAACAAACCAAACCTTGGAAATTCATATAATTCGGCATTGAGACGATTTTTATCTTTAGAGCGTTCCTTTGTTGATAAGCCCAAACAGTGGAAGCAATACGTTGATTTTATGCGAGAATACGAAAAGTTAAACCACATGTCACTTTGCGAAAATCATAACACAAACGAAAGTTACTATTTGCCTCATCACGCCGTATTCAAAGCTTCCAGTTTAACAACAAAAATACGTGTGGTTTTTGACGCATCTGCCAAGACAACCACTGGCATTTCACTAAATGACGTTTTGTTAGTTGGGCCCAAGGTTCAGGATGACTTATTTTTTCTAACCTTACGATTTCGAGTACACGTCTATGTTTTAACAGCTGACGCTGAAAAAATGTATAGACAAATTATAGTTCATCCAGAACATAGAATATACCAAAAAATATTATGGAGATACTCTAGCGAAACGCCAGTTCAAGTTTTTCAATTAAATACCGTTACATATGGCCAAGCCCCTTCTTCTTATTTATCTGCGAAAGTTCTACATAAACTAGCCGACGATGAAAGGGTTAATTATCCAGTTGCTGCTCGTATCCTCTACGAAGATTTTTACGTAGACGATTTACTAACAGGTGCTGAAACTTTTGATGAAGCCTTGTTGATTAGAAATGAATTAATTGCTGTGACGAAGACTGCCGGTATAAATTTACGTCAATGGTCTTCTAACGAGCCAAAACTTACTAACGATCTTGTTGATAAATCTGATGACAACTATATTAAATTAGATCTGATGAAAATATAAAACCATTAGGCATTCAATGGAATCCTAAAAAAGATTTAATTTGCTATACAGTTAATTTAGACTGTAATACTACTAAGATCACTAAACGAATAATCCTTTCAGAAATTGCCCGCTTATTTGACCCTTTGGGTCTAGTTGGCCCCACTATCGTTAAAGCAAAAATACTAATGCAAACTTTATGGCAGCTTAAACTTGAATGGGACGAATCCATTCCCGCTGACCTTTATACTTTCTGGATGCAATATCGATCTGAATTACCATTGTTAGAGAAAATGTCAATACCACGGAGAACAATATTGAGCGAACGAACAACCTTACAACTTCATGGATTTTCTGATGCAAGTGAACGCGCATATGGTGCATGTCTATATATTCATTCCGAAGACAACTATGGTCATTGTACATCTGTTATTTTAAACTCCAAATCTCGTGTAGCGCCATTAAAATCTCGTTCTATACCGCGACTAGAACTTTGTGCTGCTCATCTTCTTTCAAATCTCGTTGAAGTCACATTACAAGCATTAAAAAATATAAAATTTGATGACATATATCTTTGGAGCGACTCTACTATTGTTTTACATTGGATAAAAACACCATCCAATTCACTTAAAACATTTGTTAGAAATCGTATTTCTGAAATACAAAACGTTAAATATAACGCTACGTGGGGACATGTTTCAACAAAACATAATCCAGCTGATATGATTTCTCGTGGACTTCTTCCTTCTGAACTTTATTCAAATCAATTTTGGATAAACGGTCCCAATTGGCTTATTGAACGTCAAACACAGTGGCCAAAATGCGATATGACTCCAATCGACCTACCAGAACTACGTGAAACCTTTGTGCTCTCGTGCATACCAAAACCAGATCTTCCTATTGACTTTAAACGTTATTCTTCATTTAAAACTTTAAAGCGAATAATAGCATACGTAATTAGATTTATCAATATCAAATGTCGAAAACAAAAAATAATCGGACCTCTCTGTGTTAATGAATTGCAAGCTTCTTCAACAACCATTATGAAAATTATACAATATGATGAATTTCAACGAGAAATTCATTTACTTAAATCAAATAAATGCTATACCGGGAAGCTGGCTCCACTCTCTCCATTTATCGACACAGACGGTGTACTACGTGTAGGCGGTCGGTTAAGACTATCAGAACTGACTTATAACCAAAAGCATCCTATTTTACTTCCATCTAATCATTACGTAACAAATCTAATTATTCGTGAAACTCATATAAAAAATAAACACAGTGGCGCTCAAGCTACCCTTTGTGCAATACGTTCATCATTTTGGATCATTAATGGTCGTAATGCTGTTAAATCTATTATACATAAATGTATTCTTTGTTTTCGTGCTAAACCACCAATCACACAATACAAAATGGGAAATTTACCAAAGAACCGCTTAGTGTTTAAACGACCATTTTTACAAACGGGCATAGACTTCTGTGGTCCATTTTACATAAAAGAAAAACGATTTCGCAACCGCAATAAAGTTAAAATATACGCTGCAATTTTTGTGTGTTTTGCCACTAAGGCAATACATATTGAATTGGTTCAAGACCTGACAGCAGAGGCATTTCTAGCAGCACTACGTAGATTCTTTGCACGAAGAGGCAAATCTTCAGATCTTTATTCTGATAATGCCACTAGTTTTGTTGGTGCTAAACGAGAGCTAGACGAAATCAGTAAATTTTTAAAAACGAATGATCAAACTTCTACAATTTCAAACATGTTAGCAAATGAAAATATTACATGGCATTTTATTCCACCACGTTCACCCAACTTTGGTGGTCTCTGGGAAGCTGCAGTGAAGTCATTTAAACACCATGTAACTCGCGTAATCGGGGACACACTTTTGACATTTGAAACATTAATGACCTATGTTAATGAAATTGAAGCCATTTTAAATTCCCGTCCATTAACTCCCATGTCATCAGATCCTAATGACTTGAGTGTTTTAACACCAGGTCACTTTTTAATCGGCGATTCGTTAACAAATTTGCCTGAGAGCAACTTTTCAGATGTTCCATCACCAAGATTATCATCTTGGCAACACGTTCAACAATTAAAGCAACATTTTTGGTCACGCTGGAGCAAGGAATACCTTCATGAACTTACTGTTCGAAAAAAATGGCACACTGGAGCTACAGATAACATAAAAACTGAAAGAATTGTTTTATTAAAGGAAGATAATTTACCTCCTATGCGGTGGAAACTAGGAAAAATTATTGAAATTCATCCTGGGAACGATGGTATCGTTCGAGTCGTGACAGTTAAAACTCCAAATAGACAATACAAACGTAGCATAAAGCAGCTAGCACCGTTACCTATAGAAACATAGCTTATAAATCAATATCTAGTATTAAGATTTTTTATAAAAAAAAAATTCAATTAAACCAATTATCATAATAATTACTTAATAACATTTCATACATAATAATTATTTAATCAATTAAAATGTAAATAATCCTATAATTTTTATTACTATTTTGAACAGAATCGTTCAAGGGGCCCGGCATGTTGAGGTTCACCCTATATAAATATTTAATATTTTTCTTTTAAATTTAAAATAATCGTTGGTTATCCTTTTTTTAGTTTACTTTATTATATGTCATAAACATTTTAAAATCTTTATTAACGTAAAATCCACTTTTTCTCAAAATAAATTTAACATCTGGCATGCAGATTTTCATTTTTTATAATTTCGGAAATTCCCAAATATTAATAATAAAACTTTCAATAATTTCTTCCCTTTCCTTATTTTGTTTAACTTTATATTCATATTTGTTTCAACTCCCTTTATAATTGATAACCAATGATAGCCAATGAAATTAGTTTTACTCTTAGTTTTTTAATTTGGACCACCTTCAATAAAGAAATAAAAAAATCAACATTTACACTCTTAGAATTAAAATTATTTTTTTTTAGCAGTCTCATCTAAGATACCTATCAATATATATACATGTTAAACATAAATAAAAATAAATAAAATCATATAATTTAATTTAAAATAAAAAAAATAAAGTGTTTTATATAACAGTACGAACAATAATTATTCCTTTTGATTAAGTTGAAAGGAATGAGAGCTTAGGACAACTAGTAAATATAGTTGTTTTATATAATTAAGCTCCAACATCAACAACAATAATGGCTCTTTTAGACTCTGTTCAAAAGCGTGCTAAACGAATTGTTAATTTTTTCTGATCTCGTTGTTTTTTATAAATATCTTCATCAGCAGTGTTCGGATGAAATCAAATCCATTATGCCTGCAAACAGTCAAAATGTTGATATCACTCACTCACCACTGTCATATAGTGACAGAATGCAGAGGGATTGCTTTGTTTGCAAAACGAAATCAACTACCTGATAGATACGCTAATTTAAAAACAATTCCTGGAACACTAGGATATCACTCATACATTCCTACAAATACATTCCTCTAACTCTGCGGAATTTAGTAATGTAAAATTAAATAAATGATAAAAAATGTGTAAAATATTTATTTTGAGTTAGTAAAAAAATGGGCAAAATATTTGTTTTGAGTTAAAATTAAAAATTTATTATAAAAACATAATGTAAATCCAAAAAAAAAAACTGTTTATTTTTTAACTCCACTTTTTTATGATGAAACATTTTAAGGCGTGTTGCAATAAAATTAATAAAAAACCAGAGAGTGTGCTTAAGACCGCACGGCAGAAGTGAAAACTTCATTGGCGCTATGGCAATCAATTGATATCGTATGAATAATTACCAAATAATTCTCAAAATAGCATTCATATGCCAATAGCAGGGACTAACGTACGCGTGGTTGTCACACCCATAGATCAACAAGTTTAAGTTTTACATAATCTTCCTGCGGAAAGCTAAGCAAATTCATTGGTATTAATGCGCATTGTTGCCGTTTGCAAATCACTCTCGGCTAAGTGCCACCATTTTTAATTATTTTATTTATCATGATTGCCATCCATGTTTAATCATACATAAGCTATGCTTCTTTGTATAGAATTTATGCGATTTCCGTCTCGTAATTGTGAGCTTTAAATCGATATAATCGATTTTGTCAAGTATCAAGTTACAAGTATTAAGTCTTCACCTAATTTTAGAAACATGTATTAAATACAATTCCAAACCGATAACATATTTAGTGAAGATGATAAAATTCCAATACATATAATTTTGATATACAAATGTAATTGTTTCAGGTTATACTATCTTTCTTACGTTATTTTTAATTTCATAAAAATTATGTTCAACAAAAAAAACAATGATCAACGCAAACTACCGTTTAAAACGATAGTTAAATAAAAAGCAAATTAAGTGTACACAACAACTTTCCAAATTTTCATGATGATTAATGTATAAATGCATAAAGGACAAACAGACATTCTTTTAATTTTATATATATTCAATGTTTATTTAGCATGTAGACTCGAATGCAAATTGCATAAGACAGTAGCAATATAACTTTAAAAAACTGCGTTATAGATCAATTTTTTAAAATTCGTATAAAGAAATTTTTATTATTTTTGTGAATTCATTAATAAAAAAAAATAATTTTAATGGTATTTAATAAAAATTAAAAAACAATAAAAAAATATGTACCACACCAGGAGTTGAACTCACTACCTACAGCACATCAGTCGAGCACGATATCCACAACGCAATTCGGAACGTTAAGAAATGATAGATAGATTATTATTTATTATTATTTTGAGTCTTTCACCTCAGAGCGTAACGGATCAGCCTAACTTACTACCTACGGAAAAATCTGTGTGTGGTGCGCCAAAAGAAGTTTTCACTTCAAAAAACAAAAAATTTTCCCCTCCTGAATTTTTTATAAAATGTTAGTAACATATGTATCTTTCGAACGTACGAAAATCGAATTTGAATTTTTTACCGTTATTGTTCTAAAAGAAAGTGTTCAAGGTCATATAATGTGAATTATTATTTTGATTAGCTCTGTTCAATACCTACATTTTGAGCTATATAACATTAAAATCAGTTCAGTAGTTTTGACTGTAGAGCCATTTAAATACACCAGGGTCGAGCAATTGTTTGATTTTTCATCACCCTGTATATTAAGACAGGGTAAAAAAAATCTAAAACGCAGAACATTTTTTTATTGATGTCAATGAATTCCAATACCTAAATATACAAAATTAAAACCTCATTTCCAAAATTGCATGTTTTTTGATGATTTCACGTGTTTTTCACCTATATTGTTTTGAAATTTTTCGTACGTTGTACGTTTAACTCTTTTACTTTTGCAACAAGGTGGGACCATTAGTTAACTTCGAATTTAGCTAGATATTCTTGTAGCCTGAGCTAGAACGAGTCGTTTAATTGAGCGTCTATAGTTCTAATACAGAACAAACATCAGGTCAATATACTTTGCTTGATTGTTTTATAGTTCCGGGCTAACGATTACTTACTATGCTCACTAAATTCTCTTAGCGTCTTTAGCAAATTTTGAATTACCATTTTTACAATTTTAAATGTTTAATTTAACTACTACAACTCTAGAGCTAAAAACTAAGCGAACCAATCAACCAACCTTAGCTAAGCTTGATTTTATTATAAATAATACAATAAATAATGGACCAAATCAAATGAACAATATTAAACCAAAGTAATACGTTTTTACTTCTAGCTTTATAAGGTCCTACCTGCACTGTGGGATATTAGTTCAGACTTATATAGAAATCGAAGGAAAAAAAGCGAAGCATACCAAGTGTTGCTTAAAGAGTACCAGAAAGGATATCCAGGCGCAACAAAAGAAGATATAAAAAAGAAGTTGAATTCATTGCGTAGCAACTTTAGAAAAGAGTTGAGAAAAGTAAATGATTCAAAACGCATATGCTCCGAAGAAAATTTTGTTTATCAACCTTCACTATGGTATTATAATGAATTTTTATTTTTACATGATCATGAACCATCAGATACTAAAAAAAGTATTAAATTTGAAGAAGAAAACTTTATGGAGTCATATGAGGTAATTAATGAGTTTTGAATAATAGGAATTAATTTTTTTATTTAATTTAATTTTATTTACTGAACGTATGTATTCAATTAAATAGAATGAAAAATTGCTTTGAAAAGCAATTCTTAGATCCATCTTGAATTTAAATTGGTTAGTTTATTTTATCTTTTAAAACTTGGACTTTAAATAGATTTCTTATTAAATACTTTCAATAGAACAAAAGTAAAGTATGCATTGATTGCAGCATAGCTTATTCTATACTCTTAAAACTGATGCTCATTTTTGTTTTAAAACCTTAGGTATAAATTATTATACCAAAAACCTTTGTATATTTTAAATTTTTCTGATTTCGATTCTTGTAATCATAAACAAAACGAGCTATTTTCTGCAGCCATAAAACTTTATCACTGTGTTTTGAATTTTATAAATTGTTATTTGTTTAACATTTTTCTATTGTATTCCAAACCAAAGCTAATGTCTTGAATCGTTATATTTTTTTAACTTTTATAACATTTATTGATTTATGTAACTTTTTTAATTTTTAAATATTATTTTTGTTTAGTCGTTTTTTCAAATCTTATTCATTACATTCCATTTTCTAAATTTTGGTTTTTCAAGTTAAATGAACACGTGAAAATTGTTTTTAGGATGATATAAACGAGCAGGAATCTTCTTCCGATCCATTCGAGACAAACAAACCAGAGATATCGGATGCCGAGATGCCAGAACCCGAGATACTAGATCCCGAGATGCCGGAACCCGAAATACTTGAACCCGAGATACCTGAACCCGAGATACCTGAACCCGAAATTCCTGAACCCGAGATACTCGAAAAACCGAAAATATTGAAAAAATCACCACCAGCACCAATTAGATGTAATTCGCCTAGATCTAATTACTCTAGAGACAACTACGAATTACTAGGCATTACATGGGTAAATGAATTAAAATTAATGGCACCAAGGCAACAAGTATTAGCAAAAAAATTCATAAATGATATATTATTCGAAGGTCAAATGAATACGTTACACAGACATTCTGTGATCATAAATGAGCCACCATCATCAGGTGCTATAAAAAGTACACTTGCTAAGATGAAAAAACACTCCTCTGCCAGTTATTATGATGAAAATGATGACGAATTGTAACAAAAATATCAATATCAGCGGCGTAAAATTAGGCTTTATGACTGCAAAACAAAAGTCTTTTGCAAAAAAAAAAGAAATTGAATTTTAATTGAATTCAAGTTTAAATTTTAAGAAATGGACAATAATTTTAATTAAAATTTAAATTTATTAATAAATATAAGTTTTTTCAAAATACAATTTTTTTATTTAAAGTAACGCATGTTTAGTGTTAATTATAATAAATTATAAATGAACCTCTGTGAAAATCTGAAGGTACTATATCAACCATATCAAAATGGATTGTAAATTAAGTTTCTCTTTGGTATTTATTTTTTTTTCTGCTGAATTTAAATTTTTAAGGGTCAAGACTGTCGAAGTTTTTAAAACTCTAACTAAATATACTAGACGCAGATAAAGGAAAATATGATACAGACGTGGCGGCATCCGAAACATTTTGTCATCCACGGAAAAATGAAATATACGAAAGTTTTATGTTACGTAACAGAAGGTGAAACGTTCGATACATTTTTATTGCAGTTAAAAAAAATAGTTAAAAATTGTGAATATAAATTGTGTGCAATGGCAAATAGCAGAATTGATTATGATCCTAAAACTGAATAAATCACCAAATGACGAAAACTCGTATAGACCGATGCTTCCGAAGCTTTTTGAAAAACTTATTTTGAAAAGACTTAAGCCAGTAATCGAAAATAGAAACCTCATACCTTCGCATCAGTTGGGTTTCAGAGAAAACCACTCTACCATCGAACAAGTGTACAGGATCACGAATATTATTGAAAAAACGATTGAAGCCAAAGGGGTATGCTCCTTGATATCGCTCAAGCTTTTGATAAAGTTAGACATCGTGGCTTAAAGTATAATTTGCATAGAGATCTGCTCAAACAGTTTTATGAAATTTTTAGCTCTTATTTGGATGACCGCCATTTAGGTCAAATATGATGATAGTTATTCCACATTGAAAAAGATTGATGCAGGGGTTGCGCAGGGTAGTGTCATAGGACCGGCATTACTAGCTATATACAAGAGATTTGCCTAGCCAAAGCAAAACAACTATTGCAACCTTTGCAGATGATACCGCAATTTTGACCACCGGAAAAACCGCAAAAGAAGCAACTAGCAAACTGCAGCACGCTATTAATATAATCCACAACTGAACAAAAAGATGACGAATTAAACTGAATGAAACAAAATCCTTTCATGTTAACTTCACTAACCAAAAAGTAAGCCTTCACTAATCAAAATACCTCTGAAAATCGATTCATAGGCAATTATGCAAACGTAGCAAAATATCTAGGTATGACACTGGATACTAAACTGAGATGGACGGAACATGTTAAAAAGAAAACAGAAAAACGGATTTTGAAATTTAGTCAGATGTACTGGTTACTCGGAAGAAACTAAGTACTATCTATATATTCAAAACAAACTGATTCTGTATCGTCAAATACTGAAACCAGTGTGAACGAATGGTATCCAGCTATGGTGCTGTACTAAGAAAACGAAAGCGAAATTTATCCAGTTGTTTCAAAACAAAGTCCTACGTTTCATTGTCAATGCCCCGTGGTACATCAGAAACGAAAACGTCCATAGGGACCTAAAGATAGAGTTCGTGAAGGATGAAAGAAAAAATAAGCAATTAAACACATCACGTACCTTCGCATACGTAAAAATATTGAACTACGTCAGCTAATGAATGTGCCTACTGCTGACAGAAGGCTTAAAAGAACGAAGCCACTAGATTTGATCTTATAATCAAAAACATAGAAAATAAAATGGGTTACATCCAATGGGCTCCACCCAGAAAATGTGTTATAAATTATATATGCGAATTACTAGATGAGAGTAGCTCAGTTGATATATTAATAATAAAATATTATATTACTATTATATTAATAATAAAAGAAAAAAATTGATTTATGAACACAGGCTGTGGGACACAAGTGTCGATAACATGTCATTTAAATCATTTGAATTTAAAATTTTTGGAAAACAATTTGATATCGATATTATTACAACTAGCCCGCACTATCCTCAAGCGATTGGTATGGTGGAGAGGGTCCTCTGTGTTGGCTTTTATTATCAAATTCAATCCAAAAATAACGTACAGTAAAAGAATTTCACCCACAGTATCACAAAATTAGGATTAAATTCTATAGAAATATGATATAAACATAAATATGTATAGCCAAGCTGAATCATTGATGTTTTATTACTTATTTGTATTAACAATACTTGTTGATATTACTTTCGTCTGAAAGACCTAACTGTTACAATTTCGAGCCAAAAGTGAAAATATTACCCCCCTACTCAAAGAATTAAGAGAAGAGGAAGTGTAATTGATGTTAAAAGTTGAAGTAATTTTTGCACACCAATAAATTGTTACTAACACACTTGCGTTTTAGTAGAGGTGCCGTAAATATTTCTATTATTGCATTGAATTCCCAATTTAAACGTATTTTTGCCCCCAAAATTATTATAAAAAAAGAGACGCCATTACATAGAAAAACAACATAAAAAAATTTGACAATCTATAACCGAAGCATTCTATTATTGTTTACATTGATTTTAGATCTGTATATGTTTTCGGTAATTTTTACACGTCATTATCACACACTTCATATTTAATGTTTTATTCAAAATTTTCACTTAATATATTTGATTTTTCTGTAAAATTATTTTTAAATTATAATAAAATCACTAGTATTTCTTATGTTTATTATAAATTCGTCAAAATATCACCACGATAAATATTAAAAACAATTTTATTAAAACCAAATTATAACCAAGCCAAACAATGTTTACAAATTTTGTTTTTGACAACTTAAAACCGAGGAATTGAAGATAAAAAAGAGAGAAGAAGAGAGAAAAACGACTTGAAATATTTTTCTGTATATATGCAGTTGTTTCATTTCCTTAGTCTCTTAATTCTTTGCATCCACTTTTTTGGCATTTCTCGACGTTTTAGGTCATAAAGATTCTAAAAAAGCAAAAAAAATGTCCGTCCGTCTGCCGGCAGAAAGATATAAAACAACAGTAATTATTTGGATGACATGAAATGTAATTGAACATTAAACTTGACATGAAGTGTGTCAAAAAATCAAATGTGTCAAAACAAGAAAATTTGCATTTTTTGCTTAAAAATGTTAATTTTAAATGATAACGAATAGTAACATTGAATGTGGAGAAATCTTGAGGATCGGCATTGGCATGTGAGAGCAGGAGCTTGATCATTGTATTATAAGTGTGTCAAAAAATACCGTCAAGAGTGTCAAAAGAATGATTTTCATTTATACCATTTTTTTTGAAAAACATAAAAATAATTATTTGTTCGACACGAAATAATTGAATATGGAATTGCACATGGATTTGGTTCTATCCAGCTTCAACTTCTCCCAAATTATAGGAACAGTTGGAAAATATCAAGTTGTTGCAGAATTAATGTCGTTTTTTGACAAAAATTGTAATTATTAGGCCGAAGTAATATGTTTATATGTTTCTTAAGTAATGTTTTGTGTAATTCCAGATTCCAGGACTTCTGAATAACAGAAACAGTTTAAAAATAAGTTTAAATTTTATTATAATTTAATTTAATTTATAATTTTATTGTATTTTTGATTTTGTTATAATTTTTGCAATATCTTAAGAATTTTGGATAAAGTTTCAATCTCTGATTTTGTAATAATTTTTGCAATATTTTTAGAATTTTGAAAAAAAAAATTAAATTTTTGGTTTTATTATAATTTTTAAAATATTTTTGGAATTTTAAAAAAAAGTTTGTGTATTTGATTTTGTAATATGTTCTTGAACTTTGAAAAAATTTAGAATTTTTGATTTTGTTATAATTTTTGGAAATCAATTCAATCAATTCAATAAGGCCCTTGTTTTTTAAAAAATTAAATTAATTATTTTTATAAGACGAAATGGAGTTAATTCTGAAGTTGGTAGATAATGGGTTGTTTGTTTTTGAAAGGTTTAAATTGCTGAACACTAAATGGAGAGGTTTTTGAGTAGTTTGCTCAATGTATCATCTCATGGCATTGATGTTTCGTATTAGTTTTGTAATTATTTTTTTAAAAAGAGATTGTTCTTTTACAAAGAATTTTATGTTTAATATACATCGCTGCCTTTGCCGAAAACTATATTAAAATCCTTAATACAGAGCGATGTCTTGATATCTCAGAGCCTTGTGATTTCAGCCCCTTTATATTATTTATTTAAATTCCTTGGAAATATTTTTTTTTGTGTTGGAAAATTTTTTTAAGTTAAGCTGTAAAACATTTAATATACTTTCTCCATTTTTGTTTCTTTAAAGAATTACTTTCTTTCTAGCAAAAATTGTTCTTGTCTTGCATACAAAAATCGTTTAATTTTTACTGCGAAAAAATGTTGGAACATGCAAATCGCACATTAGTCATGCAACCTATTTTTTATTATTATTAAATTTATAGCTTTTCATTGACGCTATATACTATCTGGCATTCTCAGATACAGAAGTAACCGATCCGGAGGTATTAATGTAGATATTTTATCTAATATATGGAGAATTTGTTGTTTAGCACTATATCTGATATCCATGATTCAACTAAATTTTGCATTGTCCGGCATTTTTCACTATTATCTTCAACAGCTATCGAATCACTCAATTCATTATCTT
Organism: Diogma glabrata; assembly: GCA_963693315.1. NCBI lineage: Eukaryota > Metazoa > Arthropoda > Insecta > Diptera > Cylindrotomidae > Diogma > Diogma glabrata. The sequence goes on from OY856187.1 coordinate 119,851,631, forward strand.
TTTCTAAAGTATTCATCTTAAATAATGGCGGAATCTATCTAATGGAAATTGTGTAAACGAATCTGATGAAATGGTTGAAGTTAAAGATATTGAAGAACTTGAATATTTTACATCATCAATGGTTGGTTCTGTTTTCTCGTTATAATTAATTAATGACATGTCTGTATTTGATTCCCATAAATTTATTTTATTAGATTTTGACTTTAATAATAACATGTTAACAGTAAAACATTTATTATATTATTTAAAAATTAGAATAGTGAAAAATAAAATTTAATAGTTATTTATTTATCTAGAACGAAAAGTGAAACTTTAAAGTACGAGCTAGTTGTTTACGGCCGAGGCGTCTAGCCGAGGCCGAAATTACTAGTGAGTACCTTCAAAAACACTTTACGTTTGAGGTGAATACAAAATTTTATTTCATACTGGAAATTTATTAAAATAAAAAGAAATGAGTTTTAAATTTTGCTCAAAATATTCGTAATAATAAAGTAAATGGTTACCAACGTAATATTTAGTAAACAAACAAAATAACATATAGCAACCAAAAAGACCCGTCAATTGCTTTTGAATAATTTGTTATTTTTGATAAATTTGTTTTCAATTATTTGTGTTAAAATGGATGCAAATGAGATTCGCCGTAAAGAAGAGTTTGCTGTCAAATAAATCACGGAATCAATACGAAAAGGAATACGAGTTGTTTTGTGAGTGGAGAAAGGAAAAACGCATTCTGATTGTAAAAGAAGCTGTCCTTTTAGCTTATTTTTCTAATAAGGTAAGTACCTTGAAAAGTAGAAAAATAACATTTAACAATAACAAAAAATTATAATAATTATAGTCAAAAAAGTTGAAATCTTCCTCATTGTGGTCAAAATTTTCTATGCTGAAATCAACACTACGTGCTAAGGATGATATAGACATTGCCAATTATTGTAAATTAAAGGCGTTTTTAAAACGAGCAGTGGAAAATGTTTTCTAAAAGTTTGAATTATTGTTATGGCAACAACTGACGTATAATTTTATAAAGTCCTAGTACTTTAAAAAAATTTTAAAGTACTAGGACTTTAAAGTTCAACTTTTTGTACTATAAATAAGCCGAAAAATGTCGTTTTAGATATCAGTATGAAATAAAAAAATTTATTATACAAAAATTTTTTACATCACGAAAATCAAGAAGTTGATAAAAAAAAACTAATTTGTTTTTAATAAATTTTTAAACGATAAAACATCGCCTACTAAATATTGAAAATTTTTAATTTAAATGTTCGCCACAAATTTATATATTTTAATCAAAACTGATAACTCAATTCATGAATACAAATTTACTTACTATTGATTAATAATCTTTTGACTTTTCTATACATTCATGTCAGTATAAAAATTAACAAAAACAATTATTTCTTATTTGAAAACTTTTCTAATTTCTTTCATATTACATATTCTTCTATTTCCAATTGAATTAAAAGCCAAGTTTTCAGGAAAGAAAACACAAAAAATCGAAGATCTTATTAAAAACTCGAAAAATCAATTTTCTTGTGAAATTAAAATATATTATTATTATATTAGATTTTCTGTTTTTATTTTAATGAATTTTGAAAGCGGAATTTTAAAAAATATTATATATTTTAATATTTGAATGACAAGATTGTCAAAATATTTCCTTAATTATTCGTGTTTGTGGAAAGAGAAATTGATGAAAAAAGTTTTTCAAAAATATTCATGGTTCACTAGAATGGGTTAAAATTTGTCTTTATGTGAGATGGTAGTTTTGTGTAAGCGTTTAATTAAAATTACACACCTAAGAGTGTGCAATAACCTTATACATTACAGGATTTTTTGACACATTTGTTCGCGGACTTGGTCCGTCGCTAAGAATTCCTTCACAAAACCGGCTGTTGAGAAAGAACTGATTCACGGCTCAGATCTATAGACTTTTTTTGCTAATTATGAATGAAAGGGCTTATCCGCAGAATTGGACCGTTGAATCGATCCACCGGATCCAAGTTTTCATATTCATATTAAAACATTTTGGGCCGTTATTGAATTCCTTAATCTGATGGTGGTTTTGTGGACAGTCTACTTCATAAGGAATAGCGTAAATATAATTTAAAAAACGAAACAAATAATTAATAATATGCCTATTGCCTGTGCTGCCCACCCCTAACGGCAGTCCTGGCCTTCTATTCTAAAATTATATCAAACAAATAACTCTAAAAACATTAAATCAAAAACCATATAAAGATCTCATAAAACTTGTTATCATATACATATTATTAACAGTAAAAAAACCGTTACAAAAATCATGGGAGAACAAACTTCTCGAAAATTAAAATTTTTTGTATCGCCCGGAACCGTCTTTTAACTAGTTTTGTTTACAAACTTATTCAAAAGTATTTTTGTCATTTCTCTGTACACTTTAAAATCCTTACGAAAAAAGTTTTTCGAGCCAAACATATTTTTCCAATTAAAGAAAACCTTTTTCCTTTCCTTCTCCAAATCACATTTTCATATTTTCAAATTTTTCCTCTTTGCACAAAGACAAAGAATTAAAAAAAAATACAGATAAATTGAAAAACTTTTTCATTAGATGAAAAAGTTAATTATTTATTTAAATATAAAGAAATCACAAATAAATAATAAATTTAACATGAATTTGATTTTAATAAAATTTGATGAAAATAATGAAAATAAAAGTTTACTTTCAGAAATATAATTTCATTATTGATTCAATTGAAATGTAAACATAAAGGAATGAGAAACATAAAATTTTAATATTTAAGTTATGACAAAATATAAGTTTTTTAGCTACATATTATTAGATTTACACTTAAATGAAAAAAAGTTCGCAGAAAACAAATAAGGCAAAGATGTTTAAATAATAAAAAATAATTTCTCATTTTCTTGTCTAGGGTATAGGAGACGAATAACCTTTAGAACCTTTAGATAGATGGATAAATACGGTATAATAAAGCATTCATTAAAACAGACAATTATGAACTAACGGTATCAAATTTGTGATTTCAAAGTTGTTGACAAAAGCCCCCTTAACAGAAAAAACAGCTCACATTTTTGGTAATAACTCAGGGTCTGTTTTTGAAGTAAAACTTCTTTAGGCGCGATATGACAAGTAACTTAAATCTTTTTTGAACGGAAGTAATATTTTCAAAAAGAAAATATGGAGGGGCTGAAATCTCACAGCTCTGAGATATCAAGACTTCGGTCTGGGTTAAGGATTTTGATATAGTTTTCGGCAAAAAACTTTTATGAGGACATGGTTTTTAGTTTTGGGCATCGATGTATATCAAACATAGCTCTTGGTTAAAGTGCAAGTATTTTTTTATCTCTGTTTAGAAATGTATTACAAAACTAACACGAAACATCATTACGTTGCCAGAAAATTACAATAGATCATAAATTAACATAATTTAGTGAAAAGATGATAAACTCAGCAAACTACTCAAAAACCTCTCCATTTAGCGTTTCGAGAAAATATTACAAAATCACAAATTCATTTTCTTTCTAAATTCCAAAAATATTGTAAAAATTAAATAAAATCAAACTTTTTTCAAAATTTCAAAAATATTCCAAAAATTAGAATAAAATCAAAAATTTAAACTTTTCTAAATTCCAATAATATTCCAAAAATTCAAACTTTTCCAAAATTCTAAAAATATTGCAAAAATCATTACAAAATCAAAAATTGAAACTTTTTCAAAATTCCAAAAATTATAATAAAATCAAAAATTTAAAATTTTTCAAAATTCTAAAAATAATCCGAAAATTCTTACAAAATCAAAAATTAAAACTTTTTCCAAACTTCTAAAAATATTGCAAAAATTATTAGAAAATCAAAAATACAAACTTTTTTCAAAATTCCAAAAATATTTTAAAAACTATAACAAATTCAAAAATTTTCATGTTCAATTTCATTTTCAATTATATTTACGTCATAAAAAACAGCTACATTTTTTTTTCAAAAAATTTGACTAAAAAAATAAATGAAATCATTTTTTGACACACTTGACAACATTTTTTTGACAAACTTATAATGCCATAATTCTCAATAATAATAATAAAATTTCATTTCAAACAAATAATTAATTTAATTTTTTTCCAAAAAATTGGGTAAAATTTTAAATAAAAATCTTTCTTTTGACACACTTGACAACATTTTTTGACAAACTTATAATGCCAATATTCTCAATAATAATAATAAAAAATAGCGTGGGGTCTCCCGAACACCTTTAATTTTGAATCTTCAATAACTTGTAATTTTGGATTTCGTATCGTAATGAAAGTTATTATATAAGATTTAAGTTCTGTTTCCAATACTTCTGCATACCAACTTCCGGTTTGTCACTTCTGGTTTTTTCGATAAAAAACTTCTATGACCACATTGTTTTTAGTTTTGGGCAGCGATGTATCTTAAACATAAATCTCTATGTTCAATTAGATTTTCAGCAAACTATTCGAAAACCTTCCATTTAGCGATTCGAGAAAATATTACAAAATCACAAATTCATATTTCTTTCAAAATTCCAAAAATATTGTAAAAATTATAATAAAATTAAACTTTTTTCAAAATTCTAAAAATATTCCAAAAATTATTACAAAATCAAAAATGGAAACTTTTTCAAAATTCAAAAAATTATAATAAAAACAAAAATTAAAAATTTTTCAAAATTCCAAAAATATTCCAAAAATTCTTACAAAATCAAAAATTAAAACCTTTTCCAAAATTCTAAAAATATTGCAAAAATTATTACAAAATCAAAAATACAAACTTTTTTCAAAATTCCAAAATAATTTCAAAAAATATAACAAATTCAAAAATTTCCATGTCCAATTTCATTTTCAATTACATTTACGTCATAAAAAACAGTTACATTTTTTTTTCCAAAAATTTGGCTAAAAAATAAATGAAATCATTTTTTGACACACTTGAGAACATTTTTTTGACAAACTTATAATGCCATAATTCTCAATAATAATAATAAAATTTCATTTCAAACAAATAATTAATTTAATTTTTTTCCAAAAAATTGGGTAAAATTTTAAATAAAAATCTTTCTTTTGACACACTTGACAACATTTTTTGACAAACTTATAATGCCAATATTCTCAATAATAATAATAAAAAATAGCGTGGGGTCTCCCGAACACCTTTAATTTTGAATCTTCAATAACTTGTAATTTTGGATTTCGTATCGTAATGAAAGTTATTATATAAGATTTAAGTTCTGTTTCCAATACTTCTGCATACCAACTTCCGGTTTGTCACTTCTGGTTTTTTCGATAAAAAACTTCTATGACCACATTGTTTTTAGTTTTGGGCAGCGATGTATCTTAAACATAAATCTCTATGTTCAATTAGATTTTCAGCAAACTATTCGAAAACCTTCCATTTAGCGATTCGAGAAAATATTACAAAATCACAAATTCATATTTCTTTCAAAATTCCAAAAATATTGTAAAAATTATAATAAAATTAAACTTTTTTCAAAATTCTAAAAATATTCCAAAAATTATTACAAAATCAAAAATGGAAACTTTTTCAAAATTCAAAAAATTATAATAAAAACAAAAATTAAAAATTTTTCAAAATTCCAAAAATATTCCAAAAATTCTTACAAAATCAAAAATTAAAACTTTTTCCAAACTTCTAAAAATATTGCAAAAATTATTACAAAATCAAAAATACAAACTTTTTTCAAAATTCCAAAATAATTTCAAAAAATATAACAAATTCAAAAATTTCCATGTCCAATTTCATTTTCAATTACATTTACATCATAAAAAACAGCTACATTTTTTTTCCGAAAATTTGGCTAAAAAAATAAATGAAATCATTTTTTGACACACTTGACAACAATTTTTTGACAAACTTATAATGCCATAATTCTCTATAATAATAATAAAATTTCATGTCATACAAATTTCTAATTTAATTTTTTTCCAAAAAATTGGGTAAAAAAGTAAATACAAATATTTCTTTTGACACACTTGACAACATTTTTTTGACAAACTTATAATGCCATAATTTTCAATAATAATAATAAAATTTCATATCAAACAAACAACTAATTTTATTTTTTTCCAAAAAATTGGGTAAAAAAATAAATAAAAATCTTTCTTTTGACACACTTGACAACATTTTTTGACAAACTTATAATGCAATAATCCAGATATTGGTCTCACATACCAATCCCGACCATCAAGATTTCTCCAAATTCAATGTTCCTACTCGTAATCACTTAAAATGAACGTTTTTTAGGCAAAAAATATGCAAATTTCCTTGTTTTGACACACTTGACGATTTTTTTGACACACTTCCGGTAAAGTTATCGAACACATCGTCCTTTCGGCTCTTTCCATTAAGTAAACCTATTTTGAGAAAAAAAATTTTTTCAAATCCGTCAAGCCGTTTTCTAGATTTCATCGGTTGTGACGGCCGGCCGGACGGACGGACGGCATACAGACATACATACATTTTTTTTTGATTTTTTAGAATCAGGAGGTCCTAAAACGTTGAGAAATGCCAAAAAAGTGGGGGTAAGAATTTCACTTTGAGCTCATGAATGTAATATTTAGGTCTTTCAGACCGAAGTTAAATGGAATAAATAAAATAATGAAGCAATCCAATTAACAATGAAATAAAAAGGCAAACGAATATTATGTTCGGCAAGTTTGCGACACAATTCGATTATGTGTATTGTGTGTGTTTGTCAATTGTCATTCATTTGTTCATATTATTATATTTTTTATTCAGTCTCGTACTAAATATTATATGAGTTGGATGTGTCGATTTTAGATAGTTTCGTTATTTTTTAAATTAATATTTTGAATTGTTTTAGTTTTTTCACCGACTTAAAAAAAGAGGAGGTTCTATGTCTCATTGTGGGTTTTTTATGTATGTTGACCGATTTCTCAAAAACAGCTACAGAATAAAGCTGAAACGCACTGTATGTAAAAAGTCTTCTCGAAATAAGGATTAGCAAGGACAGGTGCCGTTGTTAGAGATTGCTTTAAAAGATTTTTCGGATGTTTCAGACCACTTTAATTTCGTTCCTGTTTTAGGAATTCGTTAATGGTGTTGCTATTGTTGCAACGTTTTTTATAAAGTGACGGTACCAGCCGCACATTCCCATAAACCGTTTTACCTGTTTGATAGTCCTTGGGACCGAGTATTCTTCAATAGCCCTCACCTTTTCGGGATCAGTACGGAAGCATCCATCGCCTTCCAGATAGCCCAGATATCGTACTTCCTTAAGGAGTAAGCGACTTTTCTCGATATTTATGGTTAAACCAGCTTCTTTTATCAAAAAAGAAATTTCCATAAGTAGATCGTAATGTTCTACCAGGTGGCAGATGTAGCTAAAAAATAATCTAGATAGACAAATACGCGATCGTGGAGGCGATATGGTATTACACGATGCATGAGACAACACATCGTCTGAGGTACATTGCACAAACCGAAAGCGGTTTTATCTATGGATTCTGGGCCCGGAGAAATCTGCTAAAATGCATGTTTAAAATCAATGATTGATATAAACCGTGTTGGATCTAGTCGACTCAATAACCCATTGGTAAGAGGTAATGGATAAGCATCCTTAACGGTCACTTTATTTACCTCATAGGCAACGAACTTTCCTATTTACCTTTTGTACCAGTTTTACCGGTGAACACCACGTGCTTTGAATTTCTTCGATGTCCTCCATGGATAACATCCGATCTAACCCGTCGTTCATCAATTTTTGTTTGATTGGTGATACTACATAAAACCGTTGCCTTACCGATTTAGAGGATCCAAAATCAATACTGTGGGTGAGGAAGTGAGCTTTGCCAAGACCTAGCTTCGTATATGACGGAAACGATTTAATTATGAAATTTAATCTGATTTGGTTCATCGACGTGTCAGGGATGGAAATAGACGATATACTAGGAGTAATTCCAAACAAATTCCAAAAATTTATCGAAGTCAAAAGTCATGGTATTTTGCGTTAGGGTTATTTAGAAATTTATCAGAACCAGCCACGCACCTAGCACAATATACTCGCAATTGAAACATATAATGTAGTGCGGTTTGGGACTTTTTTTTTTAAATAATTAGTTAGACATGTTTAGCACACTAAATATGAAATAATCATTATTCAGACTCTTTGAATATCCGAATTTACCATGTCAACTATAAAGGAAGAAGATAAGGAAAATGGAAGGAATGAGGATATCGGGATACCGGATAACTATACTAATTGTTTTAAATGACGATGGACATTTTCTTTAAATACCTGAAGAGAAAATTCATTGGGAAATACAGAGGAGGGCATTGAGTTCCACAATTTGGCCACTCTATTAAAATAATCGTTCTGAAAGGACATAGTTCTACAACTAGGTATTTGGACAGCAAATGGGTGAGATAACTCTGAAGTTCTTGTTCGCCGATTAAATTGCGCACACGATGGAAGGATGTTTTGAATTTCCTTAGAAGAGAATTCGCTAAAGTTATATTTGTAGTAGATTGACAATTCAGCCACATTCCTTCTGTGCTATAGTGAATCAAGCTGGTCCGTTAGTTTGGTATTACCAATCAACCGTATTGCTTTTCTTTGTACAGAGTCTAGACATTTTATTGTTGACTGACAAGCACCTCCCCAAACATGACAGCAGTATTCCATACATGGACGAATAAAGGACTTGAACATTAGCAAAATTTGATCGGGATTGAAATATTTTTTACATCGACTCAAGAATCCTAATTTTTACATTGCAGATTTAGCGAGGTTGAACACAAGTTTATTCCATTTCAGGTTATTTTGAGTATCCACTCCAAGAGTCTAACTGATTCAACCTCACGCCATTCATCATGGTTTATCTTAATAGGGTTTATCTTTATGTCACTTTATTCGTGAAAGACGGCATAGTTTTGTTTTGGTTGGATTAAATGAAACAAGATTGGAATAAATGAAACAACGATCAAGGTCTTTGTTGATAGAATCAATTAGCAATTCTCTATCAGTGGTAACTGCAGTATGAGATCGAAATTTAGGAGATGCATGTGATGCATGCAATGTGCTGTCATCAGCAAAACTATGAATTGGGTGTACTGTGGAAATAAGCAAATCATTAATGTATAGAAGAAACAAGGTTGGTGAGAGTGCAGAACCTTGGGGAACCCCAGCATTGGTTGTGAAAATATTGGATGTGATACCATCTAAATTAACATGAAATTGGCGATCTGTAAGAAAACTATGAATTCATGAGACAGTAAGATGGTCTATGCCATAAAATTTTAATTTAGCAATGTGATTTTTATGCCACACTTTATCAAATGCCTTAGAAATGTCAAGTGAAATATCATATCATCAATAATTCGCGACATTTCCAAATAATCTATTAGATTGTAGTTAACATATTTTTTAAATATTTTAGCCAAAACCGAAAGAATTGCAATTGGTCTATAATTGCTAGGGTCTATCTTACTGCCTTTCTTTGATATGGGTTGGACGCTGGCCAGCTTCCAAGAATCAGGAAATATTCCAGTTTTATAAGACAAATAGAAAATTTTTGTTAAAATTGGAGCTAGTTGCCTAGCAAAGTTTTTAAGAATCAGGGGTGGAATACCGTCGGGGACAGCAGATTTGTTGATATAAATAAAAAGAAGCATTTCCCGTACAATATTGCAACGAAGAATAATTGGTTTCATTTTCGTTACAACTGGAAAAATGAGTGTAGGAGAATGGAAAGGTTCAACTATGTTTGAGTTTTCTGCGAAAATTCGACCCAAAAGATCCGCCTTCTCTTTCGAGTCGCTTACGGGAATGTCGTTCAGAACTAATGTTGGAATAGAGGATCGAGTAAAATTGCTCTGGACTGATTTAACTGCCTGAAAGAAACTACGTGAGTCAGATGGGTGCTCGGCGAATTTCTTTGCTTTCTTCTGAATAAACGCGTCTCTGTCCAAATTAATTTTGTATTCACTAATATTTCTGGCTTTCTTATACGCGCTATGGGTTTCAGGTGTTTTGTTTGTGTTATACGTCTTAAATGCTTTGCGTTTATTCCTCACTGCCTCATCAACATCCCGCGTGAACCAAGGCTCAGTTTTAGGAGAGATTAATCGATTTGGAATAAACCGCCGTATTCAGTTTTTTATGATTTCCGAAACTCTTATTGCCGATGTGCTAGGATCTTGAACATCACAACAAATAGTTTTCCAAGGTGTCTCATCATAAAAGTTTCTCAGTCCTTCCCAGTCAGCGCGTTTATAATTCCAAACGCGACGAGGATTTGCTTTAATTTGTTTCGGTGATGTAAATTGCACTATTGCTGATATTAATAAATGGTCCGATGTTCCGAGGGGTTGTTCAACTTTTGTCTTCGTAGTATCTGGTCCGTTTGTCAAAAACATCCAGCAAATTATTGTTATGATGTGAATTATCTGGGATTCTAGTGGGACACTCTATCATTTGCATCGACCCGTGATAATCTGCGAGTATCAGTTCGGCTTGTCTTCCTATGTCGTCAGTGCGTAATGAATACTTAAACCATTCTTTATTATGAATATTAAAGTCTCCAAGAATGGCCAGTCTTACTTTGGGGTAATCCGTGGTAATCTTGTCTAGATTAGACGATATTTGGTCGAAAAATGTACATCCTGGGGGGGGGGGAATCTGGGGATATGTATAATCCTATTATAAACATAGTCTCATCAATACATTAAGTGTTGGAGAATTATGTTGCTTAGAGTTCAACTCGTAAGTCTAAATTCTCATACATGAAATTGAATTTCGAACAAAAACACAGACACCATGCTTGTTATAAAAGGAATGTTCCAATTCGTAACTAGGTATCCGGTATTTATCGAGATCCAATTTCGATGCTTTGCCACTAACAATTGTTTTGGTAAGAAACAATATGTCAGGTTTATTTTTTTCGATGTAGTGATGAACCTCGTTTAGATTCGAATTGAGACCTCTTATGTTGGTGAAGTCAATGCTAAGCTGTTGGTTCACCCTGCTGCCATTTTGCTGAGACAAAGATTTACTCTTTGACAATGCAGGTATAGATACTGAAATTCGGTCAGGCCTAAATTTCAACACTACACAGTACAAAAAAAACTGGGTATCTCTCTCACAAAAACACGATAGCAGGTTTCATGCAACAGTTGCACGATAAGGGAAAAGCAAAAAAAAAATGGGGACACAAAAGACACTAACTAAATTGAAGAGTACAGATAAAAGGTTGAATTCGAAATTCTTACTAACAACTAAAACGAAATTTTACATTTTTTGCTACCAGGCAATACAACACAAATTTATGCTTTAAAACAATAAATTTATTACATCAAAGCAATAAAAGGTAAAATTTTACCTGCCTATCGCCTGGTAACAGTAAATATAAAATACCAAGTAATCTTTTAATAAAGAACAATCTCACCAATTATATAATTGTACGGCTTCTATATTCACTACACTTTTATTTTACAAACACTAACACAATTACTAACACAAACGGTGTTATTACAGTGTATTTTATCTTATTTTACCTTTCTCTGTCTTGATAAAGACAAACTTGCAAAAATAAAATAAAATACAATTTAGTTTTTTCTTTTCGATTTTATTTTTTCTTTAAAATTTAGTAGACAAAGACAACCTTCTTCTTCTGACTACTGTTGATGGGATTGGTGAAGAGCTTTTCTGGGATGATTGTTGCTACACGAGTGGAGTTATTTGATTATTAAAAGTAGACTGAAGAATTGCTGTAACTTAAGCGTCAGCATAATGTTCGGTTTGGTTCAAGCGATGATCGTTACTGGTACGTTGATAGGAATCATCTTCCAGTAAAGTTACTAGACGTCCGCAACGAAAGTAACTCGTTTGTGGGGTAAAACATTATGGGGATCATTTTCAAATTTTTTCCAGGTATTTTCCCAGCATGTACAGCTATTGATTAAATCGCCGATACTGTCAAATTTGCGGTCGGTTAGTTGGTATTTTAAACCCAGTCTCATATTCTTGAGCAACACCTTTATAAGCTGACAATCGGAATATGGTGGACCTAACTGAACGGTTAAGCTCTGAATGAGATGTTTAAAGCGTTCTACCAACTGGTGTCTAAGTTCATGCCAGCTAGCGGTAGGGTTCTGTTGTCGATAACTCCGATGCTAGTGGGAAGCAATTCCTTTCAGGACCATGCTGGCTTCAATTAGTATTTGCTAAGCCGATAAATTCATGAAGGTCTTGATTCGATTTTCCATCTAAAAATAAAATGGTAAACTTCGCAATTTTTTTAAAAATAATTGCACGAACAAAACTAAAAGTGGGTTGCCAATAATCCAGCTAGGGGCATATTCCTTAATCCATGTGACGCACTTGCTTCTACGATGATCAAAGCCCCATGATATTGCTTTATATGAAGGCTCATGTCACCGATCAAGCAACGGTGTGCCATCATCAAGGAATACTCCATAAATAAGAAAAAAAAGTAGGTTGCCAATAATCCAGCTAGGGGCATATTCCTTAATCCATGTGACGCACTCTCTTCTACGATAATCAAGGCTCCATAATATTGATTTATATGAAAGCTCATTTTACCGATCAAGCAACGGATTGTTGGTTGATTATTTTCGGGAGAATGTATCTAAAGTTCTACAATAATAAAAACGATAGTTTCATTGTGCTATAGTGATTTTTGTGGTGATATTGTGCGTAATTCATTATAGTTAGCTAGCGATTTGTAATTTAGCAAGTTTTGCGAATATTGATAAACCATCCGATTAAGCTTTCGCAAGTAACAGGAGATTATTTCTTGTATTTCATTTTCATGGTTAAAGAAAAGTAAAATAAAATATTGTAATAAGAAAATGGATAATACATACTGATTTTAATAAACATTGACGACTATTTACGTTAAATATTTTTAAATAACATGTTATATGCTATTTTTCCAAATAAGAGAAATAAGAAAGAAACCGCAAGATAAAGAAATTTAATTACTTTTTGTTCGATATATGTTCGACGGTGTATAACTGTGTGCCGACAACAAAATTTGAGAAGATTGTTCGTAATTTAGTCAGAATAAAGCCAAGAAACCATAAACAAAAATGTACTAAGGAAATTATAAGGAAAGATTTTTTTGGATTTTTTTGGGAGCTTTCGATTCATAAAATTTTAAATTAAACATAATCTTGTTGGAGTACGAAATTGAAGGACGAAACAACTTTTTTTTGGATATACTAGTTTTGTAGAATGCAGATTTTTATCGTTATTTTCGACAGTTATATAAAACAAAAACAAACGTCATTTATTAAATATCTAATTTTTTTATATATAATATTTTTTATAAAGTTTAGTTAAATCTAGCCCATCCAACAAGCGCTTGCTGGGATTGGTTTTAGGTGAGTTTATAATCTAAGTTTGTTATGTTAAGACATTTATTAATTGATTTTTGTTTGATATTCTTTTTTTTGAAATCTTATATATATAAAAATCACGTGTCACGATGTTTGTCCGCGATAAACTCCGCAACAACCTAACCAATCTTAATAAAATTGTGCTCAGTGTGTGTATAATGGTCCAACTTGAGAGATAGGATAGTTTTTATTTTGATTAAACGCCTAAATATTTTTTAATTACGAATTAAATGTTAAATATGGATAGTTCATAAGCAACCTTGCAGATGGCGGCGTAAATTAGTTAATTTACTGTCAAACCTGCTTTATCGACTTTTCAATCATCCATAAGGGCCCATATAGACTATCATATGTTATTGAGCGATTATTTTGTTCCGGTATTTGCTGCAATGGCACTGCAAAAGGGGGAAAAGAAACGATATTCAATAAAATTTATATGGGATTTCATACAAAACACAACTTGAATAATTTTAAAAATTATCTATGAAATTTCTCATTTTGCTACAATTAAATAATTTAAATTTCTTTTGGCGCTGCAAAAGGGGGAAAAGAGAATAAATTCAATAAAATTTATATGGGATTTCATTCAAAACACAACTTGAATAATTTTAAAAATTATCTATGAAATTTCTCATTTTACTACAATTAAATAATTTAAGTTTCTTTATGTACTATTACTGACAATTACTGACAATATTGAGCATCTTATATCTTATCTTATCTTATATCTTATCTTCTTCTTATATATATAAAAATCACATGTCACGATGTTTGTCCGCGATAAACTCCGCAACAACCTAACCAATCTTAATAAAATTGTGTTCAGTGTGTGTATAATGGTCCAACTTGAGAGATAGGATAGTTTTTACTTTGAATGAACGCCTAAATATTTTTTACGAATTAAATGTTAAATATGGATAGTTCATAAGCAAACTTTCAGATGGCGGCGTAAATTAATTAATTTACTGTCAAACCTGTTTTATCGACTTTTTAATCATCCATGTAGGGCCCATATAGACCATCAAATATGTTATTGAGCGATTATTTTGTTCCGGTGTTTACTGCAATGGCACTGCAAAAGGGGGAAAAGAAACGAAATTCAATAAAATTTATATGAGATTTCATTCAAAATACAACTTGAATAATTTTAAAAATTATCTTTGAAATTTCTCATTTTGCTACAATTAAATAATTTAAATTTCTTTTGGCGCTGCAAAAGGGGGAAAAGAGAATAAATTCAATAAAATTTATATGGGATTTAATTCAAAACACAACTTGAATAATTTTAAAAATTATCTATGAAATTTCTCATTATACTACAATTAAATAATTTAAGTTTCTTTATGAACTATTACTGACAATTACTGACAATATTGAGCATAAAATATAAAATACTTTATTTTCTTTTGTCCGTAAAAGAAATACGAAAATAGCTTAAATTTTCATACAAGTTTGTATGGGAAATTTTGGCAATTTTCATGTTTGAGCGACTTAAGAATAATATTTTATATATTACGCTTAATATATACTCGATAGGATAGTTTTTATCTCAATTAAAAGTTTTAATATATTTTAATTGCGAATTGAATGTTAAATGTATTTCGTAAACACATTTAACGTAAGTGACACAACTTCATCATGGACTTTTTAAATCATAAGCGTAGGTCCCGAAAAAACTGTTGGTTTCAACTTTTTGCTATAATGATACAGTTTTGAAGTTTAACGCATAGCTTTCTATTTTGTGAATTATTTTTTTTGGAATTGTGTTGTGTATCATTTAATTATTATTATTTTTAACTTCAAAATAATAAGTTTTTTACAAGAAAAAATTAAAATTGTGTAAGTACTAATAAATTTGTTTAAAAATAATAATTTTATTTAAAATAATAATTGCCGTGGCCCATTATCGATGAAATTGAAATTGAATCTGCAAATTGTCTCAAAAATTTCAATTTACTCTGCTATCGCATTTGAATAAATTTTGCCAGATTGTGGTGTTGAAATTCATGTAATATTTGTTTTTCAATATTTGTTTTTTCGTAATTTAATTTTTGTAGAAGAGGATAAAGCAAAACAAAAAATAATATTTCTGCGAAAAACGACTAAATTTCAATTTCATCGGCATTTTTGAGAAATGAGTCACGGCAAATAATACAGAAAAAATCTACTTTACCGAACGTCTTAAAAACATTAAAATTCATTAGAAATCAATAGAATTTTGACAACACTACTTTAAAGTTTATTAATTTTAATGATTTCTCTATGAATACCCAAAATTACGGTTAGTAGTAAATACGTCTAGATAACGTAATGGCCAATAACATGAGCTATCAACCAAAAAGTTGAGCTATCAAGTCACGTCGTTCCGTTTTTTTTGCTTTTTGGTTTTTATTTATATTTTAGATTCAAAATCACGAAGGTGGAAAATTTCAAATTTGGTTTGACAAAAAACAGTAAATGCTATAATGATGATAACTAATTTGTATTGTCACTAAATCTGTATTAAAACAATAGTTTGTTAGGGTATTGCACATAATTTATTACTTCTTTTCTAATATTACTTTTAAACGCCGCTTAAAATCATTATTTCATGGACAGTCATTATTTCATGGACGTTTTTGAAAGGTTAATAAATTGTCCAAAAAGGCATAAAAACGATTTAGCTATTTTGAGCCTTTAACGTTTAGAAACAGTTTAAGCCCCAAAAACGTTACAGTGCATGCACAATGAAATTACTTTTATCAAGTTTGTATCAAAATTTATTTTGAGGAAAAAAAATTTATTTTTGAAATATATTTTTCTCAATGAAAAAGTTTAAAATTTCTTAACTTTTTCCTCATGATCAATAAAGAATGAAGCTAGCTACAGTTTAAAGCATTGTGCTGATATTAAAAAATAATAATAAAAAGTTGATACCATCAGATTCTCCATTGATACCATCAGATTCTCTAATACCATTCAAAAGACTTCAATTTCCTATTCGTTTGGCTTTCGCCATGACCATAAATAAGTCTCAAGGACAAACAATGTCCATTTGTGGCTTGGACTTGGCAAATCCATGTTTCCAATCCCATGGGCAACTATATGTTGCATGCTCACGTGTGGGTAAATCAGCAAATCTTATTGTATTAGCAAAAACAGGTGAACTAAAAATATTGTACACCGATTAGCACTGATTTAATTTAAAATTACAAATTTTTACTAGAAGACCCACTCGGTGAACTTCGTACCACCTACAATATATTTGTAGATAACATTTGTCAGCGATTATCAATTCTGATCGACATTCTACCTCCAATTCATTGAGATCAATAATAGTGGCTGTATTGTATAACTTGAATTTTTTGGCTATTAAACGAAACTATTCGGGAATACAATTTTTTTCAATTACTTCGGTCTGAAAGACATAAGTATTACATTCTCGAGCCAAAAGTGAAATTCCTACCCCCACTTTTTAGGGCATTTCTCAACGTTTCAGGTCATAACGATTTTAAAACAGCAAAAAAAATGTATATCTGTCTACTGGTCGGTCGTCCGTCACCACCTACGAAATTTAGAAAACCGCTGAAAGGATTTCAAAAATTTTTATTTCTAAAAACAGGTACACTCAATTAAAATAGCCGTCAGGACGATATGTTCGATAACTGTACCAGAAGTGTGTCAAAAAAATCGTCAAAAGTGTCAAAACAAGGAAATATTCATATTTTTTGCTTAAAAACGGTAGTTTTAGGTGATAATGAGTAGTAACCTTGAGTTTAAAGAAATCTTGATAGTCGGGATTCGTATGTGAGATCAAAAAATAGATTATTTCATTATAAATTTGTCAAAAAAATATTGTCAGTGTGTCAAAAGAATGTTTCATTTAATTTTTACCCAATTTTTTGGAAAAAAATAAAATTAATTATTTGTATGTCATGAAATGTGATTGAACATGCAATTTGAATTTATGAATTTTAAATTTTTTCAATATTTTTGGAAAAGTTTCAATTTTTGATTTTGTAAGAATTTCCGGAATGTTTTTAGAATTTTGAAAAAGTTTAAATTTTTGTTTTTATTATAATTTTTGGAATTTTGAAAAAAGTTTGTATTTTTAATTTTGTTAATATTTTTATAATTTTGAAAACAAATTGAATTTTTGAATTTATGAATTTTGAATTTTATAAATATTTTTAGAATTTTGAAAAAAGCTTAAATTTTTGATTTTGTAAGAATTTTTGGAATATTTTTAGAATTTGAAGAAGTTTGAATTTTTGATTTTTTTATAATTTTTGAAATTTTGTAAAAAGTTTCAAATTTTGAAATTGTTATAATTTTTGCAATATTTTCAGGGGCATATACGATAAAACTTGAAGGTTTTCCAACCCTTTGAACACGCAACATATAATTGACCATGCGAAAAGCACGAGGTTTCTAGGTCCAGCCCACAAATTGACATTGTTTGGCCTTGTGACTTATTAATAGTGCGAATGCTAATCGAATTGCAAATTCGACAACAAGCTTAAAAATTTCTTCAAAACTCTTTACCAATCACTTTCAAATTTTGACATGCCGTTCGATTCTCAATCCATCTAGATTAATCAGGTAGAATGCTAATGCTCTCTGTTATTCATATTTCCCAAACAGAAAAATTAAAAAATACGCTTTCTATTCTTATTCCGACTCTTTGAAATTATTTTTGCTAATTCAACAAAATGTACGCGCACAAACTTTTTTATAGGCGTAGCAAAGCACGCCGGGTCCCGCTAGTATATATATATATTTACATCATATAAATTTTCATTTTGAATTTGTTTTACAAAGCCGGAACTGTAAAATTATAATATAAAATATTTTTTTTTGTTGTTATTAAATATATTTTTTTTTATTGGTAGATTGGATTTTTTGTTTTCTTTTAATAAAATATTTTCATTATTCGATGAAATTTTTTTTTACATGAATAAAAATGATTGTAATGTGTAATTAATTTTTTTTAAGAGGATGATGTGAATAGTGGGTTATTTGTGATGTTTTGATTCTTTGTGATGTTTTGATTCTTTGCTGCTATTAATCGTTAAAAGAGGATTCGCACTTATATTTACATTTTATTTGTACAGTTACTACCCCTCTGGGAAACTAGATCAAACCCTCCCAGCCGAGAAGCTGCCCGTAGTAATGTGCGATACCAGAGAGTACTGTTACACATTTGAAGTACCGTGACAAGGCGAAAGTCCTAGTAGATAATAGAGCATCTCCACCAAACAGTTCTCTTGATCGTTTGGTGTCATAATTTGGGTTGCCACAGTATCATTGTCCTATATTTAGCATTTCCACACTCAAAAAAATAATTGGTTATCAACAAAGCAAAATGCAGTTAAAACAACCAAAAACTGTGATATGTTTTAGCTAATCTCAAAATGATGTCAACCTTACGAAAAAAATTTGGTTTAAGATACCAAAACCATAATCGGTTAGCTCAATCGTTTTTCTGTAACTTATGCGGTTGGATTTACCACATATATTTTAATAAATAGGTTGGTTAATTTAACCTATTTTGTGGTTGGGAAAACAGACAATCAACGGTAAATTTAACTATTTCATGTGGTTCGTCAAACCGCATAATACGATCACAAATAGAAAAATATTATTTTAATTTTAATTGTTTATTAAAATATAGGAGTATACAAAATTAATTATACAATTAATTAACAAACATTTTTGTGAACTAGATTTTAAACATATTATTGTTTATGTATATATATTCCATTTGGTTGATTTAATTTAATTTAATAACATTTTCTTATGTAAATTAAACTGTTTATTATTTTCTTATAGGACTGAGGTTTTTAGAAATAATCCTTTAGTCAAATTGCAGTTTCTCCATTAGGTAATAAATGAATATGAATTGGAGGCTCTGTCGAATCATTCATATCTATCATAAGATGCGTTTTATTTGTTGCAGATGGAGCTAAAAATACACATTAACATTATTTGTTACAATATAGCCAGTTTTATGAATAATACCTTTAAATTAAATTTCAGTCGTTAATCTCAATTTAACAATTTTAAATTTTTTTATAAGTTTAACATAAATGTTTTTATAGTATAAGTAAAGTTCTGTTTTTATATTTGGCACAAAGTTTTCACATCACATGCACAAATTATTTTAAAGAATTTATATAACGTATTAAAATTTTTTGATTGATTTTTAATAATTGGTAATCCGAATACATTCTAAGAAGTTTCCTCGATAACTACAAAAAAAATTAAAACAAAATGCATCGGCAGAAATCGCGAACGAATGAGTTGTTGAATATAACCACATATAAAAAAGGCTTGAACGCATGGTGCGGTTGAATTCACTGATATATAAATTCGAACCAAACATGCGGTTATTTAAAAGGGGTAACATTTAATAACTGCATGGTGTAGTTGATTCAAACGATATTGTATTTATGTTAAACTTTTTATTTTTGTTAAAAATAATTAATTCAATGTGGTTAAGACTACCTCATATAATTTGGTTAATACGGAATGATTTTAACCACTATGCGGTTACGGCCATAGAAATTTAAAGAAAATTTTGATAGTTTAAATTAACCTCATATATGGTTAGCTTTTAACCACATATATTTTTTTGAGTGCAAGAAGCATTAGTAATAACCATGACGCAAACTGGAAACAAAACATTTGTACTCCGGCTTCTATCAAACAAAACTTGTTTAGAATAGAAATATTTTTGAAATGTTATAATGTATTTAGTTAAGATGATCACAAATAGATGTCTCGGTTATGAACTGAAAACCGAAAATAAAACGAAACATAAAATGTAATTGTAATGTAATTGACATAATAATATAAAATTTTCAATTCAGTTGTGATTCAGAGTTGTATTCATTTGCTTAAAATTAAATTAATTGATTATTTGTAAATTTAAAAATAAAATAAAATATTTGTGAGATTGTAAATTTCAAGGTTGTGCTTTATTGAATTAAATTAAAATAAAATTAAATATTAAAATAACCATCAAAGTTGGTGGTTTCATTTATTTAAAGTGTTCGCATTCACGAACGAACATTTTTTGGTGCCGAAACCCGGGATTGCTGATCATTGAAGAAAGAACGCATGTGGTCAACTTCAACATTGTTCACCATTACAACACGAAAGATAAGTAGCCATTTTTTTTTTATACGAACTTATTTAAAATTTAAAATTTAAAATTTAATTAAAGCCAAAATTACCTAGTTGATTTTTATCCGTGATTTTTTGTACACGTCATAAATTCTATCGTTCGCTCGATTGCGCTAGATTAATAAAAAGTCCATGTGGTTTTTTTCCATACCATTGTTGTCAAGGTTTGGCCGTGTAATTATTTTAAACAAATATATAGTAAAATTGGTGATTGATTCAATCAATCTTGGTTTAAATGTGGAAATTATTTTTAAATAAAACTGACGGTAATCGTAAAGTCAAACAATATTAAATCCATTTTTTCACTCAACCATTCGGGATTTTTGTAAGTAAGGTGTTATTCTTACAAATAAAGCGAAGCCATTTTAAATATTGTGACATTCGAAAATTTGATAAGCATTTTTGCAATTACTCCAGTCAAGTTATATCGCAAATAGCATTGTTAAAGTGAGACGAAATAGATTGTTATACAAATGGAAAGAAGTATCCGAGCACGTGACCGTACCGTGGGTCAATTAAATAAAATCTACAAGTTTTGTGAAACAATCAATACTGGAACCATCATTGAAGAATTACAAATACGCGAGAAAAAATGTGAGAGTCTTTATAAAGAGTTTAACGATGGTGAATTGGATTTACTTGCATACGATGATTACGCACCCATAACCGATAAGATCGATGATTTGTATTTAAACACAATGGCTAAATTAAAGGCAGCGATAAATTCAAGAATGACACCTCTTCCAAAAGCTGAAGTAACCGACTTGAATACTACTCTGGGACAATTTATCGGGCAACAACAATCATTATTGAAAGGAATGAATCAAACCCAGAGTGTACGTTTACCAAAGGTTAACATAGAACCGTTCGCAGGTGACTACAAATTGTGGCCATCATTTCATGATCTTTATGTCACATCAGTGCATAATAATACAGGAATAGAAGCTGTACATAAATTACAAATTTTGAATGGTTTATTAAGAGGTGATGCTGCAGCCTTAATAAGACACATTAAAGTAACAGACCAGAATTACCAAGAAGCCTGGAATAAACTTGAAGCTAGATATAACAAGCCAAAAGCAATTATGTGCTCATTAATACAAGTATTCTTAGATCAAAAGGTTTGCAGCCAACCAAATCACCGAGAATTGCGGAAGTTAAGTGACACTTCAGATGAAGTTATTAGAGGACTACGAGCATTAGGAGAAGAAGCACAAACCAGAGATGCGTGGTTAATACATCTGCTTGTGAATAAGGTAGATGTGCATACAAAACAATTATGGGCCAACGAATCAGTGAGCGATAATTTTCCTACTTTCGACAAATTTCTCGAATTTCTAAATATAAGATGCGACACTTTGGAATCTTGCACTACTTCTGTAAGGTCAACCAGTGCGCCACCCAAACATGTCAAGGCCTATCACATCACTCAAGATAACAAATGGAATTGTGTTGCTTGTAAGAAGGATCATTTCGTTTACCGATGTCCACTTTTTAAAAGTTTAAATGTGGAAAATCGTACTAAGATGATAGAAAACTCCAATAGCTGTATCAATTGTCTAAGGTCTGGTCATTCACTACAACAATGCTATTCGCGTGCCTTGTGTTTAATTTGCAAAAAACGCCATAATTCGCTTCTTCATAAAGATACATCATCAACAAACCTTTATTTGTCAAATGATCAGCAATCAATAAACGTACTACAATCAACAAGTGTACTACAACCAACAAGTGAACTACAATCAACATGTGAAATACAATCAACACCTGAACTACAAGCAACAATTGAACAACCAACAAAAACATATCTATCAACAGCACTAAACTCAACATCATCACTGCCATTAACAAAGAGTTCAACAGTAGAAGATACAACATCCTTGCAACAAATAGAAACACCTTTCAGTACTATATTGCCTACAGCCATGATTTATATACAATCAAGTAACGGACAATATATATTAGCCAGGGCATTACTCGATTCCGGTTCACAATCGTCGTTTATTTCGGAATCGTGTATACAACGTCTAGGACTACGGAGAACGCATTCAGAAGTTTCCATCTACGGTCTAGCAACATGCTCTGCGGGTAAAACGAAGGGTAAAACAACTATAACAGTTAAATCACGAGTAATTCCACATTACTCTATAACACTAACGGCATTAATACTTGAAAGAATCACCTCACAACTACCAGCATCTAAAATTTCGATACCAAAAACCAACGAAATTTGGAAATTGGAATTGGCAGATCCACATTTTAATCTCCCTAATTCCATTGACGTATTAATAGGAGCAGAATTCTTTTTAGATTTCTTGGGTAAAGAAAAATTGAAGCTAAACGAGTTACCAGTGCTTCATTCATCGAAATTTGGATGGCTCATTGCAGGAAAAATATGGACCGATCGAGCCAATTTTCAAGATGCTCAAAACTTTAACACACTCGTAAATCCAACCACAGCCAACGAGAATTTAGTAGAAGCACTAAAAAGATTTTGGCAAATTGAAGAAAGATTTACTAACATTAAACCTCTATTAGCAGAAGATCCATGTGAAATACTTTTCCATACGACAACCACTAGGGATACCAATGGAAAATTTATTGTTAGATTGCCATTCAAACAACCACGGCCAGAACTCGGAGACTCCGTGGCAACAGCAAGGTATAGAATGTTTAGTTTAGAGAAAAAATTGGAAAAATCCGCTGATTTTCATCACGATTACACGGCTTTCATCGAGGAATATCTAGAATTAGGCCAAATGATACGAATGAATTGGTCGAATGTACCAAAAGAAAATAATAAACGATACTTTATGCCACATCACGCCGTGTTTAAGGAAAGCTCTACAACTAAAATGCGTGTAGTGTTTGATGCGTCATGTAAAACAACTTCAACCATTTCGTTAAACGATTGTCTCTTAACAGGGCCAAAGTTACAGCCGGATCTAACCACCACACTTCTCCGATTTCGCAAAAGTAAAATTGCAATGAATGCCGATATAGAAAAAATGTATCGGCAGATACTAGTACATCCTGAAGATGCCAGTTATCAACATATTTTATGGCGAAAAGGTTCCAAGGAAGAATTGAGTCCATACAAGTGCTTAACTGTAACATATGGAACAGCATGTGCTCCATTCTTGGCAATCCGAACATTAGAAGAATTGGCTAAAATTTATGACAACAAATATCCAGAAGCAGCCAAAATCATTAGAACGCAATTTTATATGGATGATCTCTTGGCAGGAAGTTCGACTGTCGAAGATGCTATAAAACTGAAGAATCAGATAATGGAAATACTTAGCAGTGCTGGATTTAAACTTCGGAAATGGAAGTCAAATTCTCAGGCATTTCTACAATCGTTGGCGATGGATAATACGGATGACTGCCCAAAACTAATAGAAGAGGATCCAACTATGAAAACCCTAGGTATTAGTTGGCATGCTCAACGCGATATTTTCACGTTTAAAATCCAAATTCAAAACATGGAAAATAGTTGGACGAAACGAAAAATGCTGTCTGAAAGTTCGAAATTATATGATCCGTTAGGTTGGTTATCGCCGGTTATTGTTAATTTTAAAATGCTTCTTCAACGATTGTGGTTAACCAAAACAGATTGGGATGATGAAGTACCAAGTCATATTATGCAATCTTGGGTCAAAATTTACAATAATTTAATTTATCTTCAGCGTGTGGAAATTCCAAGATGTCTATTACCGTCATCAACGCCAAGATTTATGCAGCTCCATGGATTTTGTGATGCATCCGAATCCGCTTACGGTTGTGTGGTATATTTAAGAACCAATAACGAGCACAGTGAAGTAATAAATCAAATTGTGTGCTCCAAAAGTAAAGTGGCACCTATAAAACAACTAAGTTTACCGAGACTTGAACTTTGTGGAGCCTTGTTATTAGCGGAGTTAGTAAAATACTGCAAAACGATTTTCAATATAGACCACGAAAATACATATGCCTGGACCGATTCCATGGTGGTATTGCATTGGTTGTCCGATTTACCAGGTCGATGGAAAACGTTTATAGCCAATAGAACCAGCAACATTTTAGATATCATTCCAAGAGAACGGTGGAGTCACATTTGTTCAAAGCAGAATCCGGCCGACTACATATCAAGAGGAGTCGATCCAAAAATCTTACCCGATTTGGAAAATTGGTGGCATGGTCCTACTTGGTTGAAAATGGACGAATCAACATGGCCAAGGTCCGAACTGTCAACACCAACAAAGGAAATAGATATTGAAAATCGAAAAAGGGAAGTAGTTGTATTAATGGAGACCCAAAATAACGATATCGTGATCCAGCTGATTAACAATTATTCGTCCTGGTTTAAGATAAAAAAGATCATGGCATATATCTTAAAATTTTGTGGACTACCTAAATTAGAAAATAGGAAACCAAAGAAGGGTCCGATAACATTTACCGAATACGTCGCAGCCGAAACTTTTATTATTCAGAAAATTCAAGCTACAAGCTTTAAAACCGAAATTGAACAATTAAAACAAAAGAAAGAATTAAACAACAATAACGTATTATGCTCGCTTGATCCTTTTATAGACAGTCAGGGAATTCTTCGAGTAGGAGGAAGGCTGCGGAACGCACAGTTAAATTACACAGTAAAGCATCCCATAATTCTACCAAAGGGCCATAAAGTAAATACACTAATCGTACAAGAAACACATATTGTAAACCTACATGCCGGAACAACTCTATTGATGAATATACTGCGTCAAAAATATTGGATTATCGGGGTCAGGTATTTAATAAAGCGATATATAAAATCATGTACAATTTGTATTCGGTACCGTGGTGCCCAACGATACCAAAAAATGGCTGATTTACCCGCAGAGAGATGTAATATAAACCGACCGTTCCTTAACACTGGGGTAGACTACTTAGGTCCAATGTATATAAAAATGTCTCAGCACAGGAACTCAGCACTAACCAAGGCATACGTTGCACTGTTTGTATGTCTTACTACAAAAGCAGTCCATTTGGAGGTTGTTAGCAATCTTAGCACCGATGCCTTTTTGGCCGCTTTAAAACGATTCGTATCTCGAAGGGGTCTACCTAAAAAGATTTGGTGTGACAATGGCTCCAATTTTATCGGCGCTAATAACGAATTAAAACAATTAAAAAAAGAAATAGTCGATCAACAGAACAATTCACTAATATCAAATTTTATTTTGCAGAACGGAATTGATTTTAAATTTAATCCAGCTAGCGCACCTCACTTCGGTGGATTATGGGAGGCGGCCGTAAAATCCGTCAAATACCATTTTAGACGAGCAATCAAAGATGCAAAATTAAATTTTGAAGAAATGACCACTGTATTGACTCAAATTGAGAGCCTACTGAATTCGAGACCATTATGTCGTCTTACTGAAGACACCAGCAACTTAGATGTACTAACACCCGCTCATTTTTTAATCGGCGAAGCATTAACTGCGGTACCAGAACCATTATTGGAAACCTTACCAATGAATAGGCTATCAAGATGGCAAAATATGCAACGTCGAATACAAACCTTTTGGAAATCCTGGTCTCGTGACTATTTAAATACATTAAACGAAAGAGCAAAATGGAAACGAGGAAACAATCCAGTCAAAATAGATGACATTGTTTTAATCAAGGAAGATAATCTACCGCCCAATCAATGGTTACTAGGACGTATTATACAAGTTCATCCTGGTAGCGATGGTGTTGTCAGAGTAGCCACGGTGAAAACAAGTGTCAACAATATCAAACGTCCTATCATCAAGCTAATTCAGTTACCAGAAATGTAATTATGAAACACGAATATATCATAATTTAGGTTATTTATGCAATTGTAAAAGTAGCTGCAATTATATCATTAGTTTTGTACATGTAACTTAAGAAATTATCCAAGCACAATTTCTTAACGCGGGGAAATATGTTTAGAATAGAAATATTTTTGAAATGTTATAATGTATTTAGTTAAGATGATCACAAATAGATGTCTCGGTTATGAACTGAAAACCGAAAATAAAACGAAACATAAAATGTAATTGTAATGTAATTGACATAATAATATAAAATTTTCAATTCAGTTGTGATTCAGAGTTGTATTCATTTGCTTAAAATTAAATTAATTGATTATTTGTAAATTTAAAAATAAAATAAAATATTTGTGAGATTGTAAATTTCAAGGTTGTGCTTTATTGAATTAAATTAAAATAAAATTAAATATTAAAATAACCATCAAAGTTGGTGGTTTCATTTATTTAAAGTGTTCGCATTCACGAACGAACAAAACTTTCCCTATAACAACTTCTACTGAAAAAAAAGGTTGCCCGATTCCCTTTAGAGAGCTTTATAAATATGAAATTACAAACTATTACTTTGATAAAAAATTATCAAAAGAAACACTCATGAAGCGAATAACGTGACATATGTCTCACTATTACTACCTAAATTAACATCATCAACACAATCGAAATACTTCAGTCATTGAAAAAACATAAAAATCTTCCATCATCTAAATATTATACATCTCAAGCGGTGTGTCTGTCGTCTATGTGTCTCCTATTTCATTCCTAGTTTGTACATATTAAAGCTCATTGCAAAAGGAATATAAAAGAAAAAGCTTTAAGAATGACTTTTATGTGAATAAAAGAAATATTTTGTTGTTGCTGTTTCGTTTGATGTGTTTCGTTTTAATTTTCTTGATGATGATGATACTGACGAATTGAAGTTTTGATATTGATGGTGGTATTGATTCTGATTAGTATATTTTTCTATTTTTATGTTGTTGAACTACTTTATCTTACTTTATATACGAAAGTATGTATTTGTAGTAAATAGTTTTATTGTTAAAAAATTTTGCTGAAATTGTTTTTTTAATCTATAAGTTTGATCATAACTTTCCATCGTTTGAGACAAGAACATAATATTTAACTCTCATGTTGTATAGAAAGTTTTATGAAATTAATCTAAAATATAAATTGTCATGTTTTATTTATTGTCAAAAATTAATTCTGTAATGTTCATTACTTACATTTCTAGTTCCTAGAAATATATGTATAACTATAAACCTACAGAAACGTACTAAATCAATATACAATGAAATAAATCTAAGCTGGAATTAATTTATCAACAGAATAAGTATTTCTAGAAAAATTCTTATCGTAGAAATTAATTTTCTATTCCTAAGTGTTCTCTATTAATTTTTTTTTTAAATAAAAAGTAAACGAAATCACGAAGAGTAAACATGAGAAAGTTTACATCGTTTTGCAATTTTTATCTATAAATGAATGAATGGCACGAATAATGCCGTGATGATAAATAACACAACATTTTCCATAAATTGCAAGTAGAAAACAAATTATTTTGTATTTCAATTATGTCCAGTGAACACAAATCTCTAATATTTCATATATAATTTCGTTGAAACCAATGATTATTGTCTAACTCTAAGTGGAAATTGTGGATCATGCAATAAGAACAGAATAATTAACTAATTTTCTATTTCATGTCACAATTCCTGTAAATTTTTATATTAAGAAAGAGATAAATATAAATGTTAATTGAAAAAAAATATTTGTAGATCAATTAATTTACTTTGGTTTGTAATGTCACGCAATCATTCATTCACTGTGGATAATTAATTATAAAACTCTTTGGTGTTTGATATAAGAAAAACGAAAGCTGGAACAAGGAGGAGGAACAATTCGATGGAAATGTTTAACACGATTACTCCCATAATTATTCGAACTGTAATTTTTTAAACTTTGAATAAAGAGTAGAATAAGTGTGATTTTATTTATGTTGTTGATGCCTGCCCGACTAGAAATTAGATCAGTATAGGGTCCGATCCGGATCAGGATTGCCTGAAGACTGATCAGGGATGAATCAGGCCTCCTGATCCGGACATGATGAAAAATCGTCACGCCGTACAGGATCCGTACAGGATCCGTTTAAATGATCCATGCCGGATCCATTTCAAAGATCCATTCCGGATCTATTTCAAAGATCCATTCCGGATCCATTTCAAAGATCTATTCCGGATCTATCTTAAAGATCCATGCCGGATCCATTCAACAGTTTCATGTCCGGTCTGGTCAAGAGATCCATACCAGATCTGCTCAAACGTTTAGAATTTATTTTGTTCTTAAATATTAATTTGACATTAAATAAATGAAAAAAATATTACCATTTTTCCTTAATTTTGTTCATAATTTCAAGTACACTTCAAATGCTTATAAATTTAAACACTCAGAAAAAAAAGATAGCTTGTTTAACGTAAAGTATATGTAAATTTAACTGAAAATGACGTACGAATTGAGCCAGCGGAGGCATAAGTAAACTAAACAAAATTGACTAAGTAAAATCTACTTAAAAGCATGTAAAACATTTTGCGCTGTTATGCTACTATTATGCTACCATCTTGTCTCACCAAAAAATGAAAAAAATTTAGTTTTTTTGCAATTATTAATCGTTTTTTTATCAATTCAGGGTGAGAGAATTTTATACACGGCAATGATTAACAGCGGTTAAGAAGGGCCCTGTAAAGATAAAATGCTATTTATTATTAATATTTATTTTGGACTTAACCCGGATTCAATCCCCAGACCTCTGTGTGCAAGGCAGCAGCATTAACCATTCGTCTATCTAAATAATTATTTACATCAATTTATTTATGAATATTATGTTGATGCTTAAGTTTAGGACGTTCGAGGGTTCAATTCACAGACTGACCACTATTTATTTTTATTACATTTTTATTATTTTTTTAAAATAACATAAAAATGATTCCTTTTTATTCATAAAAATTCAATTTCAATTTATCGATACTGTAGTTATTTTAAAATTATATAGACCTAAACATTTCAAATTTATTCCGACAATAATAATAATGTAACTAAGGACAAACAAAACGCCACGCCAAAACGTAAGAACATGTGCTGCATAAATTGACAGCTACACATATGTAAATTTTACTATTATTTTAAGTAAAATTTACGTTTTATATGACTTTAATACTCGAAAGTCGAAGTCATACGTAATTTTCAAACTATGAAAACGTAAATTTAAAGATGCCTTAGTAAAAAGTACGTATCATATAAGCAATTTCCAGCATACTTAAGTTAATCTCTTTGGGTAAATAGTGGATTATATATACGCGTGTCTATAAGTATGTTTAGCACTATTTGCCATGTAAATTTAGCATTTTTCGACGGTTATGTTTTACAAAATTGTTAAGTAAATGTAACGACCATTAGGTAACTTTGTTTTCATCTTTCAAAATTTACTGTTTCAGTAGTAAATTTATTTTCAAAAATTTTACAATTCCAATTTTGCTTTATTAACGTGGCACAGGATAATATTACTTAAATTATCAATACTTTGCACTAGTAAATTTTAGAAAAACGTACGTTATGTTTACAATTTTGGAGTTACTATAGCGCATAAGTAACAAACGCATCGTTTTTTTTCTGAGTGCAGCAAGTTTGTTATTTATTTCTTATTTTTATTTTATTTAGTCCAAGTTTTGGCATTATTGATGATTTTTCCAATGGTATCATAAAACTCTTTGTCACATAGGCTCTTATGAAGGTATGGATCCAAGTTTGGATTCGAAAACTAACTTCACCCATACCTGCTTTAGATCACTTGTCATATTTCAAATAGAATAATTTTTGAGCAACATAATAAGTATTTCACCAATTACTGCTAACAAAAAACATCTGGAAATTCTTGAGTAAAGAGGAGATGCAAGATAAAAATTTAAATTATATGCTTTAAGGTTAATAAGCAAGATCCCTCACAACTGTAAGTTTGACAATGCTGTTTTCGATTCTACAATGAATTTGTACTTATAAGTACAAAATATTAAACAATTAAATAGATTCAGTCTACAGTTAATTATTACAGTTAAGTATATTATAATTAACTTTTTAAAAAGTTATTAAAAATTCGTGAAGAATGAGAAAATTTTTTGCACAAAAAAATTTTAAGTTAAGTACCTGAGCAGAAATTTGTCAGGGCTCAAGTAAGGCCCTGATCAAGTTTGCCCTAACCTGGATCAGGCATTGGTAGGACAGCCTGATTGGGCCCTGATCATGAGTGTAACGTTTTTGCCCTATCAGGTCCTGATTGGGATTACCGGATCAGACCCTGATTGGGATAATCGGATCAGGCCCTGATTGGGATATCCGGACCAGACCCTGATATATATTTATATATTATGTACATAAATTAATCAAATTAAAATAAAAAAATTACAATGGAAAAAATTAAAACATACATACCACCTTAATGACTATTATTATAGTCTTTCAGCCGAGAAGCTATAACTAAAATATACATGAAACGATTTTAACTATATATTTCTAAAATGGATAATACTCTAGTGAATTTTAACCAATTGAAATTTCAGCTAGGGGTCAAATACGAGAAACCTGATCCGGGCCGGATGTATTCAAATAAGGTTAACCCTAAAAGGGTATTCTAAATCAGGCCCTAAACAGGCCCACATCAGCTTGCTCTAATAGAGATTGCCCTTGTAGGACTGACCAGGCCCTGATCACGACCTGACTGTATTCAGGTTTTCCCTAACTAATTTCTGCTCGGGTAAATGTACTATTATGACGTCGATAATATAATCAAAATAATAATTCAGTTATACCATTAATAACGAATTTATTGTTTAATGAGCAATATATTATATACAGAATGGATCAGGTAAAAAACTAAATTTTGTATTATTATCCAGTTCAGGACATCGGATAAGATGAGTTTTTTCGATCAGAAACTGATCGTATGACTGGATCAACGGATAAAGTACTGCACGCTGATCAGTAACTGATCAGATAGCCGGATCAACGGATAAAGTACTGCACGCTGATCAGTAACTGATCAGATAGCCGGATAAAGGGAAACGGTACTGTACGCTGATCAGGAACTGATCAGATAACCGGATCAAGGGAAACGGTACTGTACGCTGATCAGGAAATGATCAGATGGCCGTATTACGGAAAATCTGATCCGAATCTGATCATAATCCGGGTTCCCTGAACTAATTTCCAGTCGGGTGTTTGTTAAACCAAACTACCGTAATACAAGTTATATATTCCTTTGTTTTATATAATCCTCTGAATAAAATAATTAAAGTTGAGTTGTAAGAGTAATCTCGTAAGTAATCTTAAGAGTAATCGCGTAAAAATTTTTTAAAGCTTTAGTATATGAAAAGTTCACATGTGTTTTTACTTCAAATTAATTATGCTTTACTAAATGTGAATCTAATATATTGAAAATTTTATATTTTAACATCTGTACTAAATTTGAAACATATTCTGTGAATTACTCATTGAAAAACAGGTTTTTATTGAGAATAAGGATTGGAGATTCCAACAATCGAAGATTGTGATTTACTTTCAACATCTTAACACTAACATAAGCATGATACTATTATTAATAAATGTTTGTAATCTCAATTTGACACCGTAAAAACCAAATTTAAGGTAATTATTCTAGTAATCCTATTTATCAACCTAACCTTAGTTTTTGTGTGTCTTAGTCCTTTATTTATATTTATTGTGATAGTTTCTGTCGCAAAAGTGGATCAAACTTTTTGCAAACAATCAGATGATGGACTAACTATTTTTTCATTCCATTGAAAACTAAAGACTTTTTATCATTATAATTTTCAAATTTATTTTAGCGGCTACGTTTCGGCAATTTTTTGTTGCCATTATCAATCCTATAAGTAATCTAGGAACACATAATATTATAGTTAGTATGTTATCAAAACTAAAACTAGAGTTAAAAATTTATTTGTTTTTTTGTATACCATAGAACTTACATTAAATTAAAATTTTGACTAAAATTGACTATTTATGCTACTAATTTATTAGACACTAAATAATAAAAACAATAAAACACATAAATTAATTAAAACAAACTAAAATTCAAACATATTAAAATCGGCTAGTTTACAACATTAAATTTTTTAATATTGTGACGATTATGGAAGATGATAGAACACAACAACAATAGAACTTTCAAGAAAATTCTCGTTAGTTCTACAAATATAAAAATCAAAAGATACAAAAGGTAACAATGCAACCAAAGTAAACATTTAATAGGAAGTATTTGTTTTATCGAATAAGGATTGGTTAACGAAATAAAAATTGGTAAATAAAACAATTGAAAAGAATAGATTTCACACCTAGGTGTCAATATTTGAAGATCGTCTTATTGTTGATAAAGGAAAAAAAAGGGTGTGTTCTATCTAGAACATTACTGCAGTTTCGAGGCTATTTCATGTAGTATATATAAAAGGTGTTGTTCGAGGATACAACCAGTATAAAATTGTTAGCGATACAAGTAGTATAAAAATATTAGCAGTGATAAAGGCGAAGTAAAATTAACAGTGTTATAAGTAGAAAGTTAAAAGTGATATTGTGAACAAGTATAAAAGAATTATAAGTGGTGAAATATTGT
The DNA here is from genome assembly GCA_963693315.1 of Diogma glabrata. Classification (NCBI taxonomy): domain Eukaryota; kingdom Metazoa; phylum Arthropoda; class Insecta; order Diptera; family Cylindrotomidae; genus Diogma; species Diogma glabrata. Next base: position 119,884,689 of record OY856187.1, read on the forward strand.
TAGTACAAGAAGAACTAAAAGGGGAAATAGGAGAAATATTTTTACTGTAAAATCTTGAACGAATAAAATTATAACGTTTAGAAAATCCATTGTGTTTTAAATTTCCTGATTTAGTGATCGAACTAAATAATTGTAACTCGGCTAAGAAACGTTACAACTGGTGTCAGAAGTGAAATTGGGAAATAAGATGGATTTGAATGGATTAAAAGTTCAAGATCTGAAGAGCGAATTGGAGAAAAGGAATCTTTCAACAACGGGAACTAAGAATGAGTTGAAAGAGCGATTAATAAAAGCTATGGAAGCAGCTGGATTGGATCCAGAAAAATATCGTTTTGGGCAAGAAGAAGCAGATGAAAATCCAGATGCAGGAAATAGTGAAGCTAAAGATGGTGCTGTTGAAGCAACGAGGCAAGTCGTACCAGCAAACAACGACTTTGCACAGTTAATGGCTATGATGGAGCAAATGAGTTTCAACATGAGAGCAGATGTAAAGGCAAACATGGAGGTTATGAACAAAAAGTTAGATTTGCAAAGTAACAGCATGAGTAATGAAATGAAAAAGTTAGATGCAAACATCGCTTCAAGTCGAGAAGAAATTAGCTTGGTTAAAACACACATCGACGAGAAACTTCTACATATGGCAGCGAATCTACGCATCGAAGTAGAGAAAATTGTGGATGAAAAAGTCAAGAAAGTGCAAAAAGAAGTTGAAGTTCTGGAACAGAAAGTACAATCGAAAGTAGATGACTTTAAAGTAGAAGTAGAAAGAAGGCTTCAAGATGTTGAAATTAAAGGTAAAACAATTCACACGGTTCAACAAACACAAAGCATGAAGTTAAAACCGCCCACATACGATGGTACATCATCGTTTGGAATTTTCAAATTCCAATTTGAAACAGCAGCTGATCAGAACAGTTGGAACGAACCACATCGTGTGGCAGCTTTAATAGTGGCACTGAAGGGTGAAGCAGCAGAAACAATACAATCAGTTCCAGAACAAGATCGAAGGAGCTACAATGAGATCATGAAGGCTTTAGATCGCAAATATGGTAGTGACCACAAACGGGAGATATACAGACTTGAGTTGAAGGGTCGCTACCAGTGAATAGGAGAAAGTCTGCAAGAGTTTTCGTCTGCGATCGAACGTCTGGTACATATGGCACATGGAAATACATCACCAGACTATATGGAAAGAATGAAGATAGATGCGTTCATCGACGGCATAAGAGATCCAGAGACGCGAAAGTCAGCTGTGACGACACCTAAAGCTACATTTGCTGAAACAATAGCTTGTGCATTGACTAGTGAGACGGCACAAGCAATTGTCAAACCAACAATCAAATTACGCCGTGTAGAAATGGAAGAAGAGGATAGTTTTAGGCCCCAAAGAAGATCTGGAGAATTTAACAGTAGAATAAGATGTTGGGTATGTGACAAACTTGGTCACATATCTCGAGAATGCAGAGAGGCTAGACGAAAACGGGGCAGATCAACATCACCAATCAGACGGAGATCATCTGAAGAAAAGGCTCAAGCGGGAGAGGATGGTCAAATAGCAGCGGAAGGGTTAAACTAAAACGAGTCAGCTTTAAGGGGCGTAAGCTGGCTCCCACAACCGAATGCCCCATAATCTCCATCCCTATTTCAAGAATCGCAAGGAATGGTGACAGTTTAACGATTGGAGCTAAAATTGATGACAACAACTGTATCATTACGCTAGATACTGGAGCAACTCGCACAATAGTCCGTACAGATTTACTAAAAGGGGAATTACAACCAGCAGAAAAATATCGAATACAAACAGCAACAGGGGAAAGTGCAACTATCAGGGGAAGCAAAATTGCCGATATAAAAATTGGAAATACGCACTTTCAGCATGAAGTTCTAGTGGCAGACATCGTTGATGAAGTAATTTTGGGAATGGACTTCATGAGGCCGAATGGATTTGTAATAGACGCTGGAAATGGAGTACTCAAGTATGGTAACGTAGAGTTGGTTCTTCAGATGAATGGTGCAGAATCAAGTATGAGGCGAATAATATTGGAACATCGCGAAAAGCTGCCACCTAATACCGAAACAATCGTCTGGGGAAGATTGGAGGGAGATTCTGGGTCACCAAGGTTGTGGGTTGTGGAAGCCAATGAAAATGGTCTTCAACATCAAGAGATCATTTTAGGGAAAACATTAGTTGTACCAGATGAAAACTTAAGAATACCGATAAGAACACTAAATCTGTCAGACAAAATAAAAACCCTCAAGAAAGGAACAATCGTCGGTAAATGTGAAGAAGTAACTACCATTGTGAAATGTGAACAACAGCACACAGAAAGGAAAGTCGAAAATCAAACGCAGAAGAAAGAAATACAAAATCTACTACAGAAGTGGACAACAGAGCTTACAAAAGAACAAAAGAAAGAAGCAGAGCAGTTGCTCGAACGTTATTCGTCCATCTTCTGCAGCACATCAGCAGACAACGGAAGAACTAATCTGGTTAAACATAAAATTGACACGGGAGCAGAGATGCCGATTCGCCAAGCACCAAGAAGATTACCATTAGCAAAACGGGAAGAAGCTGATAGAATGGTAAAGGATATGAAAATGGCTGGTGTTATCGGGCAATCAGATAGTCCATGGAGTTCACCTGTGGTTTTAGTTGGAAAGAAGGATGGAACTATAAGATTCTGCGTCGACTATAGAAAACTGAATGCAGTAACAAAGAAAGATAGCTACCCATTACCTCGAATTGATGATACCTTGGACACATTATCAGGTGCCAAATTATTCTCAACATTAGATCTGCAAAGTGGTTATTGGCAGGTAGAAGTCCAAGAAGAGGATCGAGAAAAGACAGCGTTTAGTGTGGGTAGTGGGCTATGGCAGTTTAACGTTATGCCATTCGGACTATGTAATGCTCCCGCAACATTTGAACGTTTAATGGAACGTGTGCTGAAAGGATTACATTGGAGAACGTGCCTTGTGTACTTGGACGACATCATTGTAATGGGCAAGGATTTTGACGATCATTTGAAGAATTTAGAAGAAGTCTTCGGGAGAATCCAAGCAGCAGGACTAAAATTGAGTCCAAAGAAATGTACACTATTCAGAGAAGAAGTAAAATACTTGGGGCACAAAGTAACAACGAATGGAATACACACAGATGCTGATAAGATCACAGCAGTAAAAGAATGGCCAAGACCTAAGAATTTACATGAACTTCGCAGTTTTCTGGGATTGTGCACTTACTACCGACGTTTTGTACCAGGATTTGCGAATGTTGCTAAGAGTCTACATGAGCTCACGAGGAAGGATAAAGCTTTTGAATGGACCGAAAAGCAAGAAGATGCTTTTGTGGAGCTTCGGAAAAGATTGTGCACAGCACCAGTTCTGGCTTACCCTATACCAAATTTTAAATTCATATTAGACACTGATGCCAGCAATGATGGTATAGGAGGAGTGTTATCTCAAGAAATTGATGGACAAGAAAAAGTAATAGCTTATTACTCAAAAATACTGTCCAAGCCAGAAAGGAATTATTGTGTAACCCGTAAAGAATTGCTGGCTATAGTGGAATGTGTAAAACATTTTCACAAGTATTTGTACGGCCAAAAATTCCATTTGAGAACTGATCATGGAGCATTGAGGTGGCTACTGCAATTTAAGAACCCGGAAGGACAAGTAGCACGATGGATTGAACGCTTACAAGCTTATGATTTCGACATTGAACGTCGAAGGGGAAGTGCACATGGAAATGCTGATGCATTATCAAGAAGGCCATGCCAGGTGGAATGCAAGCACTGTAATCGGGCGGAAAGTAAGGAAAACATTATTGATGTCAGGCTTCTGCAAGTGCTTCCTAGTGAAGACTGGACGCATGAAGTGGTAAGGAAGGAGCAACTGGAAGATCCGAGCTTGGCACCAATAATAAAGTGCAAGGAAAAGGGAGAAAAACCTACATGGAGTGAGATTGCCGATAAAAGTCAAACATTAAAGGCATATTGGGCACAATGGGACAGCCTCTGTATTGAAGATGGATGCTTGAAAAGAATTTGGGAAAGTCCTGACGGATCAGTTAAAGAATCAATGATAGTAGTTCCCAAAATAAGAATACCTCAAGTATTAAAGGAATATCATGAAGGAACCAGTGGCGGTCACCTGGGTATTAACAAAACCCTTGCTAAAGTACGGCGTAGATTTTATTGGTCAGGAGCATGTCAATCGGTAGTGGAATGGTGTCAAGCATGCGATCAATGTGCGGCTGCAAAGGGACCTGCAAGAAGAAGCCGTGGTAACATGAGGCAGTATAATGTAGGAGCACCATTCGAGAGAATTGCGATGGATGTAGCTGGACTATTTCCGACTTCTGATAACAACAACAAATATGTGCTAGTCATAATGGATTATTTTAGCAAGTGGCCAGAAGTGTGTGCAATACCAAACCAAGAAGCAACAACGATCGCTGAAGCAGTAGTTAGCAATTGGATAAGTCGCTACGGAGTACCGATGGAAATTCACACAGATCAAGGAAGAAATTTTGAATCTACCATATTTCAAGAAATCTGTCAGATGCTTGGAATTAATAAAACTAGAACAACTGCTTCACATCCCCAATCAGATGGCATGGTTGAAAGATTTAATGCTACTCTTGAGAAATATCTAGCAAAAGTAGTGAACAAGAATCAACGTGATTGGGATCGTCATATTCCGTTATTCTTGATGGCTTATAGATCAGCAGTGCATGATACAACCAAAACGACGCCTGCTACAACCATTTTTGGAAATGATTTACGGCTACCTGGTGATCTGAAGTTTGGGATTATTCCATCGTCAACATTATGTGTACAAGATTATGTTAATAAACTTCAAAAAGAACTTAAGGAGGTACACACGTTTGTCAGACAGAAAGCACAGATATCCAGTGATCGAATGAAGGCTCGGTATGACATTCGCGCAAACAACAAAGGATTTGAGGAAGGACAACTAGTGTGGCTACACAATCCACAGCGGAGAAAAGGACTATCTCCAAAACTACAAACATCTTGGGAAGGACCTTATACCATCATAACAAAATTAAACGATGTCGTTTATCGAATAAAGAAAGGTCAACGAGCGAAACCAAAAGTCGTTCATCTAGAAAGATTAGCACCCTACAGAGGGGGAGATTTAGATTCTATTCGGGACGAACAGAAATAAGTGGGGGAGAATGTGACGATTATGGAAGATGATAGAACACAACAACAATAGAACTTTCAAGAAAATTCTCGTTAGTTCTACAAATATAAAAATCAAAAGATACAAAAGGTAACAATGCAACCAAAGTAAACATTTAATAGGAAGTATTTGTTTTATCGAATAAGGATTGGTTAACGAAATAAAAATTGGTAAATAAAACAATTGAAAAGAATAGATTTCACACCTAGGTGTCAATATTTGAAGATCGTCTTATTGTTGATAAAGGAAAAAAAGGGTGTGTTCTATCTAGAACATTACAGCAGTTTCGAGGCTATTTCATGTAGTATATATAAAAGGTGTTGTTCGAGGATACAACCAGTATAAAATTGTTAGCGATACAAGTAGTATAAAAATATTAGCAGTGATAAAGGCGAAGTAAAATTAACAGTGTTATAAGTAGAAAGTTAAAAGTGATATTGTGAACAAGTATAAAAGAATTATAAGTGGTGAAATATTGTTAGTACAAGAAGAACTAAAAGGGGAAATAGGAGAAATATTTTTACTGTAAAATCTTGAACGAATAAAATTATAACGTTTAGAAAATCCATTGTGTTTTAAATTTCCTGATTTAGTGATCGAACTAAATAATTGTAACTCGGCTAAGAAACGTTACAATATGAATCAGCTGTGCGTATGACTTACTTAGGTTAGCAGTGTCCACCCTAAAATTCACTGTATTTTTGTTAGCTGTTATGTGTAGCATTTCTTTTATTGCTCTTTTCGTTTTGTCTCGATCGAACGATAATATTTTTGGATTGTCTAAATTGAAGGTGTGTCCAGTTTTAATTGAATGCTGGATATCCGCCGTTCCCTGATGGTTTAGGTGTTTTTGTTTCTGGTCGAGTTTATGTTGCTACAATCTATATCTAAGTTTTTGACCAGTCATTCTTACATATAATCTAACACAATCGTTGCAGTTGATTTCATATATTAAGTTTGTTTTTTTATCTGTGGGGTCTTTGTTGTTGATATGAATTTTGCTTACGTTCTTAACTGTTTTAAGACCAATGCCTATTTTAGGATTATTGTTTGTGAAAAGTTTTTTTAAAACACACCAACTTCCGAAAAAGAAAACAAAACATATTTGGGATGACCTACGTCAGTTGTTTAACAGAAAATTTAAAAAAACTTGATAATGGCAACAAAAAAATGCCGAAACGTAGCCGCTAAAATAAATTTGAAAATTATAATGATAAATGTCTTTAGTTTTCAATGGAATGAAAAAATAGTTAGTCCATCATCTGATTGTTTGCAAAAAGTTTGATTCACTTTTGCGACAGAAACTATCACAATAAATTATTAATAAATATTTTTTTTTTCTATAAAATCATAATTTAATTAAACAATAATAATATTACAAACAAATACATTAAAAAATAATTGATATATTTTTTTTGCCTCTGAATTGAAATATTTTTGATTATCGGAAAAGGGAAACATTTTGGCAATTATTTTATCGCGAGTAGTGTTATCCCGTAAAAAATACTGAGATCCTTGAGGACCACTAATTGTTTTAATGTCCAAAAACCGCAAAAGAAATTTATCCTGTAGTTCGATATCTCCTGAAGACACATATGAAAATTTCATACGTGGTTGATTTTTTTCGACCAACTTTCTATCATTTCTAATAATTCCCTTGCTGTTGATATTTTCTCTTCTTTAAGCGATGTTCTCCGGGCTTCTCTTTTAAGTGTGCTTCCAATCTCATCCGATAGACCCTTTTCATGTGCAGTTGCAAAGAAATGGCAGGTATTTGAAAATCAACAATATGTTTGCAAAGATTTATAAAATTCCTCTTATTTTTATATTGAGTTTCTGAGCCATCCGTAAAATATAAAAGTATTTTAATATTTAGAACGGACCAATAATAATGACTAGTATTGCAGCAATAGCCGAGTACTGGCAACCACGACTGGACCATTAAAAAACATATAAAATATTATTATATCTAAATTTAAATAAATTAGATACAAAATAATTAAAATAAAATTGAAAAGTCTAGTGAAAAAAAATTTAAAACTCATACCAACATTATCAAAAATATCATAGTCTTTCAGCTAAGAAACGATAACTAAACTATAGGTAAAATTTTTCAAATTATTTTTTTCTAAAATGGGTATTACTCTAGTGCATTTTACCGAATGACATAGATCGGGGAATCCATGAATTATATATATATATATATATATATATATATATATATATATATATATATATATATATATATATATATATATATATATATATATATATATATATATATATATATATATATATATTTATATATATACATATATATATATATATATATATATATATATATATATATATATATATATATATATATATATATATATATATATATATATATATATATATATATATATATATATATATATATATATATATATATATATATATATATATATATATATATATATATATATATATATATATATATATATATATATATTTATATATATATATATATATATATATATATATATATATATATATATATATATATATATATATATATATATATATATATATATATATATATATATATATATATATATATATATATATATTAAGCATGACCAGATATGTATGAACAATTTTCAAACCAGCTTTTTCTTCGCTTCCACCGGCTAATTATGTTCCATTTGACTCGAGTATGAACTATATCAAGTTTTATTGAAATCGGAAAATAATTACTCACCGCGCAGTGGCGTCGAAGATAAGAAAATGAGCAGAATAATAGGATTTTTTTTTTTATCAGATATAATTATCTTAAAACATAATATATCTCATAATTTTGATTTTTTTTATTAAAAGCTAATTAATTAACGATTCTAACGAGCCTAAGTATGTAGAAATCGATCTTAGAAAAGCGATTTATCTTAATTTTTCTTCTTACATATACTAAAATTCAATAATTCATAATAATCTTTTTTTAAAGAATAATTTTTCATTCAAAAGCAACATTTTTCCAAAAGAAATCAATAAATTAAATTAGATTTATTATATGATGGGTATTTGCATCTGTAGTTTTCGACTACCTGAATGGTGTATTGTGTACCTTCCTCGTCTTAAGTTAGAATGCTGTTGTATTCCGTGTCATCAACTTAACACTGAGTTCGGCGGTATCATTAACAACATGCAAACTTTGGCAAAACAACGTGGCTTTGACGAAATCCTCATTCCGATGGGTCATGTAGCAAAAAATCAATACAAATTCTAAATCGATTAAAAAAGCTCTGAGTTTTTTCTGTGACAAAATCACTAATGTTCTTATTAGCAAAAAGTTGCATATGTTTGACTGCGTCAAAATCTTTTTTGCGAGTTTGAGGTGCGATGGGGATGTCTCGTGCTGGGACCTCAAGATTTTGAACCATTTTTCGTTTTTCATCAAACGAAATCTCTGGGTCGAAAAAAGCCAAGCCAATATTTGCTTCCGTTAAATAGTGAAGATGATAACAAATTTTGCTCAACATTTATTCTGAAACTCTTTGGTCAATTTTGATGAAATCCAAATCCTGATTTGCAGCTGCTGTTCCATCTATGCATTTGAACTAAATTTTTACATACAACATAAGCAGAAAAATGCAAACGTCTCGAAAAAATGCAAACGGCGTGACTTGTCGGACCTGAGCGTTTGAATTTGTAATTCTCAATGGTTTCGCTAAGAAAAATCAATGTAACTTCCAAAAATTTTTTATATTCGCTGCGTGGGTGTGATTTTTCCAACTCTTCATGACAAAAAATTACTAGAGCGTCTCCCGAGTGTTTTGGAATTTTGTTTCCCAGTTTTTTGTCCGATATTCCATTTTTGAACTTTGTTGGATTAATTTTACCATCGTCCCATGCCTTCTGAAATTTGTTGAACAGATAAACATTGGATGCTGTGGTCTTTCCAAATTTGAGATCATAAACAGCCCGTAGTTTAATCTCCTGTATGTGATGACGACATGTGAATCGAATCAAGTTGTGGCCAATCTTTTTTTCCACATTTTTCTGGTCCAGTGTTACTTGATGTCGTATCGTAACACATGGTTTCGTCTTTATCAGTAAGATCCCATTCTTCAAGGCATTCATATATCGCATTCGCAATCGATAAGCCGCTCCCTTCTTTGCATTATGGAACCGTTAATAACTTCTCAATATTACTAAATGTTACTATGGTTGGCAAACGATCTACTTTACCATGTCCAGTTAATTCTGCTAGCAATGTATCCAAAAATAAAAATTTGTGTTACTCAAACAAAGTCTAAATCTAACATATAAATTTATTTTTTCTGAATTTTCGCAGAAATTTTTTTTTTTGGATTTAAGAAGAAGAAATTCGATAAAAACGCTTCCCTAAGATCGATTTCTACATACTTAGGCTCGTTAGAATCGTTAATTAATTAACTTTTAATAAAAAATTATGAGATATATTATATTTTAAGATGATTATATCTGATAAACATAAAAATCCTATTATTCTGCTAATTTTCTTATCTTCGACGCCACTGCGCGGTGGGTAATTATTTTCCGATTTCAGTAAAACTGCATACACTTCATTTTCGAGTCAAAAGGAACATAATTAGTCGGTGGGAGGGATGAAAATAACAACTTCATAAGTTAGGTCATGTCTAATATATATATATATATATATATATATATATATATATATATATATATATATATATATATATATATATATATATATATATATATATATATATACAGTAGCTAGCGAATTCGTTCACATGTTATTAAAAAATATTAAAGTTTATTTTAAATTTAAATATATTATTCCAGCTTAACTTCAAATTTTTATTTATATTTCATAGTACTATTTACACTAAAAAACAAAAAAAAAAGTTACATAAAATGTCAAAATTATTATTTGTGATAATTTTAGTAAAAAAAATGGTGTGAACAATTATGCTCGCTGACACTTTTTCCACTTTTAAAATGTCTAGTACTTTGTATAGCCACCCTTAGCTTTAATTACAGCTTGTATTCTGTCAGGCATGCTATTACAAAGTACCCTGCAACGATTTCCGCTGAGTGTTTTCCACTTTTCTTGGATTATGGTCCACAATTTTGCCTTATTCGCGCGTGAGCGATCCACCTCATTTATAGCCCTCTGGAGATCCCCCCAAAGGTGCTAAATTGGGTTGAGGTCGAGTGATTGAGCTGGCCATTCCAGCAATTTAATTTTCTTCTTCTTAAACCACTCCATTGTTTTCTTTGCCTTGTGTTTTGGATCATTATCCTGTTGGAATGTTATGTCGCGGACACATTTTTCCCACATCTTAAGACTACCCAACATATATTTATCCATGATGTCAATGTTTTGATCCATTTTGCCAATGATATTATGAATCATGCCAACTTTGTCTCCGATGAAACATCCCCATGTCATCAATGAACCTCCCCCAAACTTTACTGTAGGCTGAATTAATCTTTCAGAAAGGCGCTCATTTGGTTTTTTCCAAGTATATTTTCGACCATCAGACCCGAACAAGTTAATTTTTGTTTCATCGGACCAAACCACCTTTTCCCAGTCCCTAATTGTAAATTCTTCATACCTTTTTGCAAACTGCAATCTAGCTTTTTTGTGTTGTGACTTTAGTAGAGGTTTTTTTTTCTTTACCACAGATTTTAAACCAAATTTTTTGAAACTGCGCCGTACAGAATGTACAGATACGCTTTTCTCACGGTCTCTATTTATTAAATTAGCCGCCTCAACTGCAGTATTTATAACTCCCGATGATAAATTTCGTGCTAAAAGCCGCATTTCCTTTTCTGTTATGCTGTTTTTGGGTACACTTCTGTTTTTTGGGATATCATCGTTCATATTTTTTCGTATTTTCGTGATTAATCATCGTGAGCATTCTAATTTCTGTGAAATCTCCGTATAAGTAAAGTTATTACGTAGCATATATTCAATTTCGCCCCGTTTTTGTTTGGAAATTGGTCGCATCTTTACTAGTATTAGCAAAAACTATTACGCACACTACACAATTAGAGAAACATGTAAATTTCTATTCATATTAATAATATTACTTTATAATATTTAATTTTATACTTACAGAAATATATAAAAGTCTTCAAAATATTTAAATTTAATTTTTTTAATATTCAAAAATAATAAAATAAGTTAGATTGATTGAATAATTTAGGTACGAGCACATTTGTTCACATGAACTAATTTTAAATGTATGTGAACGAATTCGCTAGCTACTGTATATATATATTATATATATATATCATTTTCATTTGAAAACTTTTTATTTTACTTTCGATAAATGATAGTTTTTAGTATTATCTCCGAAAAATGATTACTCTTAGAACTGTTTAGAGTGCGCAAAATTGTATTTTAGCGGCCTAGTACTTAAAGTCGTTATGACAACCCTTTAGCGGATTCAAAATTTGTTTTCATTTTATATTATAATTATTTTCAAATTATAATCACAATTGCTTTGATAAGTTTTGTTCAAAAATCAAATTTTTAGGTACGCAAGAATACAAATTAAGCAATAAATTAGAAAAAAAAAATCGTAAGAGCAAATACTAAAAAACGTTGTGTGCTTTACGTACGCAAATGGCTTTAGCAGACTCATCCTCATATTAAGACTCGGCTAGCGCCTCGTCCGGAAACATTACGATTCGTCCGCTAAAACCATATTTTGCGTACTTGTTACATAAACTACTATTAATTATGGCAAGTCCCTTCAGTTCAAATACAATTCCTTTTAAAACGTTAACATAGTACGCATTTTTAGGATTTCTTTTAATTTTAAGAAAGTTGTTCAAAGGTTTGTATTAGTTTCGTTTTATTTCTAGTAGGAAACAATTGGCGATGTTGCTCTATCGCTTGGTAAATAAATTATTTTTGATCTTCATCTCATGTTAAAACGCAATGATACTGTTTCATTAAACCGATAGCTCTTTCGGCAATGTTGTTTGTTATTTGTAGGAATTTGATGCATTCTTCTGCTTTTAATGGACTTCCTGAAGGTGGATCCGTCTCTATGGCCGGAAAATGATGAATATTTAAAAGCAGAAGAATTCATCAAATTCCTTCAAATAACAAACGACATTGCCGAAAGAGCTATTGGTTTAATGAAACAGTATCATTCCGTTTAAACATGGGATGAAGATCAAAAACAATTTATTTACCAAGCGATAGAGCAACATCGCCAATTGTTTCCTACTAGAAATAAAACAAAACTAATACAAACCTTTGAACAACTTTCTTAAAATTAAAAGAAATCCTAAAAATGCGTACTATGTTAACGTTTTAAAAGGAATTGTATTTGAACTGAAGGGATTTGCCATAATTAAAATATCATTTATCGAAAGTAAAATAAAAAGTTTTCAAATGAAAATGATAATTTTGTATATTTTATTAAGTAGATTTTGTGAAATTATGAAGAAGTTGCCTTTTAGCCTAAATTCTGGAAAACACGACTTAACTAAAAGTGAGATATCTCGCGATCTAGACCATCAAAAGACCTAAGATTTTTTTTGTTGGCAAGCTAATAAAATTGTTTGTGAGATAAAATCGTTAAATGTGGTGGTTAGCATGACAAAAAGTTAAAATAATGACACCGCTTTTCGAAAAATGCGCAAATTTGCAATATTTTTTGACTTCGGCTTCAAATTTTCATGGTTAGGCTTCAGAAAACGTGTGTACCATGGTTATTTTTTAATTTTATGGAAAATTTCCCATCGAATAGCACCCCGGTATTTTTGTTTTTATGTTGTCGTATCGGCATCCAGCCTCATTTTGAATTTCCTGCATGAATAGCCCAAAATTCAGGACGTTTTGCAAAACCGCACGCTCTGGGAATGAGATAAAAAGCTCAGATCGGGCGGAAAATTTTTTTTTCATCGAGAACTTTCAGATTTTTGATGTGGACCTGAACATTTCAAAAAAAGTGGATTTGTGAAACAGTCTAATATATATATATGTATATATATATATGTGTGTGTATAAATATTAGGGAGGGTCGAATTATAAGACCACATTTTCTCATGTATTTTCGAGATCTACAGATTGTCCCTAGAAAAAGTGCCCATGGGACCATGGGTCTACGATGCATTTTGACTAGCCGAAATTTTGATTATATATTTTTGAATTTAATAAAAATGCATACAATTGCCAATTTATTATATTATTTTATTTTATATAAAAAGTTAGCTGAAAAATGTTGTATAAGGGGTTTTTGGGGGCAAGGAATCCATTTTTGCTATTCATTTTGTTGAAAAATCGCACGATAGAGGGCGCCACTTACAGTTTTTTTCTTTAATTTTAGCTATTACTACTTATAGCCTATTTTTAATGTCGAAAGGGTGTTTCTAAATTATTTCTAAGACTTTTTTAAGTAAACAAGAGAAAAAATTACAAGAAGAAAGTATTTACAAAAAGGCAATTTTTTTTAATTAAGATATAAAAATGCCAGTGCATTGTTTATTAAATCTACAAAACTGCTGAAAATATGATTACTGATTGTCCTTTTTACTATCAAATTTTGCCCGTTTCTTCCTAGATTCTAAAGTAGCTGCTATGAATCCCGGTCTATTTTGTTCGTGCACCCGTGTTGATGCTGTAGTTATGACCTGCACAAGTCGTTCTGTCGCTTCTATGTGGCACTGTATTTGTGGATCAGCAATGGGTTCGTCGAAATCTTTGTATTTGAGAAGGTCTTCATACGCAAAGTCTTTTGTATATGGTGTTTCAAATAGTATTTCATCATCACTTAAATCAATCAGCTTTGTGTAATCAGTACATTCGAAGTTTATTTTCATTTTTTTGTACTGTCTCAAGTGACCCATTTCTTGTAAATTGTTTCGAATATATAAAATTTTTTTGTATCCCATTTGCCGTATTTCTTTGGTTTTGTCGAAAATCATTGATAGTAAAATACTTTCAGAACGAGCATAATATGAGTTGTCGGAAATTACGTTATGTACTATTTTACGCAAATTTGGGGGCAAATGATCGCAATTCCTTATAAATTTGTACAATAATTGACTACCATGTACGATTGAATTGTAGTATTTGATGTTGAACCACATTGGTACATATACCTTTATGACGTAATTTGTGAGAATGCGTAAATTCTGTGATGGATTATTTCTTGTAACGTAAAGCCGTAAAATTCTACTGGCTTTCGTTAACCATCGAGCGTGGTATATTACTCCTGGTTTAATATTGGCCAAATCAGGCGCGATAAAGCCATCAGATACAGCGTTTGCCATTTGATACAAGTATTTTGCGTCTGTTGATAAGTCTCTCAAATTTTCCAATTGTGGCGGCATATCTTCCAATGGAATTGCTTCGAAATTACTTACAATCTAATTGAAAATAGATATTAATATATGTCAGGAATTTGAGTGAAACTGAAAATATAACAAACCTCCAATGATTCACAATTATCAAGTAACTTTGCTATTGTTCCAGTACTTGTTTTAGGTCCAGTGGTTGTAGCTTTCTCCAATGTGGTATACAAATGCCTGAAGGGTAGTTTATTGAAATGTAGGAGGCAGACGAACCAGTGTAATGGTCTGTTTAAGTGAATTTCCATTTTGCGAATAATTCCATTGTTAACGCCACTATTTAATGGCTCCCCATCACAAGAAATTCCAATCAAATTTCCAAGCGAAATATCTTTGTCCTCGAAGAACTTTATCAGTTGATCCTTTTTATATTGCGCATTTTCTTCCTGCAATGCTATGTATCCTATATACTCCGAAAGGGGCTCTTTAAGGATCACCATATGACTTTCTTTAATAGTTCGTGGATGTTGCTTATTGTCTATCGTTATTGCTGTAATTGTTGTGTCCTTTCTGCTATCAAAAGAGAACACCAATATCGACGAATTATCCCATCGTTTTCGTAACAGCTCACTTCTGCATTTCTGTCTTTCTCTTTTAATTTTATTTGAATCTATTACTTTTATTTGCCCGCTGCTCTCTTTAAACTGTATATCTTTATTGTATGCTGAAAGCAAAGCTGCCGCAGCTACATTTGAAATACCGTATCGATCACATTCCATAGCGCAGTTTGTAAGATCATTCCTTGGTGCATATCGCGTTGCCGTTACAACGGTCTCAACACTTTCATCTATTTCCATTACCTCAGAAATTTCAACGTTATACGTTACATCTGAAGAAGTAACAGTAAGTTTTGCTGCTGTTGTTGCAGTGGTTTCTGTTACTGACTGTATATATTCGCAGATTTTTTGCTGACGTCTGCCACGCTGATCTATCATAAATGGTTTTAGATTGTTTGGAATTACAGCGTTTTCCCGGCATGTACATGTAGAATATGCTATAGCGCATTTGCATCTCTTAATGTCGAATAAATTTTCCATAGAGTCAACAAACTCGGCAAAAGCTTTTTTTGGCGACTATTTGTTTTCTTTTTATATATTTCTATAAAGTGATTAAGTTTCGTTATAACTGACGTCATTTGTATTATTGGAATTTGCAATTTCTGCAAAATTTCAACTAATTTCTCCGCCACTAATGGGGTAAAATCTTTCAAAGGCTTCCGTTTTTTGAAATACTCTTTCTCCTCCATTAAAAAATCGTCACTGCCTAGTTCTGAGGGTATGCCAAACGTAACAAAATCCGGATTAAGAATTCTTTGTTTTAAATTCGATGCTGTGGAAGTGGATGCATCGTAAGCACCAGCGGACGTTGATGGCACAGTTCCATTTCTTGTATTTCACTATACAACTGCACTTCCTGCTACATACAAACAAATATTAACTAATTTAACTAATGCTATATATATATATATATATATATATATATATATATATATATATATATATATATATATATATATATATATATATATATATATATATATATATATATATATATATATATATATATATATATATATATATATATATATATATATATATATATATATATATATATATATATATATATATATATATATATATATATATATATATATATATATATATATATATATATATATATATATATATATATATATATATATATATATATCTATATATTAAGAAATTTTTTAAAAATAATAATAATAAAATACTGCAGTCACTCTCAGTTAATTGGTCTCTCTACTCTCTAGCAAATAATAATTAATTGTTAAGAATTATAAATTATTAAACTGGAGTCAGTCTAATTTAAGTTGTCGTTAGATATATATCTTTAATAAATAATAATTTTGTTAATAAATATCATGGTGTACCTAATTTATTATTGCTGAAGTATAGTGGAAGGAATAAACACAATAACTAATTAACTAAGTATTATTGAACGTAGGACGTAGGTTCTTTACTGAAAGGAATTGTATTTGTTGCTAAATTGTATTTATACCTGGACTTCTATATTATGTTACGAACACTTACATACACAACACTTTACACTTGACAAGAAAAAACCGTTTTTATTAAAAAAAAACTAATTAACACCTTTAAGATATATTTTATTAAAAATTAAGTTCCTTTTTCTTTGAAAGTAGTTGTAATTCTACTTATGGCCCTGGTATGGAACCACGTATTGTAAGTGCCACTATATTGTGGCTTGGACTTTTTAAAACAACAGAGTCAATTTATACAAAACCATAAAAACCGTAAAAAATCTATGAAAATGTGAAACAATTAAGTTGACTTTGTTACGCAAACGCATTGGCTTTTGATGAAATTTTGATATTTATATGCCGAAGTTTCATCAAAATCACATGCGTTTTGTTGTATTTACTGGACTTATAACACTATAATTAAAACTACTGCGGGATACGAGTTATGTCTCACACGAAATATGACACCTTAGGAATCTCTTATCAATTTCGGTACCTAACCTAACATTTAAAGTATTACAAGAAAAGAAAATTCAATAAAAAAACATTTAAAAATAAAGGAAATACCTTATCGTGCAGTTGTTGATAGTTGAGTTTTATTTCTCCTGTTTATATCTACCAGAGTTTTGTACCACTTCGATTGTTTCCTTCCCAAAATTCACCCTTTTCTCAAAATTTCCGTAGTATTATATCAAAACTGCCTCCAAAACTTGTTACAAAACACCGGTTTTTTCTTCCATTAATTATGATATCCACCATTACTCACGTCACGATATATCAAAATCCATCATTACTGCTATCACAAAAAGGATTTCGATATGATAGAAATATCGTACTAAGAAAAGCCACGGATAATGTTTATTGTTGATTTTATCCTTAAATAGGTGCATACACTTGTCTTAAATTTTTCATTGGTAGCTTATACATACGTTCACTATTATAGTTAATGTGCCTCACCAATAAGAATTTGACCATTAAATCGATGCTTCTCGATATATGTATATTTTATATAAAAACACCTTTTTATTCAACAAAACATATGAAAATGAACTTTATTTATTATATATTTTTTTTCCCCTTCTTCTTACTTTATTCACATTTTAACCGAAAAGAAAATACTATTAGCATTTAAGGTTAAACCAATAACAAAAAGCTTTTGTTTTAATTGGAAACGTGGAATCTTTTCCTTTTAATTTTAAAATCGTTTTTCTATCTCTTATGTTTCTTCTTTTCAATCAAAACTCGGAATGTTTTTTTAAAATCGAAAAAATGTGATTTTTCTTTTTGACATCTTCCGATGTCAAAATAAATCGGGTAACATTCAAAATTCAGTAAAGATTAATAACGACAACGACATCTGTTCGCCAGAATTGGAAACAAAATTGAGTACGTTCGTTTGCTTTTTATAGTATATTCAAAATTTAACTAGCAGTTAAGTTTTAGAAAATTTTAAAATTATTATTAATGTACAAATGAACGGAAACTAATGAAATGCATTTTTATTGAATTGAAAACGAAGATGAACTTGGTTTTATTATTGTTTTGCGATTATTGCGATCGTTACACCATGAATTCAAGGTAAAAATCAAGATTTCTACTCTTGAAATCACAAAAACGTCGCCATCCCCTCCATGACAGAAAACCACCGAACTACTTCCACTTATTAAACTGTATCTGGGATCGAGATACCCACAGTCACTGGCGTCAAGACCGACGACCGGTTCCAACACTCATGAAGTCCTTAAGAACTTCACTGAGTATTGAGACCGACCATCCATCCGAACGTCAGCACCATGGACACCCCGATACAACCAGTAAGTATGACCTGAAGATGTGAACCCCAGAGACGACAATCAGCCAGAGGAACAACCCTACCTAACGAAAAGACATCATTCCCTGATGTCTTTCGCGTGATGGACTCCAAGATTCTTACCGCTCATATCTGTGCACTCGTAGAGTACATTTCCAATCTTAGTCTTAATCATTGCAGGTAAGAACTTTGGAGCCAATTTTGCCGAGAACTTTTTGGTAGCGTCACTCAAATGATGTTGCCGTACAAACACACGTTGTTGTGGTTGAAAAGTCCGTAGTTTAGATCGCAGGTTGTACTGATGTTGCGATTTTTTGAAGGCTGCTTTTAAATTTTGTTGAACCCGGTTCCTAAGCAGAGTCAAATGATCAGTGCGTTCCATTTCCTCACCAGCATCTTCACCAAGCTGGTGTAGTGATCTCAACAAATGGTAAGTATTTCCATCCGAGATTGGATGTTGACCAAACAATAAATAGTACGGTGAGTACTTGGTAGCAGAATGTACTGCAGCCCGCAGTGCATATGCGATTTCACCAATTTGTGAATCCCACTTGGTGTGTTGACCTTTAATGAACGCTCGAATTGCTGCTAAAACTGACCTATTGACCCGCTCTGACGCGTTACTTTGAGGACTATAAACACCGGTCCTAATGTGTTTAATGCCGAAACCTGACAAAAGATTTTGAAAGTTCCTACTAGTGAACTGTTTGCCATTGTCACTGTGCAGAAACTCTGGTACCCCATATGTAAGAAACACTTCATTCCTTAGAAAAGCATTCACCTTCGGTGAAGTTGCGTTTCTAAGTGGTTTCAGTAGTACAAACTTCGTAGCATGATCCAGAACTATCAATAACACCGTATTCCCAAGTGTAGAACGAGGATACGGTCCCAAAAAATCTATATAGACTCTCTGCCATGGACGTGCTGTTTCGAATTGATATTGCATCGGAGGACGCAATATCTGATTCGTGGCTTTTGTTTGTTTACATGTGTCGCAGGACACAACATAGTTGTGTACCTGTGACGCCATGCCCGGCCAATAATAAAGACGTCGAAGTAATTCTAAAGTCTTTTTAACACCTCCATGAGCAGCAGTACTATCATCATGATGTTTCTGAATCATGTTTGAAGCCATCGGTTTTGGTACCCAGAGTTTCCACACAGGAACATCGTTGGGTATTGCATCAGATCTTGGCTCAATACGTATGTATAGCTTATCATCCACGACTTTAACAGATGGAAAGTCCTTGGGTGATGATTGAACTTTAGCTATCATATCCGTATATTCCTTGTGCCGATAACCTTCATTGTCGATTTTAATGTCGTTAACATGATGTAATAATGCTTCCGTCAATTCCTCGTGTGTATCGTCATAAAGACGAGATAGAGCATCAGGGACTATATTTTGGGTACCTTTTTGGTGGACAATGGAAAAATCCATGTGTTGGAGTTTTAGGCTCCACCTAGCCAGACGACCACTCAAGTCTTTCTGTGACATAAGCCACTTCAGACTTGAGTGATCAGTCACAATTGTAAATCGGTGACCTTCAACATAGCCCCTGAATTTCTTCACACTCAGAATTGCCGCAAGACATTCCAGCTCAGAAACTGAATAGTTTCTCTGAGCTTTGTTAAGTTTCTTCGACATGAAGGCTATCGGACACTCTTGTCCGTCAGTATCAACCTGATACAACACACTACCTATCCCTGTCAGACTCGCATCGCATCTAATAAAGAACTCTTTATTATAATCAGGGTTAATTAATACTGGTGCTGTAGTCAGCAACTTTTTTAGATTTTCAAAAGCTGTCTGCGCTTCCACTGTCCATTTTAATTTTCCAGAACTTTTCTTTAATAGGTCTGTGATCGGTGATACCACGCTTGCATAGTTTGGTATGAAACGTTGGTACCAACCGGCCATTCCTAAAAGACGTCGTATTTGTTTAACTGTAGATGGAGCTGGGTACTCTGCTACAGCTTTTACCTTGTCAGGGTCAGTTCGAAGACCGTCCTCACCAACCAAAAAACCTAAGTATTTCACCTCTCTCAGAACAAATTTACTTTTCTTGAGGTTTATTGTTAACCCAGCCGCTCTTAACAATGAAGAGACTTTGGACAGCAATTCCATATGTTCCTGGAACGTGGAAGAGACTACCAATAGATCATCTAAATAAACAAAGACATTTTCGTGATATTGATGTGGTATCACCTTGTGCATTAGCCGACACATTGTCTGGGGAGCATTGCACAATCCGAAGGGCATAACCCGGAATTGATACAATGGACGACCAGGCACTGTGAAGGCTGTCTTGTCTCTAGATGCTTCTGCCAGAGGAATCTGCCAGAAAGCATCTTTGAGATCAATACTGGAAATGTACTTTGTGCTATTTAGACGACCTAGTAAGCCATCAATCAAGGGAAGTGGGTAAGCGTCCTTTTTTGTGAGTGAATTGACACGACGGCTATCAATACACAATCTGTTTTTACCAGATTGTTTTTGTACCAAGACCACTGGCGAGCACCAAGAACTGTTAGACTCTTCGATCACGCCCATTTGAAGCATCCGGTCGAGTTCGGCATAAACCTTTAGTTGAACAGCCGGCGATGTGGGGTAATGCCTCTGTTTAACAGGTGCATTATCCCCAACATCGATGACATGTTCAACCAAAGAAGTCTTTCCGAGCCCAGACACTTCAAATGACGGGAAAGAATCCTTGATCCTATCCAGTTCATGTTGCTGATCAGTGGTGAGGTTGTGTGTATTTAAAGTTGTTGGCTCTGTACGAGTCAGTTCACTAACAAAAGAAGGAACAATACCGAATTTCTCCCAGAAATCTATGCCCAGGTAGAGCTCTTCTCGTAGTCCAGGGACAATATGAAACCGCATTGGTTTAGTGGAGCCATTCACAGTTATTGGAACTTCTATGTAACCCAAAATTTTATTTGCAGTACCATCTGCCGTACGAATACACGAAGTGTATTTACGGTAGGTTGTACCTGATGATTCCAATAATTCCAAGGAATTTCTTCCAAGTATTGTGATTGACGCTCCACTATCCAATAATCCTGAAATATGTTTGTCCAAAATCCTAATTGTTAATCGCGGCCGAGGATCCTTTATTTCTGAAAGGATAGATGAAATACAAGCTTTGCGAAATAATTTCCTCATCCTCCAATATCTGATGTTACGTTCTAGACGTCTAAAATAAGTTCGATGTAACGATGGGAAATTAAATGTGCTAGATGATTTTATTCTGGTTTCTTCGGTGGTAGATCGTCTTGTGTTCCTACATCTCTCGTCGCTTTCTTCGGGCTCATTGGCTGTTGAACCGAGGGTACTATTCCCGAAGCATGTACTCTCGGTCGATAGTTTAACGACGGGTGACAATAAGAACAGTTTGCATAAATTACGTCAGGTTTGTTGCACTTCCAGCAATACAGTTTTATTCTGTTTTTAGAACAATCAGGAGCTCGATGTCCATTTACCCCGCATCTAAAACAGACAATTGGTTGTCTGGACATTGATGGACCAGGTTGATTAGTATTACCAGATGATATCACAGGTCGTTGCAGAATTCTCCTCGGTTGTGTATCCACAGCTTCAATATATCCATCTTGTTCTGGATCTATTTCTGATTCATAGTCGTCCACTTGCTGTAGTTCGCTAATCCTTAAGTTTGACATTCTGGTTGGGACTGGTGTAGACCACAAACGTTCGAACTTCTGACACAATGTCCGAAGCTCGTCCATAGTTGAGATTGTTGCTGCAAGTGTAGCGTTTTTCAGTTCTACGCTCAGTCCTTCCCTAGCGATTTCTAATAATTCAGCTGCAGCAAATGGTCGAACTAATCTCCGATTTAACGAACCCACTTCAACTAAATACTCATAAACGCTCTCTTTGACTTTCTGTTTACGGTTCAAAAGAACACGTAATACCGCTTTATCATCGGTGAGCGTACCGAAGGTGCGTAGGAGTCCTTCCCTAAGCACTGAGTAGGTCACTTCCTCATATTCATGAGTTAAATTCAAATAATATCTATCGGCAGCTGCCTTGAGGTACCGTGGAACGATCGACCTCAGGTCGTCCCAGGACACACGGTCCCTCCTTGCAGCCGCCTCCACTCGATGAATAAACTCATGAACATCAGGAGAGTGACCATCCCCTGTGAAGTTCGGAACCCAATTTGAGTCATAACGACTCAAATTGTTCCTACGTACCTCTCGGTATGCTCCCGGTGACAATGCTGGAGCCGCGACACGAGATACCTGAGGAAGTGGGTTGTATGGTGGTGGTGCTGTTAATGGAGCTTGTGGATAATTTGTTTGAAATTGTTGTAACTGCTCCTGTGGTATCGGTTGATAATTCAGAGGCTGCTGTACCAATGCCGGATTGATGTATATTTGTCCAGCTTGGAACGATGAACCCAGTTGTGGTAATGCGAAGTCCTCCGCTCTTAAACCTGATTGTTGAAAATACGATGGTGGTAATTGTTCTGCCCGTCTTTGTTGTTGTTGATACCCACGATTTAAACTGTGTATCGTATCAGTTATTGGCTGTACTGGTATTGGAGTGGATCTCTCATCTGGCTGAAACGCAGGCGATTCGGATGGTACAGATGATCCTCCTGGTTTACTCTGCATAACTGGACGTGTCGACAACGATCTTATTATATCCCAAGCGCGTGACAATTGGGAGATAGCGTAGGTGCGGGCTTCTTGCAAATCATCGCGAGAACCCAACCTATTCATCCTCCCTGTATAGTGCAACACACGATTAGCCAGACCATCTAAGAATGGCTGATTAATCGGTGGCTGAAGTCTACGTATCTGATCCACAATTAGTTGTGCTGCCTGCACCACCATTTGAGACTCAGCTACCAAATCTCTCGCGTGAGATACAGTTAATGGAACTGAACCTTGTACCGCGTGGTTTCGAAGTTCCTCTGCCCAGTTGACCCCCCAAAAATCCACACCTCGAACCAGACATTCAATTTGCAGTTCGCTGGGTTCCAATCCATAAAATGGATGGTCAATGTCTATTTGACTTGACATTTTATATAATAAGTTGTAAAATTCCCGAATGCGAACAACAATAACAAAACCAATAGCAAAAAAAACAATATCACTAAATTAAGTGGATTAATACGCCCGGTAAAATCGACCGATGGAAATGTAAAACGCAAAAGTAAAAACACAGAACACCCCCAATTCGAAAACACAAAGAAAAAAGTTATTTTCTTTTCGCAAGAACAGATTTTAATGAGAAAAGAATTAGTTGTTTTGCTCAAAGTTGCTTGACCTTCTTTCAAAAAAATACTTAAAATATTGTGATATCTATAAAATAATTTATTTATTTCTAATTCCAGATATCTGAAATTTAGAAAAATCATATATCTAAAATTGTTTATTGACGCTAGCACCCCTAAGAATATTTATTTATTTTTAAAAGAAATTGAAAAAAAATAAAAATATTTGAAAAAAATGCTTATTTATTGGATGCACCGTCTTAGCTCCAAATATTGATTTATTTTTAAAAAAAATAAAGAATATTTATTTCTTGATGTTATGCGTATTTAATAGAAAAATTTGTATTTACTTATTTACCTAAAATTAACTAATTTTAAAAAAAAATTATTTTATTTAATAAAAATTTATTTATTTAATTTTCAAAAAAATTGTTTTATTTATTTTATTTTTATTTAATATAATAAGAGATTCCCAAAATCAAGATTCGTCTGGAGACAATTGTAAAAAGTAAGTATGGTTACAATATCCATTTCATTTAAATTTGAAATATCGCGTTCGCGAGCCCACTCCAACAATGCATGTGAGAACTGACTAGAAAAGCCCCTAACGACCAGATTCTACAGAACAGATTCTCCCCAACCTAATAAAACAATCACAACTGTCACGATTAGACTCTAGGTCCATTTCTACTGACCCAGTTGTGCTTGTTTAACCTACAAATAAATTACAACTAAACCTAATGCGACAGTTGAAGAACGCTCCCGAGCACCAGACTTCAAATCTTAAACTCTATGAAAAATTGTTTTATTGTAAAAGCTAAGTGGAAAAGTGGAAAAGTTTTTTGAATTTGTTTGAGGTGAAGCCTCTGATCCTGAAAGCAAAGTACAATTGGTTCTTCACTTCATTACACCGAAGAAGCCTCTGAGCAAAGAATGGTACTACTGGTTTGCACCTAAGTACAAACACAGCAACACCACTCCTCGTCCCTGAGAACTCCCTCGCCGAATGAAGAGAAGAAACCAATGTTCTTCGATCGCATAACCCCGATGGCCATAGGCGATCTAAGAACGACATCAATGTTAAAGAGTGAAGCTCTATGGATGGCTTTTTAGGCCTACCGCTGAGAAAGTGAATCAATAAACCTAAATACTACATAATTTATCCATAATCCAAACAATTCCCTATTTAAAAATGCTAAATCGAAACATGAAATATATAATATGTGTTAATAAGGTTTTACATGAAATTAATTAAATTAAATCTTCAGACTAAATAATAAATTGGTAATTTAAAAAAATTACGATTATTTTACATTTAAAACTAAGCTTACTAATCTTTAAATTATTAATTCTAATATATTTGTTCAGGTTAAATCTTTCGCTTTATTTATTGTATTCAAAACAAAAAATAAATGTTAGCTAAGAATAATTGTTTCTATATTTATACCATTTTTTAAAATTAATCGCAATAAAAAATAATTTAAAAAAAATGGTGGTAGCTAAAATGGACTCATACGAGATATGTATACGTACATCCGCGGATCATTATGATGACAAATGTAGAGATATTGATTTGGATCCGGCTCACGTTTTGTAAAGTTGATGGGAATTAATTATTTTCAATTGTACTTCCATAAACTCAGACCAATAATACTTTGAAAGTAGTGACGAAAGATTTAAACTTATACAAAACCATTGAAAACTGTTTGGTCAATGTTAACTTTTATTACGTTAATAACATCCTAAAACTCATAAAAACATGACTTAACCACAATCAAAAAAACATACGATTAATTTCATATATAAATTAATTGCATCATCCAAGAATATGTACAATATATAACCAAGTATAAATATACATTATGTACAAAAAATTGTACTATGTATATAAAAAAAAATATGTACAGGATATACAAAAGATATGTACAATAGTATACCAAAAATATGTACACGATTATATGCAAAAGAAAATTATTTACAAAAATATGTACAATATGTACAAAAACAAATTCCAATGACAGCACAAAAAAAACAATCTCCAAAAAAAAATTGCTGTCCCAAAACGGTTTTTTTTTCAAACAAACAAAAACAATGCATAAGCTTAGCTTATCCAACAACCAGGAACAGGAGCCTCCTGTGGTCCACTCCACTCCTCTACCTGTCGCGTGGTCGGTGAGATGGAGACCTCCTCGACCACCTCAACCACTTGAGTATCCTTGGTCGAGGAAGACCCCATCTCCACGACCAAGCGACTCTCTTCCTTCCTCTTCTTATTCCTTTCCCTCTTCTTCAGGGTCGATTTCCTATTCCTGGAGATCCTCCTCCTTTCACGCCAGCCCACATTCGGCTCTGACAGAGGGAGATCCTGGATCAGCTGTTCCAGGAGGTCTCCAACTATCTGTTCCGAATGTGGATCTGGCTCACCTCGATCCCCAGGTCTCGTTCTCTGTAGAACAGGTCTGTAGACCCGTCCTACCTCTTCCTCCCTATTTCCCCTTCTTATAATTTGGACCCCGTTGAAGAGGGACCGAACCGCTACCACGTCCTCTCCATTGAAAGCCCGCTGCCCCTGCTGACGCTTTGTATACATTCTTTCAAAAAAAAATTAAAACAAATCCAAATATTTTTATTAAAATATTAAAACCAATAACTGGTTTAAAAAAAAACCTAAAGAACAACCAAACCTGGTTTTATATTCAAATATTTTAACCTTATACGAAAAAACCTGGTTTGACAACCAACGCCTACATATCCGGTCAAACTACAAATATAAATATTGCAGTTACTATCAATAATGATGTTTAAAAAAAAAATATCAAAAACCAAACCTGGTTTACCAAAAAAAAATTCACAAAAAAACAATTACGCCAAAATAAATATACCTGTATTTTGTATTTTCCCGTTATTACGGTTCTTATCAAAAAAAATCCCAGAGTTTTTGTTTCGGCCCACGTTTTGTAATTCTACTTATGGCCCTGGTATGGAACCACGTATTGTAAGTGCCACTATATTGTGGCTTGGACTTTTTAAAACAACAGAGTCAATTTATACAAAACCATAAAAACCGTAAAAAATCTATGAAAATGTGAAACAATTAAGTTGACTTTGTTACGCAAACGCATTGGCTTTTGATGAAATTTTGATATTTATATGCCGAAGTTTCATCAAAATCACATGCGTTTTGTTGTATTTACTGGACTTATAACACTATAATTAAAACTACTGCGGGATACGAGTTATGTCTCACACGAAATATGACACCTTAGGAATCTCTTATCAATTTCGGTACCTAACCTAACATTTAAAGTATTACAAGAAAAGAAAATTCAATAAAAAAACATTTAAAAATAAAGGAAATACCTTATCGTGCAGTTGTTGATAGTTGAGTTTTATTTCTCCTGTTTATATCTACCAGAGTTTTGTACCACTTCGATTGTTTCCTTCCCAAAATTCACCCTTTTCTCAAAATTTCCGTAGTATTATATCAAAACTGCCTCCAAAACTTGTTACAAAACACCGGTTTTTTCTTCCATTAATTATGATATCCACCATTACTCACGTCACGATATATCAAAATCCATCATTACTGCTATCACAAAAAGGATTTCGATATGATAGAAATATCGTACTAAGAAAAGCCACGGATAATGTTTATTGTTGATTTTATCCTTAAATAGGTGCATACACTTGTCTTAAATTTTTCATTGGTAGCTTATACATACGTTCACTATTATAGTTAATGTGCCTCACCAATAAGAATTTGACCATTAAATCGATGCTTCTCGATATATGTATATTTTATATAAAAACACCTTTTTATTCAACAAAACATATGAAAATGAACTTTATTTATTATATATTTTTTTTCCCCTTCTTCTTACTTTATTCACATTTTAACCGAAAAGAAAATACTATTAGCATTTAAGGTTAAACCAATAACAAAAAGCTTTTGTTTTAATTGGAAACGTGGAATCTTTTCCTTTTAATTTTAAAATCGTTTTTCTATCTCTTATGTTTCTTCTTTTCAATC
Organism: Diogma glabrata; assembly: GCA_963693315.1. Lineage (NCBI taxonomy): Eukaryota > Metazoa > Arthropoda > Insecta > Diptera > Cylindrotomidae > Diogma > Diogma glabrata. The sequence goes on from OY856187.1 coordinate 119,912,366, forward strand.
AAAACTCGGAATGCTTTTTTAAAATCGAAAAAATGTGATTTTTCTTTTTGACATCTTCCGATGTCAAAATAAATCGGGTAACATTCAAAATTCAGTAAAGATTAATAACGACAACGACATCTGTTCGCCAGAATTGGAAACAAAATTGAGTACGTTCGTTTGCTTTTTATAGTATATTCAAAATTTAACTAGCAGTTAAGTTTTAGAAAATTTTAAAATTATTATTAATGTAAAAATGAACGGAAACTAATGAAATGCATTTTTATTGAATTGAAAACGAAGATGAACTTGGTTTTATTATTGTTTTGCGATTATTGCGATCGTTACATAGTACAAGAACTAACTTAGCTATATAAAAAAATCTTAAAAATATTCTTCTAAAAACTAACTAAAATTTTTGACTATACTTAAGTCCACCTACTTAAACTTATACTTAAGCTCTCCTACTTTTTATTTATCCCATCCCATTCATCGTTACATTTCCAACATTTCTTAAACATCTGTTGGAAATTCCCAAACCCGTAACGATGAATAGAAAAGGATAATAAAACAAAAACTTAAAAATATTAAAAATATAAAATAATGTGGAGAAATTTAATTTAAATTTAAATTTAAATTGAGGTAAAAAAAAGGATGAGACCGTTTATGATCGCAAAATCGATCACATTGACGCCACTAAGCAATTATACACTAGGTGCGTAAACTGCTAAGTGTTACTGTTTGGTTTGAAGAACCAAGCCAGTAGTCTCTAGGATTGGGTTTGTGTATCGTGATTACAACAGTATTGTGTGAATAATTTTGGCCTACATGAAAACAGGAAAATGTAAGAATGTAGTGAAATGAAGAAATTTCTAAAATTCAAATTATTATCAAAGCTCAGTACTTACCAAAAATTTAAATATTTGGTTTGATGTGAAATAAATGGAAATATTTGTTATGCGAAAATTTTAGACCATAGTAATATTTATAAATATTTTTTATAATTACTTCCCTTCAATTGTAAACCGAGCTTTATCTTCTTCTTCTATTTAAACAAAATCTTAAAAATAATTTAGAAACACCCTTTCGACATTAAAAATAGGTTATAAGTAGTGATAGCTAAGATTAAAGAAAAAATTGTAAGGGCGCCCTCTATCGTTCGATTTTTCAGCAAAATGAATAGCAAAAATGGATTCCTTGCCCCCAAAAACCCCTTATACAACATTTTTCGGCTAACATTTTATACAAAATAAAATAATATAATAAATTTGCAATTGTATGGATTTTTATTAAATTCAAAAATATATAATCAAAATTTCGGCTAGTCAAAATGCATCGTAGACTTATGGTCCCATGGGCACTTTTTCTTGGGACAATCTGTAGATTTCGAAAATACATGAGAAAACACAACAAAATCAGTTCCGTACAAATCGACCCTCTCTAATATATATATATATATATATATATATATATATATATATATATATATATATATATATATATATATATATATATATATATATATATATATATATATATATATATATATATATATATATATATATATATATATATATATATATATATATATATATATATATATATATATATATATATATATATATATATATATAATATATAACATGATAAAATAAAATGTGCTGGCTATTTTCTATAAACCGTAGATTTATGGTTCCAGCAATGGCCCAATAAAAATAGCCAAGTACTGTTAAGGGCAATGCTTAGCCATTCAAAAGTATTTGTTTACTGGCTCTTTTCTGTAAACCATAGATCGGCCGATGAATGGTTGGTTCTAGTACCGGCCCAATAACAATAGCCATGTCCTGTTAACCATTAATGGGCCAGTGCTTGGCCGTATTTCAAAATCTGCAAAATCTGCTTGGGTTTTTACCGGATAACACTACAGTCGATAAAATAATTGCCAAAAGGTTTTCCTTTTCCGATAATCAGAAATATTTCAATTTAGAGGCAAAAAAAGTATATAAATTAATTTTTTTATGTATTTGTTTGTAATATTATTATTATTTCATTAAATTATGATTCTCATAGAAAAAATATTTATTTATAATAGTCTCATGCCTATGTTAGTGTTAAGTTGTTGAAAGTAAATCACAATCTTCGGTCGTTGGAATCTTCAATTCTTATTCCCAATAAAAACCTGTTTTTCAATGAGTAATGCGCAGAATATGTTTCAATATTTAGTACAGACATTAAAATATAAAATTTTCAATATATTAGATTCACATTTAGTAAAGCATAATTAATTTGATGTAAAAACGCATGTAAATTTTTCATTTACTAAACTTTAAAAAATCGTATAAAAAAATCCATATGGAATCTCTCACTTTTTATATTTTAGTTTCATAGCTGCATGTGTTTACTTTAAAATTTGTGAAAAACAAAAAAAAAAAGGACGAGTTTTGATATATGAGCTTTGAAGTAAACCAAGGTTTAACGACCCGCCTAGCGGAAAAGAGAAAAATTATTATTTTCCAACTTACACATTTCGATTATTCAACTATTTATCTTTTTATTTGCAAAAATATACGTAAACATTGACACCATTACCAAAACTACGTGAAAAAGCCTCAAAAATTCAACCGCGCATAACTCCGATTCAGAGTACTCAAACACAATAAAAGCAGAAATTACTTTTTTCCTTTCGTCAATACCAACAATATATCAAAATTTCAGATTTTTTAAAAATAGTCTATTTTTTTCGATGTACGTTGTAACGATCAAACTGATCGTTGAAATGTTTTTTTGTACCACAGTGTAAATTTAATTATACTCGAGTGGAAACTTGATTTACGAAAAAAACATCATTTATGACTTGGGGAAATAAAGTAATGTTGTGGATATAAGGCCAAAGAAATTGGAAATCGGGACAGTTGATTTTTTGATTTTGTTCCTGTGAGTAGAAAATAAACGGAGTTAAATGAAAGTGAACATTTTTGTGTTTCGAAATAAATATGTGATAGTTAAATAAATATTTAGTTCTGGAGTTAATTGTTTTTATATTGGTTAATTTAGTTCTTGTATAATTGATTGGTTTTATTGTGCATGTTGAAAAAATAAGTCAAACTTTGACCAACTCAAGTGGTGATTTTTAGTTATTGTTAAAGAAATGAAACAAAATTATGTTCAAACAGTTACGGTGAATATTGATACTGCTAAAACTTTGTGATCATGTTATTTACTCCGAATTAATGAATTGTTCTATATGTTTGTGCATGTTGGAAAATAACTCATATTTAAATCCATTTAAATGTTAAATTTTTTTTTGAAGAACTAAAACAAAAATCATATTAAAATATTTAAAGGTGAACATTGATTTGTAAATGTTGAACTCGGAATAGTTTTTAACTCTTAAACAGTGAGTGTTTTATGTTTCTGTTTCTGTGGGAAAATTAAAACTAAAGTTAAGCCAAATTTAAATAGTAAACTTATTTCTTATTTTTTTTGATAAGGCAAAATTTGAACACTTTTCTAAAAAATGCATAAATGTTGTGCAATAGTTGAAACAGGATATAATTTTTTTAAGTAATTCGGCTGGTAGATATCCAGTTTTTGTGAAAGAAGAAGACTTTATGGAATTTAAGGGTTATTGTGAGTTGTGCCCACACCGGTAATATCTACCGTTTTTGTTTATCATCAATTATATTTTGTAATAAATCGATTAATTTGTACTGACATTAAATGTGGATGATTGATGAAAAGAAGATTCGTTTATAGCATGGAATGTTAAACAAGATTTTTGTACGAGCATTGTTATTTCCGTAATATCTACCGTTTGTGTTTATCATCAATTATATTTTCATGGAATGTTAAACAACAACACCGTTAGTAGCTTCCGGTTTGCTGACCATCAACGTTGCAGTTCACTGATGCAGGTTCTTTATTGTTGTTCATCTGATTCAGTATTGGTTCTATCATTTATCATTACTTATATTATAATAATTATTTTTTTTTGAATATTCAATGATTTCTTTAGAGATTTTAATTAGAACTAATAAGCTTGGTCATTAGACGATTTAAAGCTACCAATTTCTTTCTTTTAGAAAAGGCGACGTCACTCTATCTCGGCAAGCGCTTGTGGAGGAAGGGAGTACGGCTGAATTGAATTAATTACAACATATGGTAGTAGAGTTAGTGTACCGGCTTATTGGTTGTATCCAGCTTTAATGGTAGATGGTAGATTTTGTTTAACCTTAAATTAATTTATTTGTTTTGAAGCTATTTAGTGCTTTAAGCACGTAGGCTAGACCTACTTGTATTGTATAAATTTAATCGAATTAACGATAATCGTTTTTTTTTGGTAACTTATTTTCCCTTGAAAGGTTATTTTTTTTTGCAATCAATGTTTCACCTTAATAAAAACAAAAATAATTATTGTCAATAAATGCTAAAAATTGTCATGACTTAAAAAATTTTTTTTTGGGAGTGATGTGGCGAAGTGGTTTCAGGCAGCGGAAGTGAAGTATAATGTGATCATCTAGGGTTGAGTTAGACCGAATCCATCCCAGGCTGAGCTCAAGCCGGAGCTTAAATAAAAAAAAAAAAAAACACAAAAATTTCTAAACGAAATTTTAACTTAATGAATCGGTGTGTCATGGGCCATGGCAAATCAGAATTCGTTATAGTTTGGCGCCCAAATAACGGCTTAATAATCCATTAAATTCAATAGTTGTACATTTAACTAACTTTCTTTCTCTTTTTAGGCCAATCTGTCATAATGATCCAATATCCTTGCATTGGCAGGTTGAGTTTGATTCTGGATTTATGTTAAGGTTGGTTTAAAATTCAGTGTTGGTTTTTTTTAGATAATTTCCTTTCAGTTATTTCAACAGATTTTGAATGACGAATCCAATATCTTTGCTTTAGCAGTTAGAATTTGGGTCATAAGTCATGTTAATACTTGTTTAGCCTCACGATTTCTACAAAAGTGATTTAATATCATTGATTTTGAAGTTTGAATTTATATTGTGCCTTCTTGCAGAGATCGTGGAACTCCTTATTTACCACAACTTTGGATGTCTTCCGTTCTTGAAGTCGCCTCGCTCCATCACTCCCCTCTTCTGTTCTTGAATATATTATTTATTTGAATATTTGTTATATGTTTATAATTTGGTTTCTTTAGCAACATTTGCATCTCACAATTGTTAATATTTAACATTAATTAATAATATTAACTATATTTTTAGGTAACTATAGTAGTTGGAGGTGTCGGGTGAGTTTTGTATTATTTTTCTTGTTATTTAAGCGGTATTTGGTTCATTTAGATTACTGTATTTATTTTTCTAAATTTTTTTAAGGTATTTGATAAATGTAGTATATGTATATATTAAACCCAGTTGTATAGCTACGATAATTATTCATCTGTTATCATCTAATTATTGATCATACTTGTTTATTCTCAACATTATAGTTCGTTTTAAGGATATTATTAAAAGTCGGGCTTTTGTTAATACCGTAAAAGAGTCCATATAAGTAATAGTTTAGGTTACATGTTTCTCAGTTATCCACAATATTATATCGTTATTTTAATTGGTAAAAAAATAATAATCAATACGGTTATTAAATTTGTTGAATAATTTTTGTATCTTTGTTACGATATTGTCTTGGTAATTTAAAATTCAACATATCACTGTCAAAATTAGTAATTGTTCACTTTAAAAAGTACGATATATTCCCCATATCATTAAGTTTAAACACTATATTTAACATTGCTTTCTAGTAGAACTCGCGTGGTCAACACTCAATATTTGCACACTATTGGTAATAGCGATAATTAGTTTCGTTCCCGATTATATAGTTGGTGGTTATAACCATCACTTGCTTTCTTGTCAATTGGTACCATGGACGTTAAACATTTAGAAGAGGAAGAGGTTAGGGTAGAGTGTGAACTCAGACATATTGAGCCTAGTTCAATGGCCCTTTCGCTGTTAGAAACAAAACTGGAATGTGAAAATCGATTTCCTATCTTAATTCCCTTAAAACCACATGCTCGGGCTGTAGAAAACTCAGCTCATGAACTCAAACTAATTGCTCTAAAAATTAAACGAATCAAGGCAAAATTAGATTCTGCGAGATTGATCGACGAAGATATAATGGTAATCCAGTCTCGATTGAATCACATCTTAGCTAGGTTACAAAGGTTGCAACAGATTGGTTATGAAATTGATCAAGTCAAAGAGCTTAGTAGGTTATCTGTTCAGGCGTTGGAACAAGCGGAAAACGCAAGCTTGCATAACGTTTTTTCTACTACCACATTACCAAAACAATCTCTCAGTTGTTCTGAGCCTGTTGTGGTTCCGCTTGATAAAACAGACTCGTTACAAAGCGATGTGTTGGAGCTTCTTCATGATGAAACTGATTTAATCGAAATTCCCGGATCATCAGGTTGTCGAAGAGAGCAGCGTTTAAGTAATCACTCGCAACCAGTTGCTCCAGGCTTTAATACAAACCAAAGTAATCCTTCGAAGTATAGTAAAGATAACACAAGTAGTGGAGAAATTTCGTTAAGAGAACTGTGTACTGCTCTTGGTAGTACGTTAAATGATATAAGAGATAGACTTGTGGTTCCGTCCTCTATTCAACCCACTGTTCGTTCTAATAGTAGGATTAATAATGGCTTGGATGGCTCAATTTCTAGAATTATGGCTTCATGGAATCAAACGTTTAACGGTACAAATGATAGAATCTCAGTCGATCGATTTATCTTTAGGATAGAACACTCAGCTCGTGCGGCAAACATTACAGAGCACGCCCTCAGCGTTAATTTTGGTACTCTTCTTTCTGGCCTAGCAGCTGACTGGTTTTGGATGTTTTTAGAAAATCACGACCCATCGGTCATGACATGGGAGTACATAAAGTCGGCCATGTTGGATAGATTTAGTTTATTCAGAAGTGACCGCGATATTAAAAAAACATTGTTGGCACGCAAACAAGCCCACAAAGAATCTTTTATTCAATTTCATGACGCTATACAAAAACTGGCATTGCAGTCGCGTGTCCGAATACCCGAAAACGAACTTTTAGAAATTCTAACCGATAACATGAGACCTGGGTTGAAAATACAACTTGCTACTCATCGGTTTAGAACTATAACGGAATTATGTAATGAGTGTCGTATGTTAGAAGATGTGTGGAATGAGTATGGTTATGCTCCAGAAGCGGAGTTTCGATCCAAATATCGCGTTCAAGAAATTAACCATCCCATGGATGTTAGAGAAAGTGATCAATCCTGCGGAGTTACTAGAGCAACAACGATTAAAAGTTTACCCCAAGCGGATTGGGCGGGTCAGAATTTTGCTAATGAAAACCATACTTTAACGTATGGTTGTGTAGCGTCCAAACCTTCGGTTAGTGCTATGGCTAGTTCTTCCGTTATTAATTCATCTATTCCCACTTGTTGGGATTGCCAAGCTTCCGGTCATACATTTCGTCATTGTACGAGACCATCTAACCGAATATTCTGTTATGGCTGTGGTAGAGATAACATTAAGTTTTACGACTGTCTTGACTGTTTCCAAAGAAGAAGACAACGAGATTCGGAAAACCGGCATCCGAAGGAAATGACAGCTCGGGGATCTTTCCTTCCACGACAAATACCCCCGAAACCATCAACAACAGAGGCCGCCAGCAACGTGGACCCAGAATTCTTTCGGTTCGTTCGCAACAACCAAAAGTAAACGCGGATATAAAACCTACCAAGACCTCGTTTCATCGCGCTTGGAAATATTTTAGAGAAAAGAAATTTTGTCGTCAAGCCATTTGTTCCTCCCTAATTACCAATGAGTCTGATGGCCGTCCATATGTTGAAGTAGAAATATTTAACCAAAAAATTCAAGGTTTGCTCGATTCTGGAGCCAACATAAGTGTATTGGGAAAAGACTGCGAACATCTATTATCTATAGTAGGTATAAATTTCAAAAACCTTCCTTCGTTACTAACCACTGCCAATGGAGCTCAAGAACGAATTCTTGGATACGTTAATGTTAAAGTACGATTCAATGGAGTAGTCAGACCTTTAAAATTATATTTGGCTCCGAATCTTTCCCAAAAGTTGTATCTGGGCACTGATTTCTTTTCATTATTTAATTTCAAACTCATAGTTGATGACTCTTCCAAATTTTCTCCAACCATTTCCTCCATTGCGGACAACCCTAATCCAGACAAACATACTCTCAGCTATGCTCAGCAAAGTCACCTTCAATCTATCATTGATAGGTTTCCCTCATCCAGTGAAATTGGGCTAGGTCGTACACATCTATTGGTTCATCGCATCGACACTAAAGATGCTAAACCGGTTAAACAGCGGCATTACAATATCTCTCGTGCGGTTGAGGCTGAATTATTCGCGGAAATTGATCGAATGTTAGAACAAGACGTGATTGAAGAATGCCCGGAAAGCCCATGGAGTTCCCCTGTCACCTTGGTTCGCAAATCTACTGGAAAAATACGGTTGTGCTTAGATGCCCGGCGTGTAAACGAAGTAACTGAAAAGGATGCTTTCCCGTTGCCTCTGATAAACGGTTTACTGAGTCGTTTGGAAAATACCAGATTCATCTCTAGTTTAGATCTAAAAGATGCGTTCTGGCAGATTCCACTCGACAATGATGCCAAATGCAAAACAGCATTTACCGTTCCAGGAAGGCCTCTTTATCAGTTCAAAGTAATGCCTTTCGGGTTATGTAACGCGCCGCAAACAATGTGCCGTTTGATGTGTAAGGTGGTTCCCTATCAATATCATGACAGGATTTTTGTGTATTTGGATGACCTGTTAATAACATCTAGTACACTGGAGGAACATTTGGAATTGTTACAGCTTGTAGCTCATTGGTTGCGAGAGGCTCACTTAACAATCAATGTAGCGAAGAGCCAATTTGTTTTAAAAAGGGTTAAATATCTCGGACATATTGTAGGAGAAGGTTGCATCCGTGTCGACCCAGATAAAACTTTAGCCATATCCAATTTTCCAGAACCGAAAACCTTGAAACAATTGCGACGATTTGTGGGGATGTGCAGCTGGTACCGACGGTTCATTGCAAACTTTTCGCAGGTAACATCTGGCCTCACCGATTTGTTGAAATTGAAAACAAAATTTCAATGGTCATCGGAAGCTGCTCAGTCTTTTAACGATATCAAACATTTACTGACCACAGCTCCTGTATTGGTTCATCCAGACTACAGACTTCCATTCTTTATTCAAGTTGATGCCTCATCTAAAGGAGTTGGAGGTGTTCTCTTTCAATGTCCTGGTAAGGAGGAGCATCCTATTGCCTTCTTTTCGAAAAAGTTAAACTCAGCCCAACAAAAATATACCACAACAGAGCTCGAGTGTTATGCTGCAGTGTTAGGTATAAAAAATTTTAGACATTACATAGAAGGCTTCGAGTTTGTCATTATCACGGATCACGCTAGCTTGCAATGGCTCATGCAGCAATCCGATTTGTCCGGTCGTCTTGCTAGGTGGTCGTTAAAATTGCAAGGGTTCAAATTTAGCATCCAGCACCGAAAAGGATCACTAAATGTGGTACCTGACACCCTTTCGAGAGCTCACTGTGAAACTTTAGAGGTTCTGAATAATTTAGATTGCGATAGTGATGCTCCTCTCCATCTTGACATGGACTCACCTGCTTTTGAAGATGAAGAATATGTAGCCAAAATACGTCACGTTCAGCAACAAACTAATGCAGATTCAAATCTTCGAGTTGATAATAATAAATTACTAGTTTGGCAAAAGTATGGGGAGCGTTATGAATCAACTGACATCCCTGAATGGAAGATCTACATTCCATCCAGTCTAACACCATCCTTGATAACTCAAGCTCACTGCCCTCCATCGAGTTCACACATGGGAATTAGCAAAACCATTGAACGTCTGCAACGTTATTTTTTTTGGCCTCAAATGTATCGTGACGTTCGGCATTTTGTTAATAACTGCCAAACCTGTAAAATGATGAAGGCAGTTAATCACCAGCTACGCCCACCGATGGGAGCGTTCACGGAAATTAGCCGTCCGTTCCAAAGATTGTATTTGGACTTCCTTGGTCCTTATCCCCGGTCCAGATTAGGGAATTCGTATATACTCATTGTATTAGATCATTTTAGTAAATTTGTTTTATTGAAAGCTTTGCGAAGCGTCGTCTACTGCGGTGTACGATTTTCTCGATAGGGAAGTATTTCAGGTATATTCAGTCCCAGAATCCATCGTTACCGATAATGGTAAGCAATTTAAAAGCCATTTGTTTTCTAATCTTCTGTCAAAATATGGCATCAGACACAGTTCCACTCCATATCATAGTCCTCAATCTAATGCGGCCGAACGTGTTAATCGCACGATCTTGGCTGCTATTCGCTCATACATAGGGGAAAACCATACAAGTTGGGATGTATTCCTACCTCACGTAGCTTCGGTTCTTCGGAATGTTTGTCATTCATCTACGTCATATTCTCCACATTTCTTAGTCTTCGGTCAGCATTTTATTTCTCATGGTTCTGATTACGGATTAAGACGCATGTTAGGGTGTATGGACTCTAATGAAGTTCATATGGTGAACAAAGGTGCCCGCTTAGATATGGTTAAGGATAGAGTTATTACGCACCTTAAACAAGCTTATGATAGAAACGTCAGAACTTACAACACGCGGAGCCAACCACGAGAGTTTAATGTTGGACAGCCTGTGTTGGTAAGAACCTACCATCAAAGCAGTGCTCCTCGTAATTTTTCTGCGAAATTCGCCCCAAAGTATGTTCCGGCTGTAGTAGTCAATCGAATTGGTAAGGTGGCTTATCAACTGGCAGATTTAGGTGGTCGAGCAGTTGGAATTTATCATGCGAAAGACATTCGCACCTAATTGTGATTGGTACTTATCTTCCAAAAATAGTTTGCCCGGCGTATGAGACATCTCATGGGTGTAGGTCGTCCCCACGCTGTAACGATCAAACTGATCGTTGAAATGTTTTTTTGTACCACAGTGTAAATTTAATTATACTCGAGTGGAAACTTGATTTACGAAAAAAACATCATTTATGACTTGGGGAAATAAAGTAATGTTGTGGATATAAGGCCAAAGAAATTGGAAATCGGGACAGTTGATTTTTTGATTTTGTTCCTGTGAGTAGAAAATAAACGGAGTTAAATGAAAGTGAACATTTTTGTGTTTCGAAATAAATATGTGATAGTTAAATAAATATTTAGTTCTGGATTTAATTGTTTTTATATTGGTTAATTTAGTTCTTGTATAATTGATTGGTTTTATTGTGCATGTTGAAAAAATAAGTCAAACTTTGACCAACTCAAGTGGTGATTTTTAGTTATTGTTAAAGAAATGAAACAAAATTATGTTCAAACAGTTACGGTGAATATTGATACTGCTAAAACTTTGTGATCATGTTATTTACTCCGAATTAATGAATTGTTCTATATGTTTGTGCATGTTGGAAAATAACTCATATTTAAATCCATTTAAATGTTAAATTTTTTTTTGAAGAACTAAAACAAAAATCATATTAAAATATTTAAAGGTGAACATTGATTTGTAAATGTTGAACTCGGAATAGTTTTTAACTCTTAAACAGTGAGTGTTTTATGTTTCTGTTTCTGTGGGAAAATTAAAACTAAAGTTAAGCCAAATTTAAATAGTAAACTTATTTCTTATTTTTTTTGATAAGGCAAAATTTGAACACTTTTCTAAAAAATGCATAAATGTTGTGCAATAGTTGAAACAGGATATAATTTTTTTAAGTAATTCGGCTGGTAGATATCCAGTTTTTGTGAAAGAAGAAGACTTTATGGAATTTAAGGGTTATTGTGAGTTGTGCCCACACCGGTAATATCTACCGTTTTTGTTTATCATCAATTATATTTTGTAATAAATCGATTAATTTGTACTGACATTAAATGTGGATGATTGATGAAAAGAAGATTCGTTTATAGCATGGAATGTTAAACAAGATTTTTGTACGAGCATTGTTATTTCCGTAATATCTACCGTTTGTGTTTATCATCAATTATATTTTCATGGAATGTTAAACAACAACACCGTTAGTAGCTTCCGGTTTGCTGACCATCAACGTTGCAGTTCACTGATGCAGGTTCTTTATTGTTGTTCATCTGATTCAGTATTGGTTCTATCATTTATCATTACTTATATTATAATAATTATTTTTTTTTGAATATTCAATGATTTCTTTAGAGATTTTAATTAGAACTAATAAGCTTGGTCATTAGACGATTTAAAGCTACCAATTTCTTTCTTTTAGAAAAGGCGACGTCACTCTATCTCGGCAAGCGCTTGTGGAGGAAGGGAGTACGGCTGAATTGAATTAATTACAACATATGGTAGTAGAGTTAGTGTACCGGCTTATTGGTTGTATCCAGCTTTAATGGTAGATGGTAGATTTTGTTTAACCTTAAATTAATTTATTTGTTTTGAAGCTATTTAGTGCTTTAAGCACGTAGGCTAGACCTACTTGTATTGTATAAATTTAATCGAATTAACGATAATCGTTTTTTTTTTGGTAACTTATTTTCCCTTGAAAGGTTATTTTTTTTTGCAATCAATGTTTCACCTTAATAAAAACAAAAATAATTATTGTCAATAAATGCTAAAAATTGTCATGACTTAAAAAATTTTTTTTTGGGAGTGATGTGGCGAAGTGGTTTCAGGCAGCGGAAGTGAAGTATAATGTGATCATCTAGGGTTGAGTTAGACCGAATCCATCCCAGGCTGAGCTCAAGCCGGAGCTTAAATAAAAAAAAAAAAAAACACAAAAATTTCTAAACGAAATTTTAACTTAATGAATCGGTGTGTCATGGGCCATGGCAAATCAGAATTCGTTATAACGTTTTGAAAATAATAGCCCTAGTGTAACAGTACAGGCGCTTGTAGACTGAAAAATAGTTGCTGTCTTGAAACTGTGGTGACTGTACAAACAAAGCAAAAGTTCATTGATATATGTGTAATCTGATTTTTCCATTAACAAATTTGTACGAAAAATTCTAGATAAATTCTCAGAACTATGGAGTAAGTTTTCAACTTTGAAGATTTATTCAGAGTAGTGATACAGGCCATTGTAAACTGAAAAATAGTTGCTGGTTGGAAACTGAGGTAACTGCACAAAATTAGTGAAAGTTCAATGATATGTAATCCAAATTTTTCATTAACATATTTATGCGGATAAATCTAGACACATTCTCTGAAGTTTGGATTAAATTATCATATATGAGCATTTTTCAGTGTAGCGATAGACGCTTGTAGACTGAAAACTAGTTGCTGGTCGAAACTTAAAGAAACTGCACGAAATAAATAAAGATTCGATAACATGTAATTTGAATTTTCCGTTAACAAATTTGTGCGGATATGTCTGAATAAAATATCAAAAAATGTAAAAAAAATTTCAAGTTGTCAAGTTGTTGGCTCTTTAAGACTCCGTTCAAAAACGTGCTATAGAATTGAAGATGACCGAAAATTTAGATCAAATCTTGATTTGCTACAATATTGTCACACTGTTGCTCAACTCTTTGTTTTTTAAAAAATTTTTCACCAACAGTGCTCAGATGAAATGAGATGCATCAAGCTTAAAACATATTCAGGTCAGATTGTCAATCGTCAAACTGTCCAACTTATTGTTATAGTGAAAGAATGCAGAGAACTTTTTTTTCCGAACTGAATATTAAATGAACTACTCAAAGAAGCATCCCAGAAAAACTCTGATTATTGGAATTTCACGACATAAGTAGTTCATATTTGCTGTAAATTTCATTCAATTTTTTGTGGGTAACCGAAGAAAATTAAAATACTTTGTTCCAAATTTCGTTTTTCACTTGCCACTTATAGCACCTCAAAACACAGAGCAACAAATTTCAGAGAGATCGCAGTGCTTTTCGTTTAAAATTCAGTGAATTTACTTACATAGCGTAAATTTTATCAAATTTATTGGTGGATTACGTTCTTAGTTAAGTCTGGTACAGAATAAAAACAATGCATTTTCAGTAATTTACTAATAGTAATAATACTGAATGCACCAGTGAATGCAGTGATATAAAAATTATATAAAAGATTGCAACTTTCCTTAAAAAGTTTAACCTTTTATATTCTCATCCCACTCGGGGTTCCAAAAAAATTTAGTTTTCCATTTTCCATTTTTGCCTTTCAAAACACTGGAATTCTAAATCGTGAAGAGGTTGTTATAGTTTTTTATAGTTTAGATTGCAAACATGTTCATTAAGTTTTCTACAATTCTGAAATTTACCAAATTTATTAATCGAGCACTTTCTAAGTAATAGGGGTGAGACGTACACAAACACACATACTTATTTTCGATAATATGCTAACATCCAGAACTCAAAAACTAAGAAACAAATATAATCTACTTTAAAAAACATAACATCTCGTTTTGACTCCTATATGAATGTCATAAAGAGTGGCAAGTTTTTCTCATACGGTTTCTCAACAGGTGAGTCTTTTTATGGCCGATCCAATACCTCAGGTTGACCAAAGTGATTGGTGTTTTGTGATGCCCAATGTTTTGTGATGCACAAACTCTTTGTTTTACTTTGCTTCAGAATCACTACAATTATCTAACACTGTTTTGAATTTTGATTTGCATGACGTTAATTAACAGAAATGAGACAAAAATGAAATGTTATTCTTTTTCAGACATATCGTTCCATTTTTCCACTTTATTTCACATTTTTTTAAGCTGTTTCACCACAACAATAATTTGTATTATTTTCAAATCGATAGTGTAACATTTTCTTTGTTACATTTTTCAAATTTATTAAACAAGTTTACTACATGAAATACGTTTTTCTTAAAATTTTCTTAACTAAACAGACAATTTTAATCCAACCAAACGAAATCCTTTAAAATGAGTAATTTATTTTACAAACATTTAATCCCTAAGTTTTTCTTTCCTTAAATTACGATGATTAACTGAAAAGATTGCTGCTATCCATCTATTAAAGATTGAAGTTTCTAAACGTATAAAACACTACGCTTCATCTTTAGACTGGCAGATGTAAACGGAGTAATTGATCTGCTTTACACATGAGCTGTTTACGTACTGATGTGAGAAGCAATCAACACAACTGACAAGGCTTAATGGAACTTAGGATAATATTTATTTAAAAATATAAAAATAGTTTTTTCGGCAAACGGCTGAAAAGTTAAACTTTACTGCCGCAACGGAGAAGGTTAAAGTCTTACTTTTTTTATGCATAATCAAAGCGACTGTAAAATAAGGCCTTTTTTATTTTTTTTACGGCGGCGGTAAAGTAACTCTCATATTTTTACTGCGGCAGTTAAGTAATTTTCATATTTTTACGGCGGCAGTAAAGTAAATTTCATATTTTTACAGCGTCAGTAAAGTAACATAACATGAGATTATGAATTTGTTGAAAAAAGCATTAGTTTCAGTTCATTTTAATGAATTAAAATCAATAAAAATTAATTTCAGAAAATTCATTACTTCATATTACCTTTTTAAAACATATATATAAAAAATTGGATGTATTAATTTCATATTTATAAAAAAATTTAAACGTTTGCCGAAAAAATAGTGTATTTCATTCCGAACTGAAGTGACTTTTTTGTGTTTCGTCTATAATTGGCGAAACTATAGATTCAAAGTAGCACTTTAGATCCAAATTAAATAATATACTATTTTCTAGCACACAAATTATTTTAATGAAAACTTTAATACTACTTTTATGTTGTGGAAATCTATCCTTTAGCGTATTAGTTTTTGATCCTTCGCCGAATTGCAAAAAAAACTAAATAAAAAAAAGCAGTGTGTGTACCAGAGTACACAGGTAAGAAGTGAAACTTCTTTATGACATATCATTTTTCTACTATTTATAACTTCACAGAAATTGGGTAGATAAGGCTTAGGAAAAAAACGCCGATTATTGATAACCAATTGTTTGGTGAGTATATATCTTCGTATATATCTCTGATACACTCCAACTCACCATGACCACCGTGACCACATTACCACCATGACCAGCATGACCACCTCGACCACCACGACCACCATGACCGCCATGACCACCGTGACACCATGACCATCATGACCACCGTGACCACCATGACCACCATAACCACCATGACCACCATGACCACCATGACCACCATGACCACCGTGACCGCCGTGACTACCGTGACTACCCTAGCCACAATGACCACCATAACCACTATGACCACCATAACCACTATGACCACCAAGACCACCATTACCACCGTGAACACCATGACCACCATGACCACCGTGACCACCATTACCACCATGACCACCATAACCACTATGACCACTATGACCACCATGACCACCATGACCACCATGACCACCTTGACCACCATGACCGCCATGACCAACATGAACATCATGACCACCGTGAACACCATGACTACCATGACCAGCGTGACCACAATGATCACCATAACCACCATGACCACTATGACCACCGTGACCACCATGAACACCATGACCATCATGACCACCGTGAACACCATGACCACCATGACCACCATGACCACCGTGACCACCGTGACCACTATAACCACCATGACCACTATGAACACTATGACCACCATGACCACCATAACCACCGTGACCACCATGACCACCATGACCACCGTGACCACCATAACCACCATGACCACTATGACCACCATGACCACCATTAACCATGACCACCGTGAACACCATGACCACCGTGACCACCGTGACCACCATGATCACTATAGCCACTATGACCACCATGACCACCATGACCACCATAACCCCCTTGACCACCATGACCACCATGACCACCATGACCACCATGACCACCATGACCACCATGACCACCATGACCGCCATGACCAACATGACCATCATGACCACCGTGAACACCATGACCACCATGACCACCGTGACCACCATGACCACCGTGACCACCATAACCACCATGACCACTATGACCACCATGACCACCATGACCACAATGAACACCATAACCACCATGACCACCGTGACCACCATGACCACCATGACCACCGCAACCACCTTGAACACCCTTACCACTATGACCAGCATGAACACTATTACCACCATGACTACCATGACCACCATGGCCACCATGACCACAATGACCACCATGACCACCATCTACAATTGACACATCCAACTGATATAACATTTAGTACAATACTAAATAAATAACGGTGCATGCACAATGTATGAGGTTTTTCCTAATGAGATTTGAGCAACTTTTTATTATTATTTTTTAATAGAAATACAATGCTTTAAAATGTAGGTAGCTCAATTCTCTACTAATCATGAGGAAAGAGTTAAGAACTTTTTAACTTTTTCATTGAGGAAAAAGTATTTCAAAAATAAATGTTTTTTTCTCAAAATAAATATTCATACAAACTTGGATCTCATAAGTAAACGTATTTTCATTGTGCATGCTCTGTTAATAAAAATAAAATTATCAAAACAAAACTAAAATTTATAAAAAAACAACGTAACCGAAAATCGTGACGATTTTTTTAAATTTTATGCTGCTTTAAAATTTTTCTCATACGCCGATAAAGAAGTTTCACTTCAATAAATCTAAATAAATCCTTCGCCGAATCCAATACTCTCAACGTACGTCAATATTTCACGAGTGGCGAATTCTGTTTCTCGATTACGTACTTTGCTAACGTTTATCTGTTCTATCATTCTAGAACATGGTAAATCTCTAAAACCAACCAAATGTATTACAGTCCCTGGGCCTACGCCGATTTCACTTGATGATTACCACACATTTTTTACGTCGTGAGGCGCCTGTCCTTGATGAGTCCGAAAACTTTTGTTCTGCCAAAAATGCCGATTGCCCGAGATCTTGTAATGTTTTTTTTAACTATGGGGGTTGGAAATTTGTTTAAGAACACGAGGGTATCCTTGTCCGACAAAAATTTGTCTGCTATTGTCTAGTCCGACAACCCAAACATACCAAAATGTCACTTGTCGGACTCGACAATAGCAGACACATTTTTGTCAAGCTTACCCTCGTGTTCTGAAACAAATGTCTACCACCCATAGCTAAAAAAACAATTGTGGTAGCAAATTTACAAGCGGCCGAATTGAAAAAAAATTGCAGAACAAAAGTTTTCGGACTCGTCAAGGACCGGCGCCTCACAAAGTATAAAATATGTAGTAATCATCAAATGAAATCGGCGTGGGACCAGAGACTGTTAGTGATTTTAAGTTTAGCCTAAATATTGTAATTATTACTGGTATTGTAAGTAATTACAATACCAGTAATAATTACAATATTTAGGCGTATGATGATTTATTTAAATTACATTTGATCATTTTTTGCATGCTTCGTACAAAATTTCAACCTAACCTCGTTCATTCTACTCTAATTTTGCAATGTTATTTTTGTTTTTAGAAAAACAAAAATGAAATAAAAACGAAAACCGTTAAACTTAAATAAATAATGGAAAGAGTAAGCTTAAAAAAGTGCTACCAAATTTAAAAAGAAAAACCAAAGAAAAATCCAGATACCAATGAAAATGGATTAATGTTAATTAAAGTGAAATGAACTTTTGTGATTTATTATTGACAAAATAAAACACATTGAAATTGAACGAGAAGTAAAGAAGAAACCGTGGCGGTTAGCTGAGATGAACAAAGAATAGTTATAGGGAAATTTGTTTAATTTTATTCGTTATTTTTCATTTTGAAAAAGTTTCCAATTACTTTAAGCTATTGATTTGGTATTCTGGTTAGAAATTTTTTATGATGATGGAGTGAAGGGAAAACAGAGGTAGTAAAGAAAGTTATAATGTAAAATAACAGTTTTGGAGTTGCATACAATGTTTTGGTTTATAAAGTAGGTTCGTTGGTTCGTTGGTTTTGAATGCGCTGGATGAATTGGTATATGTTGAATGTGAATGTTTTTAAGTTCAATACAGCTTAGAGATACGTTTGCTAATTGTTTCAACTGATAGAAAATATTTATTAAGATTTGGGCTAGAGGGAAGAAACAAGCACCACAACGGGGTTTGAATTTGTGCAAACACAAACAACACTCCAATATCGCTATCGCTAAATGTAGAAACTGGTAGAATGAATATTTAGAGAGAATGAAAAATGGAGTTCTTTACAATATAGCGAAAAAATCAAGAAATAGCTGGTTAGTTTTGTAAACTGCACCTATACCACACTTATAACAATAATACCTTAAATATATTTTTACAACCCCACTCGTCTGGTTCAAAACCAGAGAGCTCGGAAGAATCAAATAGCAAAATTAAGATGTCTTCTGGGTCTCTGCAACTATGAAAATTGTAGACCAAATACAACATAACAACGGGATGGACAACCGAATCATTTGAGTCGTACAAATCTCTGGAAGCTGATGAAGTTTTTTAGTTTTCTGACAGTTTTTAACATTTTGGATCGATATCTTGAGAGTTAGTTCAATTTCAACATTTATATAAAACGGCACATTAAGAACTTATACCTAATAGTTTTTATTAGTTCAAAAAATATCTCAAAAATCCACCTCATTTAGGTAAACGATAACTTTCAATAATTACAGCTGACAGGAGATGATATTTCTCAATCAAACTGTTCCACTTAGTTCCAAAAACTTTTTAGAAAACCTCGTCTTAGATCACGTAGCACCTCCCTCCATAGCTCCATAGTTATTGGTAATAATAATATCAGTTGTCTGGAAAAGAGATGATTGAATTGGAGATGGAACGTTTTGCTTCCCTTGGACGTACTCCTGTTGTTGCAGGGAGACTCCAAGATCGCCCATGCTGTTCTTATTTGAGCGAGCGTAAACCTGCGTTCCTCCTGCGCAGATCCTTCCTATCACCCGATCTGTCCGCTCTTTCCATATAATGCCGTGCTCTATTTATGAAGTCTGTCTAATGTGGAACTTCGACCTCATATCGCATGCTCCGTTCCTTCCTGGCAATTATGATGCTCGCTGTTCTATCAGTTCCGAGTTTCAAAGCAGGTCCAACGCATGAGATCTTGTCTGCGGAAACGCTAGATTGGACGCATACTCTCTAGGCTTCTCTATTCAGTTTCCCCCCTTGGTATTCACTCCTCTCAGCAGACATTCGATTGCTAGCTCAGTATCCTCAAGACCAAAAAACAGATGGTCATGTTGTAGAACAACCGTCATCTTGTCAAATATACAAAAATCAGGTTTAAAAGAAACACTAATGCGTAACAATTAGCGAGCAAAAAAAGAAAGAGAGTAAGAGAAATCGAAAACCAGACGTATGATAACTGACGTTTAACACAAATCTACCATTTTTTTAAAAAAATTATTTAATTTTTATATATGCAAAACTACTTATATGAACATGAAAATTAAAATATTGTTCGTTATCGCCGCTGTGGCTAAGTTGTGTAAGAGGTGTCTCTGATGAGTGTGAGTTCGAATCCTGGCACGAAACAAAAAACTCCCCTAATGTTGTCTATATTTCCTAACCAAAATACAGCAATAAATTGACCTTGCGTCAGATATTGGTTTCGCATTGATTGACAAAAATCAATTATGATTCTACACTCGTGACTTAGGATGTTGATTAGAATGTTGGATTTAGATGTTGACGAAATATTCCTCATCCTATGAATTCATACATAGTAATGTCTAGAAATTTAATACAAAAAATCCCAAAGAAATTTTTATAATACTATTTATTTATTTATTAATTATTTATTATAAAAATAATTAAAAAAAAAAAGAATTTTTATTTATATATTAACAAACTATAAACTATAAACTATAAAAACACTATAAAAAAATGTTAATTTATTTATATTTGTTTATTTATTTTAACTACATAAATGTATAGTGTATTTATTTTAATTAAAAATTTCTTTATTTTATTTATGATAAAGAGAATAAGGGATTTCCAAACCAGGACTCACATGATGGCAGAAGAAAAAGAGATAACATCTTACAACAACGACATGTAAGCCCTATTTGGCTGTGGCCTCTAATCAACATTCTCTACAAAACAAATATGGTTCCTCTTACCAAAAATAAATTATTATTCAACTAAAAGCTAATCCCATTCCTGGAGAGCGCTGTCGAGCGCCAGGCTCCAAGTCTCTAAGCTTCTATAGTCATAGTTACTGTTGAAATTTAAAGAAAAGTAAAAAATGCATTGAATATAGAATAAGGTGTAGCCCTAACCAGAAAATATCAAGATGGAGCCCAAAGTTCACTTCATTGAATAGATTGTGGTGTTGAAGAATTGTACCACCGGTGAGCAAACAAGGTGCTTTACATTGATAACCGTTCCTCTCCACCGAAAATTTATACGAAGCGAAGAGTTTAATTAAAAACAATTATTTATACGAAAAAAAAAATTATACAACCAAGAAAGTTTAGAATTTTTCATAAAAATAATTTTAAATTTTAAAAACAAATTATTAAAAAAACTTTCAGGTTTTCGCTATACAAAAACCATTAGTAAAACTGGTTTTGTTTTTTCCCTTTTTCGGCGCCAAATTTGTTAAAGTGTTTTTTTATCCAAGAATATAAAAAAATTAAAAATTGCCCGCATCTGAAATACCAGCCTATCAAGAATATTCAAAAATTTACATTACTGTTAATGTAAATTTACATTAACTACAATTTAGAACTACTAATTTTTATACATTAATATCTGCTACCCCGATTTATTAAATCCTTTGTTAGTTTTTTCATATTAATTGTTTTTGTATTTTAATTAAGGAAAAATACACGAACTATGATGAAACTTTTGGTTTACCTCTTTTTGAAATACTTAGTTTATCAAATACATATTTATTTTAACAATATCAGTTTTATTAATTAACAAATCCAGCATTTACAAAATTTTCTTTCTTCTATGAAATTTAAAATTATCAATAAAAAATACACAGCTGATAAAGATTCACATCTTCAATTAAAATTATAACTGTTATTTCAATATTAAAACTCAAGTTTTTTGAATAATTATGAATCAATAATTGTATTATAAAATGGGCCGATTGTATGAATGCGGATAGAAGATAAATCCTCGGATAAATCGTCGTTTGTATTGTATGAATCAGTATAGAACAACAGATTAATTCGAGAATAAAATTCTATTCTCAGATTTATTCTTTCTATTTTTGTATAAAACAAAGGATAAAACAATTTGTTTTTTTCTTGACATGTGCATAGCAGGATATTTTTGTTTTGAATTTGTGGTTATTTTTTAATTTAAACTTCTGCGTTTCTCAAATTTGTTTTTTGATATAAATTAATAGTAAAATAAATAAGATTTTTAATATAATTTTAATACATTCAA
The DNA here is from genome assembly GCA_963693315.1 of Diogma glabrata. Classification (NCBI taxonomy): domain Eukaryota; kingdom Metazoa; phylum Arthropoda; class Insecta; order Diptera; family Cylindrotomidae; genus Diogma; species Diogma glabrata. The sequence continues at coordinate 119,934,697 of OY856187.1, forward strand.
TTTAAGTTTTGAAATAATGTTTTTTAATTTATAATTAAATTTATTTAATAGAAAAGTTTTACTAAAAGAAAAAGTACTGCCACTTATAAAATTTACTGCTATAAACTGCAATAAAAACAAAAATAAAAAACATCTATCCGTGTTCATACAATCGACAAAAAATAAAATCGTCGGATGAAGATAAATCTTTAATCTCGGATTTTTTTCTATCCATCCTTGTTCATACAATCGGCCCTTACTGTACAATTTTCGTCATCAACGTTATTTTGATTAATGACAAAATGTGGTCGTAACAACGCGTTATTATATAATTTACTATTTCTACGCTTGAACAATCACAATTTTCAAATACGAAAAGTAGTCCGTTGCATAATTATTTTTTTTTTCATCATTATTTCAAATGCAAATGATAAGGAAAAGTAAAACTTTCCTAATTATTGTGTGACGTCAAACGAACAAATCATCAAAAACAAATTTCCTACTCGTTTGAATACCCGTCGCTACGCTTAAGCTGAAATTTCATACTTGCGTGAAATGAAGTACGTTTTGGCATCAGTATTGTTATTCTTTAAGACTAAACAGATTTTTAGACAAATATATTTTTTTATCAAATAATTTCACATTATTTTAGGTATAGACACCTTATTTTTAGGGTTCCGTTTTTTATACGGAACACTATTGGTGAGAGTAGGATGTGTTTTACCCATTATATCGACTATCTCTTGAACTATAAATCCTATCGACCTGAAATGCGTCAAAAAATCGAAAATTATTTTTCTAAATTTGTTACGATTTTGTGACATGTCGTGGCCCATCACAAATTTTTGTTTTTTCTATTATGTTTAAATAAAAGTTAAATAAAAAATCTAAAAGAATATTTTTTAAATGTTGGGACTATAAGAGTGGGAAGATTGCCGCTCGAAAACGGACCGCAACGATTCCGACACGATACCGCCATGTCGTGTAGTGTGAAAACACTTCATATATTTCAATGTAAAACTAATTCCACTGCCATCATTATCGTTGCCATGTCGTTGTCGAGTCGGTGTCGTGTCGTGTTGTGAGAAAACCCCCTTTCATGTGCAATTGTACAATTATTCATCCAAATAATTATAATAGTATTTTGTACCAGCAAATATGAAAATTGATCATTCTGCACAGCTGTTCAGTGTCGCAGATTAAAATATTAAAAAACACTGTTGGGGTCGCTACGAAATTGACAAAATAACGCATAAAATTAATAAACTACTATTCAACCGATTATGATACAAAATTGTATATTAAATAATAATTCAAATGTATATTAAACAATATTTCAAAATTAATAAAAATACTAATGATTTTGTAGGTAGTATATTAAAATTTTGATAAATAAAAAAAAGTATTGTAGTGGATGGCTATACACACAAAAAGAAACACGAAATACAAATTTCCTTATTTTTATAATTTTATTTAACACGCGATATATACAAAACATAACACATTACTTCAATATATTTCAAAGTGTCAAAAGTTAATAGTGAATGACAACAATGCCCTCTATTAACAAACATATAAACTAATACATATAAATTCAAATTAATCCGCCACATGACGGTTGACTGATAAAAATTAAACATTTTAACTGACTTCACTACATTCGGCCGTCCTGACGGTACAATCGCCTCGATTGGATTGTTTAAGGTTTACAATACGGCTTCATGTTGAATGACGCGCATACACCATGAAAAGGTTTATTTGACAATTTTTGTCCCGGAACATCTTCAACAGTATAACGGTCTCCTGGCAAAATTGCAGTGACAACGTATGGGCCACGAAACTTAGGAAGTAGTTTCTGGTTTATTCCAACTTCGGTTACGTTATTACGGATTGAGATTATATCTCCCACTCTATAATCGTATGGAGCTTTACGTTTTCCATCGAAATGCTCTTTGTTTTTCAATTGAGCTTTAGTGGTATCGATGACAATTTGTTCTCTGATTTCATCTAGATTCCTTTGTTCATTATTTAAAGTTTCGATGAACTGTCGAAAAATATCATTATTACGCGTTTGATTACGACCATATAACGCCATTGCTGGTGTTGTATTAATGGTACGATTTATCGTATTATTAAATGCAAGCTGTGCTTCAGTGAGCAATGAATCCCAATTTTTGTTAACCTCCATGTTAACTAATTTAGCTAACATTAGTACAAGTGTACGGTTCATTCTTTCAGATTGCCCATTCGATTGCGGCGAATTCGTGGCATTTAGAACATGTTTGATACCAGATTGCTCCACAAATGATTTGAACTGTGTGGAAGTAAAACATGTTTCTCTATCTGAGATTAAACGGATTGGTACACTAAAATCTGCAAAATGCTTTGTTAAGTGTTTTATAACTTCATTGGTTTTGGTAGTTTTAGTAGCATAGAAATTTGAAAATTTAGTGAAACCATCAACCACTACTAAAATATACCTATTTTTCCGGTTAGTAATTTCAAAAGGACCAAGATGGTCGATATGAAAGGTATGAAATGGCTCATCGAATTTTTCGAATATATTTAGAAAGCCCTCCTTCTTACCATCCTTTGGTTGAAAAACTAAACACTTTAGACAAGATTTGATAAAATTAGTAACTTTATCTTAATTATTCGGAAACCAATAAGTTCGACGTATCATCTCTATGGTCTTGTTAGCACCTACGTGACCAACTTCATGACTCTGTCGTATAATACTATTTTCAAGAAACTCTGGCACATAAAATAAGAGTTTATCTTTTTCTTTTCTGTACAGCAGGTTTTCTCTAACTGTAAAAAACTCATTTTCTTGACCAGGTTTTAATTTCGACATGATCTGTCTAACATTCTCATCGGTGAGTTGATGCATTGCAAGGGTCTGAGAAAAGGTACATTCTGTTATAGCTAAAATACCCGGTGCCTGACTCAGAGCATCTACATGACGCATACGATTGTTACCTCGGTGAACAATCTCATATTCATAATTCTCCAATAACAGTGACCAACGCATAATTCTGCTATGGGTCTCCTTCTTTTCCAATGTTTGTTTTAAGGAATTACAATCAGTAATTATCTTAAACGGTATTCCGTGTAAATACACATGGAATCTTTGCAGTGCATATACTATAGCGAGCGCTTCTAGTTCGAAAGAATGATATCGGCTTTTGGCCTCAGTGGTTCTCTTACTATAGTATGAAACAGGGTGGAAATGACCAGCTTTCTGTTTTTGTAACAAAATTGCTCCGTATCCAATCTTGCTAGCATCCGTGTGGAGCTCAGTCTCACTCTGCGGATTATAATATGCTAAGATTGGAGCCATTGTCAATTTTGATTTCAATAAATTGAAGGCTTCGATTTCAATTGAATTAAATTTAAAAATAGCATCTTTCTTCACAAGATCATACAAGGGTTTCGCGATGATTGAAATATCTTCTACAAATTTTCGGAAGAAGCTGGACAAACCTATAAATCTCTGTAACTCATGGATATTTTTCGGTATAGGGTAGTCTCTAATAGCTTCTATATGATGTGATGAAGGTTTATTCCGGTTGGGCTAATTTCATATCCCAAATAATTAGGTTTCGGTTGGAAAAAGTAACACTTTGATGGATTAATCTCTAGTCAATTTTTGCGGATAAGAAGAAAAACGGCTTCAATTAGTTCAAAATGCTTTTCGATAGATTCGGATGCCATCAGAATGTCGTCAATATAAACTGTAACATCACCAGATTTAATGAAATCCTTGAAAACTTCGGATATATATCGTTGAAAAACAGCTGGTGCGTTAAATAAACCAAATGGAGTATTCAAATACTCAAACTGACCATCTCGGGTCACGAATGAGGTGTATTTGATTGAACCTTCTTCAATTGGAATATGGTGAAAACCACTTTTAAGGTCAATCAAACTGAAGACTGACTTTCCCGTAAGTCTATCAAGGCAGTCGTCAATACGTGGAAGAGGGAATCGGTCTTTGACAGTGATTTTGTTAATTTGTCGATAATCTACGCACAGACGATGTGAACCATCTTTTTTATCAACTAAAACAATACGACTAGCATAATCACTGTTGCTTTTCCGTACTATTCCACGTTCTAACAAATCATTTACTATATCATTGATTATTTGTCTTTCTTTCACAGACATATGACGGGGTGTCACATATATTGGACGGTCAGATGTCAATGCAATTTTTAATTTATGTTGCAGTTCGGGTGTCGTCACAGCCGGTAAAGAATAATGTTCTTGTAACATACACCTGAGTTGGTTTTCGATTTCGAAATCTTTTGAAACGGATTGGAAATACGGTCCAATATTATACGGAATTTCTGATCTTGATTCATCAAACTCAATATGTAGGAGTTCATTGAAAAGAATGACTCTATGTTTTTGCTCTAATTCGGAATTTTGAGATATTTCTATATCACATTGTACGGGATTGCCATTATAAACCTTTCCACAGTTACTTTTAATTATAAAGTTAACATCAGGGTTCGTTAGGAAATCGCGACCAATTAAGCAATCGTAAGACATCGTAACATCAGGGACAGCGTAAAATCTAATAGAATAAAAATTTGAATTAATACAGCATTTAACATTTACAATACCAGAGTGATTTAATTTGGTGTTGTTGATTCCAGTGTAATTGTTGTCATCAGGTTCCTCCAGTTGTATGTCTGGTGGTAGTAATTTTTTTTTGATAAGGTTAATTCGAATTCGAATTCATCATTCGGAGTCAGACGAGTCGACGTCTCCTAAATTTTAAAATAAAAAGAACAAAAAACATAATAATCGAAAATAGATAAATAATTGTGTTATAAGTGTTAATAAGTGTTAGTAGGTGTAGTAGCTAATAAGTAAATAAGTGTTATAGTGTTTGTGTTAATGTTTATGAAAAATAAAAGTGTTGACGAACGGACGCGTACAATTATATAATTGGTGAGATTGTTCTTTATTAAAAAATTATTTGGTATTTTGTGTTCACTATTACCAAGAGGTAGGCAGGTAAAATTTTACCTTTTTTTACTTTAATGTAATAAATTTATTTATTATTTTAAAGCATTTGGCTTGGTAATAGAAACCCAAAAATTTTGTTTTAGTTGTTATTGATTTTTTTGGATTGCCTGGGTTTTTTTTTTTTATTTGAAGTTTTGTGACATGATCTAGCTCCTCCCACTTCGGACTTATTTTGGGAGTTGGAAAGTGTCAGTTGGTTGATTGTAAAATGTTTTTTTTTTTTGACAAAAGTTAGGAATTTCGAATTTAACCCTTTATTTGTGCTCGTCAATTTTGTTAGTGTATTTTGTGTCCCCATTTTTTTTTTTGCTTTTCTCTTATCGTGCTACTGTTGCATGAAATCTGCTACCGTGTTTTTGTGACAGAGATACCCAGCTTCTTTTGTACTGTTTAGTGTTGAAATTTAGGCCTGGCCGAATTTCAGTAGCTATACCTGCAATGTCAAAGGGTAAGTCTTTGTCTCAACAAAATGGCCGCAGAGTGAACCAACAGCTTAGCATTGACTTCACCAACATAAGAGGTCTCAATTCGAATCTAAACGAGGTTCATCACTACATCGAAAAAAATAAACCTGACATATTGTTTCTTACCGAAACAATTGTTAGTGGCAAAGCATCGAAGTTGGATCCCGACAAATACCGGATACCTAGTTACGAATTGGAACATTCCTTTTATAACAAGCATGGTGTCTGTGTATTTGTTCGAAATTCACTTTCATGTATGAGAATTAAGGCCTACGAGTTGAACTCTAAGCACCATAATTCTATAGCACTGAAGATCTCAGGTGTTGATGAAACTATGTTTATAATAGGATTATATAGATCCCCAAATTCTCCCCCAGGATGTCCCTTTTTCGATCAAATATCGGCTAATCTAGACAAGATTACCACGGACTACCCCAAAGCAAGACTGGCCATTCTTGGAGACTTTAATATTCATAATAAAGAATGGCTTAAGCATTCATCGCGCACTGACGACGTAGGAAGACAAGCCGAACTGATACTCGCAGATTATCACGGTTTGACGCAAATGATAGAGTGTCCCACTAGAATCGCAGACAATTCACATCATAACAATAATTTGCTGGATCTGTTTTTGACAAACGAACCAGATACTACGAAGACAAAAGTTGAACAACCCCTCGGAACATCTGACCATTTACTAATATCAGCAATAGTGCAATTTACATCACCGACACAAATTAAAGCAAATCCTCGCCGGGTTTGGAACTATAAACGCGCTGACTGGGAGGGACTGAGAAGCTTTTATGACGAAACACCTTGGAAAACTATTTGTTGTGTTGATCAAGATCCTAGCACATCGGTAATAAGAATTTCTGAAATCATAAAAGAAGGAATGCGGCGGTTTATTCCAAATCGATTAATCACTCCTAAAACTGAGCCTTGGTTCACACGGGATGTTGATGAGGCAGTGAGGAATAAACGCAAAGCATTCAAGACGTATAACGCTAATAAAACACCTGAAACCCATAGCGCCTATAAGAAAGCCAGAAATATTAGTAAATTCAAAATAGACTTGGACAAAGACGCGTTTATCCAGAAGAAAGCAAAGAAATTCGCCGAGCACCCATCTGGCTCACGTAGTTTTTTTCAAGCAGTTAAATCAGTCCAAAGCAATTTTACTCGATCCTCTATTCCAACCTTAGTTCTCAATGACATTCCCGTGAGCGACTCGAAAGAGAAAGCGGATCTATTGGGTCGTATTTTCGCAGAAAACTCAAACATAGTTGAACCCCCCCATTCTCCTACACTCATTCCCCCAGTTGTAACGAAAATGAAACCAATTATTTTTCGTTGCAATATTGTACGGAAAATGCTTCTTTCTATCAATATCAACAAATCTGCTGGCCCAGACGGTATTCCACCCCTCATTCTTAAAAACTTTGCTAGGCAACTAGCTCCAATTTTAACAAAAATTTTCTATTTATCTTATAAAACCGGAATATTTCCCGATTCTTGGAAGCTGGCCAGCGTTCAACCCATATCAAAGAAAGGCAGTAAGATAGACCCTAACAATTATAGACCAATTGCAATTCTGTCGGTTTTAGCTAAAATATTTGAAAAATATGTTAACTACAATTTGATAGATTATTTGGAAATGTCGCAAATTATTGATGATAAGCAGTATGGTTTTCGTAGAAGTCATGCAACAGGTGATCTGTTAGCCTACGTATCCCATTTCTGGAACAAATCGCTGGAAAACCACGGTGAAACATTCAGTATTTCACTTGACATTTCTAAAGCATTTGATAAAGTGTGGCATAAAAATCTTATAGCTAAATTGAAATCTTATGGCATAGACCATCTTACTGTCTCATGGATTCATAGTTTTCTTACAGGTCGCCAATTTCATGTTAATTTAGATGGTATCACATCCAATATTTTCACAACCAATGCTGGGGTTCCCCAAGGTTCGGCACTCTCACCAACCTTGTTTCTTCTATACATTAATGACTTACTTATTTCCACAGTGCACCCAATCCATTGTTTTGCTGATGACAGCACATTACATGCATCACATGCATCTCCTAAATTTCGATCTCATACTGCAGTTACCACTGATAGAGAGTTGCTAATTGATTCCATCAACAAAGATCTGGAGCGTATAATGGAATGGGGTGATCGTAATCTCGTTTCATTTAATCCAACCAAAACCAAATTATGCCGTCTTTCACGAATGGAGCGACATAAAAATTTTCCTATTAAAATAAACCAAGAGGAATTGCGCGAGGTTGAATCAGTTAGACTTCTTGGAGTGGATATTCAAAATAACCTGAAATGGAATAAACATGTGTTCAACCTCGCTAAATCTGCAATGCAAAAATTAGGATTCTTGAGTCGATGTAAAAAGTATTTCAATCCCGAGCAAATTTTGCTAATCTTCAAGTCCTTTATTCGTCCATGTATGGAGTACTGCTGTCATGTTTGGGGAGGTGCTTGTCAGTCAACAATAAATTGTTTAGACTCTGTACAGAGAAAAGCAATACGGTTGATTGGTAATACCGAACTAACGGACCAGCTTGATTCACTCCAGCACAGAAGAAATGTGGCTGAATTGTCAATATACTATAAATATAACTTTAGCAAATTCTCCTCTAAGGAAATTCAAAATATTCTTCCATCGTGTGCGCAGTATAATCGACAAACAAGAGCTGCCGAGTTATCCCATCCATTTGTTATCCATCCCGAGGTATTTGTTATTACAAATACCTCGTTGTAGAACTGTGTCCTTCCAAAACGACTATTTCAATAGAGTGGCCAAATTATGGAACTCATTGCCCTCCTCTGTATTTCCCGATGAATTTTCTCCTCAGGCATTTAAAGAAAATGTCCATTATCATTTAAAAAAATTAGTATAGTTATCCCTATATCCCCATTCCTTCCATTCCTTTATAGTTGACATGGTATCTTCGGATATTCAAAGAGTCTAAATAATGAATATTTCATATTTAGTGTGCTAAACATGTCTAACTAATTAATAAAAAAAAAAAAAAAAAAAAAATCGGACTTCCCGTATCAATCACTGCAGCAACGTTTTGAAAATCATGATTTTTGAAATGCATGGAGACATCGATTATAATTTCGTTGGATTTTGTTATTAATTTTATTGATTGTGTGTCAGTCTTTGTGACTGCATCACATTTCTCTTCACTAATATGATACTTAAAACACTTTGTACAACGAGGACGGCGTTGTGGTTTTGTACAGTTTTTTGATAAGTGCCCCAAAGTATTACAGTTGTAGCACCTTAGACGAAATTTGTTTATTGTTGATTCAGCTTCTGAATGTTGATTTTCAACCTTCGCTGAACTATCAGATTTTTGATATTTACTTGAATAACTTTTAATTTCAGTGAATGGTCGTTGATCTTGTAGTTGTTCATAATATTGGAAAACTCTTAATATTTCATCAGAGTGTTTAAATGTAGTTAGCGATAGTGAACGGCGAACATCTGGATTTGAAATCCCAGAAATAAGGTACCTCACAATGGCTGGTTCACTTAGATTAACACCTTTTGCAATTTGTAATACATCATAAAAATAGTTTTCATATGTTTCGTTGGCAAGTTTGCGGCGAGCATGCATCCTTTGATGGATGAGTGCCTCATCTGTAAAAACTGTAAAGCTTGCAAGGATTAACTCACAAAATTTCTCGAACTCTGATGGAGGTTCTTCTAACATACGGTGCCAAGTTTTGGCAGTTCCTTTAAGCCTCATTGTAGCATAATGTAACGCTTCTTTATCGGTCCACTCGTGAAATTGTTTTAAATAACGAAGACGTTTAACCCACTGTTTTGACGTTAGACCAGTTTTATTCTTAGGATCAAACTCCGGAACAATCACTTCAATTTCGTTCGGATGAAGAGAATGTCTGACCCTTGCAACCACTGCAGCTTGTTGTATTTGATATCGTTCTCTTTCAAGAGCTTTTTCTTTCTCAAATAATTCTCTTTCCCGAATTAACATTTGTCGCTCAAATGCTATCTGATTATTATCAAAAAAATTCATACCTTGATTTCCATTAATAAGATTTGGCTGTTGATAATAATTATTATAACCGGTTGGTGACAAGATGTTTCGGTTTTACATTGTGGAAAATTAAGTAAATTTCCAACAGCTGAACGTTCATGATTTTGTTGATTGATCGGCGGCATTATCGGATTATCAAAAAGTTCACTTTGTGGTACTAATCGAATCGGTGAAGATGCTGAGTGCTGAACATTATTATTATGTATACCTAAAGGCAAACGTTGACGTTGATTCGGATCCAGATACGGCAGATTGAGGTTATGTACATCATTGATGCCGGTCACATGTTCCATTCTCGGTGAAACATTGCAAAAACTTTGCTGATTTGGATTTGCATCATAAAACGGATGGTGCATATTTCTATTTTGCATATCACCTGGAGTTCTTTAAAATTATTATTTTGTGACAATAAATTTAATGTGCTGCCTCCACGAGGTAACATCGACGGCATCATATTTTCATCAAAATTTAATCTCCGTGGATGATAATTATCAAAATTCATGTTTGATCCCACTTCTGATGTGTAGTGGATGGCTATACACACAAAAAGAAACACGAAATACAAATTTCCTTATTTTTATAATTTTATTTAACACGCGATATATACAAAACATAACACATTACTTCAATATATTTCAAAGTGTCAAAAGTTAATAGTAAATGACAACAATGCCCTCTATTAACAAACATATAAACTAATACATATAAATTCAAATTAATCCGCCACATGACGGTTGACTGATAAAAATTAAACATTTTAACTGACTTCACTACAGTATAATAAAAATAACTACGTCTATGTAAACAAATGTCACAACAAGCAAATGGTACGAGCTAGGTAATAGAAATAATTAAACTAATGTAATTGTTTTCAAAACAAATTTATAATAATCACAATTGATTATATTTATAATCTCGTCTTTCATTTTTTGTTATTAAAAATTAAAAATTTGCATAAAAATGTATAAAAATCATCATTCTTTTCACACACTTTTAACACAATAATCAAGCTCTTGGTCTCACATACAGATGTCAACCATTAGAATGTCTGCACATTCAATGTTCTCCTCATTATCACTTAAAATACACGATTTTTAAGCAAAGAAGTATCCAAATATCATTTTTGACACACTTATTATTTTTTTATATGCTTCCGGTACAGCTTTTAAGTCGATCGTCCCTTCAAGCTTTCACGTAATATTTTTAGATTTTTAAATTGCATGGACATTTTTTTAAAATCGCTCTATTAGTTTTCTAGTTTTCATCACCGACATACAGACGGATAGTTTTACATTTGTGGAATCGTTATGACTAATAAAGTCAAAAACACCAAAACAATTGGGATTAAGATTTTGATTATTTGTTAATAAAATGTACTGTGTAGGAGGAACCACAATATGTCTCACCACAAAAGAAATAAAAGGGTAACATAAAACGTCGATGATTAAAACCCACACAATAAAGTTATATGAAGACTAATTTCTCTGAGCAAGCAATAGCTAGCCATCATCAAGGAATCCACAGCTTAGATTGAGGGTGCTACCGTTGACTGAATGCAGTTCATCCTCCAGCACCTCTAAGGTATCACCAGGTATCTAGTGATATCTCACTGCTATTGCCAGTGGTATATGATATCTTACGTCCACTCATATATCAATAGCAACGACTGGAGTACGTGGGATTGGCACACCTGTAAATTAAAAATAAAAATATTTTCAAATCAATAAAAACTGATCCTTCCATCCTAACTAAAATTGTAATTAAAAAAAACATAAATTTATGCTGATTTATTTAAATCTCAATCGAAATTATCGAATATAATTTTAACTGTTGATTTACTGGTTAAGCAGATACTTGGGCACTTCCACTGGCTTGTACAGATGGTAGGTTTTGAGTTGCATCTTTCACTGCTGATTTTGTGTCTTCAACTTTTTTGGCAGCATCATCAGATGCTTTTTTAGTGTTTCTTTTCCTTTTTCCCCTAGAGCAGCCAATTGTGATTCAAGTTCTTTTATTTTAGCGGCATGTTTTTCTGCTTCTTGTTTTGCTGCATCTTCAGCTGCTTGTTTTGATTCAAGAAGTTTCTCTTTCAGTTTTTTTAATGTTTCTCCTGTTGCCATTACAGGCTCCCAAACTTTATCTTTTGCATCTTGTACTGCTTTTTTTGGACCACCTAATGCCTCTGACACTTGTTTTAGATTTTGTTTGATCTCATCGCCGAATGCTGCGATTGGCTTCGTAAAGAGATCAAAAGACCAGCTTCAGTTGTTGCAACCTAGAAGTTAAACCAATTTAAAATGCAATTTTTCTTAAAGTATTAGTTCTTACATTGAGAGCAGCACAAGCAATAAAAATAGCTAATATTTTTGAATTCATTTTTAATATTTTGATTTCTAGAGAATTAGACAAACCAAAAGCACCAAATAAACTTACTAATGATATCTGGAAAGCTGCAAAGGTATTTATACTAATTTGGGAGGATAGTTTTCTTTTTTTTTTTAATTTTGCTACGCATATATTTTGAAGTTGGACCATATGTTCAATTAAAAACTATTAATTTGTTTATGTAACTATTTAAATAAATCGTTGTTTAATTAAACAAAATAGTCTGCTTAGTTACAAATAATTTATGTAATCTAATAAATCAATAATGTATCAAATATTTCTATTTTTCAAGATCATGTTAAAAACAAAAGTTCGATAATGATATAACGCATGCTTCTGAGTTTGTAAAATCGATAAGGGTACGCTCTTTGCAATTTGTTACACGAATTTTCTGGTTGTGAACTGAATAACTGAAGGTTTTTTGTTGTCATGTGGAGTTCGGTCTTTTAATTTTTTTTTGTTAAGATATTTTATTCCTTGTAAACATGAACAATAGCTAGAAAAATAAAACTTAATATTCAACTATAAGACATGACATAACTTGCTGTACAATAAGATATATGACGTTATTCCCTTTGACAAAATTACTTCATTTACTAGATTGTGTGTAAAAGGTTCAATGTTTGCTAAGTTATGCCAACTGTTGATATTTTTTAACACAAAATATACATAATCAAAATATTTTAATTGATCACTATAGGCTTGGAACCATATTTTTCATATTAAATAGGATTAAATTTTAAATCTTAGAAACGGGGTGCAACTCCTGCAATCGAAGTAAAAAGATATTTAACAAAACTTATCTCGTATCTCACCTTCCTGGGGATAAACCGCCAACCGATCGTAATAATTGTACAATTTTGAATCGAATGAACATATTAGGCATGTCTATCGGAAGAAGTTTTGATTTCTCAGAGAGTAAAACAAAAAATAAAAATACGAAGGGGCTGAAATCTCACAGCTCTGAGATATCAAGACTTCGGTTTTGGTTGAGGATTTTGATATAGTTTTCGGCATAAAACTTTTAAGAGGACATTGTTTTTAATTATCGGCAGCAATGTATATCAAACATAAAACTCTTTGTAAAAGTACAAGTATCTTCTGTTTAGAAATTTATTACAAAACTAAGACGAAACATCAATTCGTTGCCGGAAAACTAAAACAGATCATATATTAACATAATTTAGTGAAAAGATGATACAATCAACAAACTACTCAAAAACGTCTCCATTAAGCGTTTCGAGAAATACTACAAAATCAAAAATTCAGGTTTCTTTCAGAAATCCAAAAATATTCCAAAAATTATAATAAAATCAAAAATTTAAACTTTTTTTCAAAGTTCTAAAAATATTCCAAAAATTCAAAATCAGACCCATGTAACTTTTTTCAAAATTCTAAAACTATTGCAAAAACTTTAACAAAATCAAAAAAGCAAAATTTCTTCGCAATTCCAAAAATTATAATAAAACCAAAAATTTAAACTTTTTCAAAACTCTAAAAATATTCCGGAAATTCTTACCAAATCAAAAATTGAAACTTTTTTCAAAATTCCAAAAATATATAAAAATTATAACAAAATCAACAATTTTCACGTCCAATTTCATGTTCGATGTTATACAAATAATTAATTTCATATAATTAACACTGTTTGCCGTTGGCACTTGGCGTAAGTTTTCGGCAGACAGACATACATTTTTTTTTTGCTTCTTTAGAATCAGTAGGTCCTTAAACGTCGAGAAATACCAAAACAGTGGGGGCAAGAATTTCACTTTTGGCTGGAGAATTCAATACTTTGGTTTTTTCAATATCGAAGTAATATAAGATTTGACAAATGATGACAAGGTACAAGTTGGTTATGGTGATCGGTTAGATTCAATTCAACCTTTATTTTTTCATTTTCCACTTTTATTTAATTTGTTGTGACGATATCTCCGAAAAACAAAACATTAATCAAGAGAATTAAATACAAACTTCTTATTTGAATTCGATTGATTGGGATTGAAAACCTCTTGGGCTAGAAAACTCAAAATCTCTAAGACTACAGTTAAAACGTTTGTCTAAAAAATAGGAAAAGTGTAAACAAAATAAGCTTAAACATAATAGGGTTGCGTTTTAAACTTTTACATTGGGCTGAAAGACCTAAGATTTCTTTCAGAAGTTCTAAGTATTACAATCTCGAAAATTTTACTCCCACTTTTTTGGCAATTCTCGACGTTATAGGTCATAACGATTCAAAAGAGCAAAAAAAATCTCCGTCTGTCGTCATAGCTGACGAAAACAAGAAAACTGCTGGAGAGATTTAAAAAGTTTCTTTTTCTATGGAGAAATTTTGATGGTCGGCAACTGTATGTGAGATCAAAACCTTGATTGGTATTATAACTGTGTGAAAAAAATACCGTTAAGTGTGTCAAAAAATACATTCTTTTGACAAACATAAAATGGGAAACATTTTCGATTAGAAACATTTTACAAATAAAATTAATTAGTTGTATGACAAATTGGACATGGAGTAAGGTTTTATCCAGCTTCAGATACTACCAACTCAAAGGAACTGTTTGAAAATATCAAATTGTTGCAGATTAAATGTCGTTTTAAGACAAAAAATGTAATTATTAGGGAGATGTTTCTTTAGTAATTTTTGGTGTGATTTCAGGAACAGCTGGAAAATAAGTTGAAATTTTTGATTAGGTTATAATTTTTGTAATATTTTTGGAATTTTGAAATTTCGATCTTTAATTTCAGATGAATATTTAGAATATTTTTGAAATTTTGAAAATAGTTTAAATTTTTGATTTTATTATTTGTAGAATCTTGTAAAAACTTTGCATTTCTGATTTTATTATATTATCTTGAATTTTTTTGGAATTTTGAAGAAAGTTGGAATTTTTGATTTTATATAACTTTTGAAAAAAAAAAATAAATTAATTATTTGTATGACATGAAATGTAATTGAACATAAAATTGGTAGATAATGGGTTGTTTGTCTTTGAAAAATAGTTAGGTGGATCAAGTGTATCATCGTTTCACTAAATTACGTAAATTAATGATCTGCTACAATTTTCCGGCAGCGTATTGATGTTTCGTGTTAATTATGTAATAAACTTATAAACAGAGATGAAATACTGGTACTTCTACAAAGAGTTTTATGTTTAATATACATTGCAGGCCCCAAAGTAAAAATATTTTAATCGAAACGACCGTTATAACACTTTAATTTATTCAACTTTATGGGCTCATAGCTTCTTAACTGCTATCGAGATTTGACCACTGGGTGAATTTTTTCATGGTTTAACCGATTCGCATATTTTCAGATAGCATTTTGGGTGTTTAATTTAAAAAAATGCGACACTTTAAACACTTTTATTTTAAATACTGTCTAATAGTACATTATGATGCAAGGACGTAAAGCTAAAGATTTTGGACGCAAGTGAACGTCGACGTATGTTTGAAAATCGAGGCGCTAGCCGAGATTTGCACCCAAATTAAGTCCAAAATAGCTTACGTTCGTGCATCGTATACTATTTTTTATTCGCCACTAGCAAAATATTTAAAAAATTTATTTATATTTAAAAAGTTTATTCTAAATCAAAGTTATAATTTTGCATAAATTTTTAAATGAAAATATGTTGAACAAGTAACCTTTGACAACATATTTGTTATTTTTTTCAAAATAATTGTATAACTATGACAACAAATAATAACAATAATTTTAATTGGATAATGAAATTTTGAATTTGAAGCTGTTTTTAATAGAATTTAAACAAATACAAATGTTTTCTACTTATTTGGACGTAAGAATTGCAACAAAATATATGGTTAAAAAGTGAAACTTTACGGCCGCAAATCACAGTAATAAAGTACCACTTTAATATGTAGGCGAATAGAAAACAGTTTAAAAAACAAAAACAAGCTGTTTTAAACAATAAAAAACGCGTTTTGAACAAAAAAAAGGGTTTTTAGTGTTTAAAAAACAGTAATTTTCCCATATCCCCAAACTTAAAGCTCCGCCATTTTGGGAAAAATGAAAAACAAAGATTGTATCGTATTGTGCCACAGTTCTGCTGGATATGCTACTCAGAAAGAACTACATGTCAACCATGAAGAAAAGTTGGCACGCTAAAACAATTTTTTCGAGCAAAAGGATATCTTCGAGCAAAAGGCGTTCGAGCAGAAGACTAAGCAGAATTAAGGCCCACAATTTTGAAAAAAAAAAATGAAAACAAAGGTTATCCTGCAGCCAAAAAAATAATCATGGTAGATCCGACAAAATTGCAGGTAAATTCGAATAAAATGACATTGTTTTGGCTCCGACGTTTTATTTAGTTAAATCGATTGTATCGCTACTTTTAATACAATTGAAAAACTTTAACTGTCATATGAATAAACTTAATGTTATTTCGACAGTCAATGCGGTTGTTATAAATATCTAGAATATCAAGAATACTACTCTTTTGTAGAATTAACTGCAGTACTTTTGATATGATTATTAAAGTCAACAAAAATGTATTCAATTCAAGTATTTTATATATTGATTTAAAATTCAAAATCAAAAGTAGCTTTCGAATGTAGTATTTTCTTATTTTTGTTAATATAAGGGCAATTTCCTCAATTTTATATGCAATTTTTTACTTTGTTAAATCGATGTACCTCTGTCGATTTAAAATATTGATTTTTTTTTTGGGTGTGTATTGGGCTAGCGTTGTGTTTGTTGTGCTAAACAAAAAGAATTGCAGATTAACCCAATGAATAAAAGCTGGCACGCTAATAAATAAAGATTTTGGTTACGCTACAAAAAACATATGCAAACATTGGTGTAGTAGCATGCACAGACGAATATAACCTTAACATTATCGGACACTACACGGCATTATATTAAAATGCAAGAATAATTGATGAAATTTGACGGCAGTTCCAGTTAACTGAAATCTGTAATTTAAACATATAGAACTACAAAATTTGTAATTTATTTTTTCTTTATATTTCCAAATAGATGAAATGAGTTTGATTTTTTATTTGTTCATTACAATTTTTTGGATTTATTTTCCTTCTTTAATTAGGACCAATTATAATTGGTTAGTACTATTACGTTTTAGCCCTATTATGCAATATCTCTAATCCTCCGTATCACTAAGTTATGGAAAATTTATTTAACGTTTATTATAGTAATTTATAAATTAACATATCCTAAGACACCATGCCAACTATAATAGAATTTTAAAGAATGTTCTGTTGATAAATTTATGAACATTGAATTTAAAATTATATGGAATAAAGTATTTCCCGTGAAAAAACCCCACGTAGGTGAGTTCTAGAGATGAGATACTCTATTAAAAAAATCACGCTCAAACAGTTCTACACTTTGGTATTTGAAACAAGTGGGATTAAGATTTTGATTATTTGTTAATAAAATGTACTGTGTAGTAGGAACCACAATGTGTGTCACCACAAAAGAAATAAAAGTGTAACATAAAACGTCGATGATTAAAACCCACACAATTAAGTTATACGTGAAGACTAATTTCTTCGAGCAAGCAATAGCAATAGCTATTCCATCATCAAGGAATCCACTGTTTAGATTGAGGGTGCTACCGTTGACTGAATGCAGTTCATCCGCCAGCACTTCTAACGTATCACCAGGTATCTAGTGATATCTCACTGCTATTGCCAGTGGTATATGATATCTTACGTCCACTCATATATCAATAGCAACGACTAGAGCACGCGGGATTGGCACACCCGTAAATTAAAAATAAAAATAATTTTCCTATCAATAAAAACTGATCCTCCCATCCGGGAATTTAGCTGGATAATGTAATCTTCAGGTCTTTCAGGCCTAAATAAAATTGTAAATAAAAAAACATAAATTTATGCTGATTTATTTAAATCTCAATCGAAATTATTGAATATAACTTTAATTGTTGATTTACTGGTTAAGCAGATACTTGGGCACTTCCACTGGCTTGTACAGATGGTACGTTTTGAGTTGCATCTTTTACTGCTTCTGTAGCTGCTGTTTTTGTGTCTTCAACTTTTTTGGCAGTATCCTCAGTTGCTTTTTATAGCGCTTCTTCCACTTTTTTTCCTGCTTCTATTCCTTTTTCCTCTTGTGCAGCAAATTGTGATTCAAGTTCTTTCATTTTAGTGGCTTGCTTTCCTTCTCTTTGTTTTGCTGCTCTTCTGCTGCTTTTTGTGTATCAGCAAGTTTTTGGGCAAGTTCCTTTTGCGTTATTTCAATGCCTCTCCTGTTGCCATTACAGGCTCCGAAACTTTATCTTTTGCATCTTGTACTGCTTTTTTTGGACCACCGAATGCCTCTGATGCTTGTTTTAGATTTTGTTTGATCTCATCACCAAATGTTGCCATTGGCTTCGTAAAGAGATTCATAAGATGGGCTTCAGTTGTTGCAACCTAGAACTTAAACCAATCTAAAATGCAATTTTTTTTAAAACTATTAGTTAAAAATAGCTAATATTTTTGAATTCATTTTTAATATTTTGATTTCTAGAGAATTAGACAAACCAAAAGCACCAAATAAACTTACTAATGATATCTGGAAAGCTGCAAAGGCATTTACACTAATTTGGAAGGATAGTTTATCTTTTTTTTTTTAAAATTTAAATTTTAACCTACCTTTGACAAGATGTGAACATTTTCGCAAGTTTTTCTTGTTTAGTGGGCCTAATATTTTTAATATGCTACCAATTGATATTAAAAATATACAGTGAAATTCACTTATAACGCCCTCGGTTATAACGACATTTCGCCTATAGCGTCATAAAATCAAAGTAATAGTTGAACTTGCCTTTGTTCCTATATAAAAATATTCGCTTAAAACGACTTCGGTTATTACGACATTTCTGATATAGCGACCAATTTTGCAATAAAATTTGTACATATTGATGCAGATTGTTCGTTTATTGCGACCGATAAGTTCAAAAATAAAAACGTTTTTTAGATATAAGAAAAAATAGTTGTGATTTATCAAGCTATTGATTTATAAATGGTGGGATGCAATGATTAATATGTTGGTTTGATTCATAAAAAACTATAAGCACCATATGGCAAAACAAACATTTCATTTAAAAGGCGTTTGAATTACAAGGAATAAAACAGAAAAATTGGGAAGATTTGCGAAGTGTTGTTGACAGAGTTTAAGCAACAGCGATTCAAAAATTGTTGTAATATCTATTCAATATTGCAAAAGAAAACAGAATTAATTGGATCGCCGCTAAATTCTGAATTCAAATGTATGGAAATCTGAACTTTTTGCTTCCGTAAGAGACATATATTGCGGTTGGGTGCATGGCGGGGTGGGATTTTTGATGAATGAGCAAGTGTTGATGGAAGTGCATGTGACGAATTCCTAACAATCAGCGTAGTCGAAAATACTCGACGGCTACAAATAAAATTTACAACGCCGACACAACGGGTCTGTTTTATAAAATTACTCTAGAAAAAAATTTAGATAGTAAAAATGTGTAAGTTGAGAGCGAATGAATGGCTTGTGATAGAAAAAAGTAAATCAGCCCGGTTATTTAGAAGCATTAAGTCTCTACCGTTGGATAATACAGAAAATACAAAGGCCTAGATGTCTTCTAATATTATTGAATGTTTTAAGAAAATGAAACACCGAGTTAAAGAAAAATTAACTGTTGGATAATTGCCCTCCACATCTTCACTTCACGTCATCTGCTCTTCAGTCGAAGGATAAGGGTGTAATAAAAACTTTTAAAAATCACTATCGACAGAATTTTTAATAAAAATTGTTAGAAATGACAATGGCCAAAGCACAACTCTTTCTAATTGGTAGATGCTATCCAACTAGAAATCGTTTTAGTAAGTGAACGTCGTATTTCAATTGACTTAGACATGCCGAGTTCTTGCAAGTTGATGATGATGATGATACAGACGCTGTGAGTTATGATGCTGATGATGATATTCCACTAATGGGATAGGCCAAGTTTTGCTCCTCGATAACAACTTCTTTCAGGGGTGATGAAAATTGGGAAGTTTTTATCATTTCTGATATATTTTTATTCACAGATGAAGAGCCCACATTAAAATATACTGTCGACGATATTATAAATTTACCTAATATTAACGTATACTTTGACGTATAGAAGATATTTAAAATAAACCTGTGTATACCATAAATATTTCTTCTCCAACAATTACAGAAACATACGACGCCTTATTAACCCGCCATTAAATTGATTCTGATAAAAAATGCAGCACTTCGCATATTACGACATTCGGATGTAACGACGAATTTTGATGTCATTTTCAATGTCGTTATAAGCGAATTACACTGTAAATAATTTAAAACTTTTTTTAAAATGTTTGTGGAAGTGGCTGTTAAATCAGAATACAGTAGAGAATCTTTTATCAGCAGTTCTTTAATTTTCAGTTATTTTTGTTTTTGTTTTGTGTTTACACAGTTTTATTGCTGATATTGATATGGAAAGTTGTACAAATTCATTGATATCTGTTATACTGCATTTTCATTTCTTTTCTTGTGTTTTTTTTTTTTTTTTAATTATTGTTGTCTATTGTTGTTTTTTGTTTCCTTATTCAGTTGGTATGCCTTTCCTCTTATTTGTTTTGATTTATATTTGCAATACTTTTATATGCATCCATATTTATTTTTTTTTTTTTTGCTGTTGTTTAAATATTCATTTAAAATTTTTTTTCTTGAAAGTAATCTAACAATGGATTTTTGCCCCACTACACAGTTCATATTCATAAATGTAACTTGAATTTTTGAAGGGAATTTCGCCATTGATCCATTTTAGATCAAAGAAATTTCCTAATTTTCATTCCCTTTTCTTTATTAATGTTATAATCAATTTTATATTAATTTTTTTCTAAATGTTAATTGTTTTTGTTCTTAATTTAAAATTGTTATAAAATTGTAATTTAATATGTTGTAATTATAAGGGAATATGAAAAGATATAAATAAATAAAAATAATAATAAAAAATAAAATTCTGCTACGCATATATTTTGAAGACCATATGTTCAATTAAAAACTAATAATTTGTTTATGTAACTATCTTATATATTAATACGCTAACTTTGTACTTTGTACAGCCTAAGGCTTTTTTGTTCGAATTTTCACTGATTCCAAATTTTCACTGCTAACTAATATTAGTGTAACCTAGATCTGAGAGATTTTTGGGATTTTTCGGATCATAAATAAAAAAGTTATAGACGAATTATAATGTATTTTTGAATTCAACTGCCTCCCCTCAAATCAAATCAAATGGATCAAATGGAATCGTCCAAATCTTTTCTTTGTTTATAGTATTTTATATTTTCTTTTCAGTTTATGTATTGATCTAGAAGAGTATGGACGTTATTTTTCTTTGTTGTTTTGTCTTATATATTAATACGTTGAATATTTAGTTAGATATATATTGTTTGGGAATGAAAGAGGATAAAAAATTGATTATTGATTGTGGTATTTTTTTTTCAGCGACAATTTTGTAATGTGTGTGTTTGGTATGATAGTTTGAGATCGTAAATTTGATTGTTAGAATTTTTAATATATATTGTTTGTGAATGAAAGAGAATAAAATATTGATTATTGAATTTTTTTTTCAGCGACAATTTTGTAATGTGTGTGTTTGGTATGATAGTTTGAGATCGCAAATTTGATTGTTAGAATTTTTAATATATATTGTTTGTGAATGAAAGAGGATAAAAAATTGATTATTGATTGTGGTATTTTTTTCAGCGACAATTTTGTAATGTGTGTGTTTGACATGATAGTTTGAGATCGTAAATTTGATTGTTAGAATTTTTAATATATAGCGACAATTTTGTAATGTGTGTGTTTGGTATAATAGTTTGAGATCGTAAATTTGATTGTTAGAATTTTTAATATATAGCGACAATTTTGTAATGTGTGTGTTTGGTATGATAGTTTGAGATCGTAAATTTGATTGTTAGAATTTTTAATATATACTAGGAGGGCCCGGCGTGCTTCGCTACGCTTATAAATAAAGTTTTCTCCTAGACATTTTGTTGACGTAGAAGCAATGATTTTAAAAAGTAGTAATGAGAAATGCTAGCATTTAATTTTTAATTTTTCTTTTAAATATATGAATGAAAAATAATCAGAACTCTAGCTGATCAGTTCGGATATATGAAAAATTAGCGATCAAATAAGTTTTCAAGTAGGCTTATTTGATCTCTAACTTATTTGATCGCTAATTTTTCATATGACCGAACTGGTCAGCTAGTGTTGTGATTATTTTTCATTCATATATTTAAAAGAAAAATTACCACTTTTTAAAATCATTGCTTCTACGTCAAAAAATGCCTACGCAAAAACTTTATTTATAAGCGTAGCGACGCACGTCGGGCCCTCCTAGTTTAAATAAATCGTTATTTAATTAAACAAAATAGTCTGCTTAGCTACAAATAATTTATGTTATCTAATAAATCAATACTGTATCAAATATTTTTATTTTTCAAGATCAAGTTAAAAACAAAAGTTCGATAATGATGTAACGCATGCATATGAGTTTGTAAAATCGATAAAGGTACGCTCTTTGCAATTTGTTACACGAATTTTCTGGTTGTGGACTGTGTACTGAATAACTGAAGGTTTTTTGTTGTCATGTGTAGTTCGGGCTTTTAGTTTTGATATGTTGTTAAGATATTTATTCCTTGTAAACATGAACACTAGTTAGAACTAGTTAGAAAAATAAAACTAGATATTCAACCATATGACATTACATAACTTACTGTACAATAAGATATATGACGTTATTCCCTTTGACAAAATTACTTCATTTACTAGATTTAGTGTTTCCAATCCGGTTTAAGCCGGATTGAAATTATCCGGATAATGCGTAAAAATCTTGCTATCCGATATCCGGTTAATTCACAAAAAATATCCGGATAACTAAATTAAAGAAAAACAAAATTATTTGCGCTATTTACCTTTTTAAAAATTTTAGTCAGCTACTACTAATTTTTTCATAATAGACAATTTCGTTTTGTTGGTCTAAGAATTATCATTTCAGCAATTGTTTTGTACTTGAATTTTTAGAAGTGTAATGTAGACTGGGTTCCAATTGAATGCTAATTGGTCTCCGCAATACTAAAATGATTTAGCACTTTTTCAAGTTGACTAAATCCAATACTTGCATTGTAGACTTATTTGAGCTGACAGTTAAACTATAACTGAGTCATATTTTTTGAGTCATATTTTTTGTACCGATGATGAATATTTAATATTCGAAACGCGTCATAAATAAATATACTTACTAAAAAGATTGTTTGGTGATTCAATTTAACAATAATTTATTAATTTAAATTATTGATTTCATTTAATATACAACAACTTGGAGATCAAACAAAATACCTTTTTATTTATTTAATTTTTTACAATAAATAAAAATTTATTTGAAACATGTCTATAACTTCAAGTTTAATTTAAAAATTTCAAAATTGTTAAGAATTTTAAATTCTATTATAAAATTTAAAGTTGTTGTATTATTAAATATCAGAAAAATATATTATCGAATATTGTGTATCAAATCAGTTTTTGGTCATCTTCCGTTAGAGAAAATTTATTTATTTTAATTATTTATTCACTTTGAAATTATTTTCTAGTTTTTAATGCAAACAACTCAATAACAATTATATGATTTTTGTCACCGGTGTTCAAATTCATAATTATTTAGAAGAAATAAATTGGAACGATATCATGCTAAATTTTTAAATTTAGCACGATTTAGAATTTGGAGACCATTTAGCATTCTATTGGAATGCAGTTTTATATTTACAAACTAAAAACAGTATTTTTCCGTGTCATAATTTACAGTTCAATATTGAGTAATTTATAAATATTTAAAGTTAATCACATTAAGACATGTGGCGAACATCTAAATTTAATTGGCGAAAAAATTCAATTTAGCAAGCTATGTTTTTTTTACTTAAAAATTATTGAAAAAACAATTCTAGTTTTTGTTTTTGATTCATTATTGCCAAAAGATTAATTTTAATTTCATCGAAAAAAAATTCCTTAATTTAATTCAGATTAACATAAGATTCAGATTAATAAAAGTTATTAATGTATTAGCTATTTTGTTCGTTTTAAGTTTGAATCATATAAAATGTAAATGGAATATTAAATAACGAATTTATAATAAAGTGATAATACAATTTGTTGAAACAGCTGGTGATTGTATTTCTTGATCTAAAGTTAATAAGATTGATTAAGATTAAGTTGCCATCAATCAAGTTCTTTGTACAACTTTATTTTGATTTTTTGAGAGAATCTTTATTGCTGAACTCTCAAAAATATTTAAAGAAGCATCTCTCATTATTGTATCTCTCTCAACCTATGGATCAAATGTCAAATTAATATTTGGGAAGAAATTCGTTTTATTGGATCTCTCAACCTTTGGATCAAAAGTTCAATTAGGATTTTCTGAATGAAGAAACTTTCATTTCAAATATTTTAAATGGCAATTTATGTGAAAGTTAATTTTAACTATTTATTGATATAGCGTGAATCATTACAAGCTATATTTTGGTGACCATCCGACTACTAAGAACACAGAAAACCAGGACCTTCTGAAATTTCAAGTAAAAATTTAATAAATTAATTTTACTATTTACAATATTAAATAATATAAAGAATTTTATTAGTATTTTTTTGATTTAACTTTGAAATTTTAAAAACTTTTAAATTTAAGTTATTGTTTCGCTTCCTATTTTAAAATTTTTTTGTTTAAATAATTTTATCAAAAAAATATGTACAAATTTAAGGATTTTTTGATTGGTTTAGGCGTGTTGTTGGTCGCAGGGCTTGCAATTGTTGTAGCGACACAACATGCGTTCGTGATTTTATTCGCTGCAACATTTTTTTACCTAGTTGCCGTCATAACTAGGCTTAATCGTTATGCATTTACTTTTCCAGCAGTTTCCGCAGGTAACCCAGAACCTGAGGGAACTGCTTCAACTTCCGGACCCTCAACCTTTACATTCACACAAGACCAGCTTCAGGCACTGGTCGCAGAGCAGGTCGCAGCTGCTCTTACTAATTTGAACCTTGGAGGTACATCTTCAAATCCTCCACAATCTCCACCACCTCCTGCTGCGTTACCTCCACCTCCCTCAGCTTCAACTTCTTCGGCAGCTATGCCACAAATTGATCACGTAGCTATCAAAATTCCTCCTTTCTGGTCTGAGACTCCAGACCTTTGGTTCATAACTCTTGAGGGGCAGTTCTTGTTGGGGCGTATCAGGTCCCAACAAACTAAGTATGGCCACTTACTTACCATGCTTACTCCCACACTGGCGAAACTAGCCAGTGATATCTTGGTTAACCCCGACCAAGATTTCCCATATGATAGGCTCAAAGAGGCTCTTATAGCTCGCCTATCCGGTAGCACTTCAGATCGCATACACAAAGTGTTACGCGGTATGGACCTTGGGGATCTTAAGCCCTCACAATTACTCCGGGATATGACTACCGAATCCCGTAATACGTTTTCAGAGGCAGCTCTTAAAGTCCTTTGGGTGGAAAAACTTCCACCTGCTGTCCGCGCTGCTATCGCTACTGTCAGTGAAGATCTTCAGAAGACAGCAGAGATAGCAGATAATGTTCTCAATGCCCTAAGGGGTTCGCAAGTTAATGCGGTATCTAACCCTGCCGCTTCTTCTCTCCCTTCTTCTTCTTCTTCCTCAAGTGAAATCATATCACTTGAGGAAAAATTCAAAAAACTGGAGGCACAAAACGTGCAACTCCTCAATGCCATTCAAAGGCAAAATTTCTCCCAACCTCCTCAACAATACCGAAGTAGATCTAAGGATCGAAACGGTAATCATAATTCGAATTTCAATCGGAATTATCGCTCTCCCATGCGACCTCGGTCCAGGTCACGCGTGCGAATGTTTGATGGTATCTGCTACTACCATCACTACTACAAGGGAGATGCAAAAAAATGTGTTCCTGAGTGTAAAAATTATTCCAAACACTCAGATTCCTCTGCCTCGACATCTTCAAAAAACTATTAGATTCATCACATGTGACGGCATGTGATGACATTTATTCTCAACTCCGTCTTCTGGTCCTCGACATTTCTTCATGCAAGACTTTCCTCGTTGATACAGGTGCCGAAGTTTCAGTTCTCCCCGCTACTATGGAGGAAAAAATTTCAAGAAAATCAGACTTCTACCTCTACGCAGCTAACGCGACTAAAGTTAGCACTTACGGTACACGGTCTTTAAACTTAAACATTGGTCTCAGACGAGTGTTCTGTCAGACCTTTGTTATAGCCGATGTTACCACTCCTATCCTAGGAGCTGATTTTCTCAATAAATACGGCCTTTTAGTGGACATTAAAAACCGACGTCTTGTCGATCCACTAACTTCTCTATTTACTTTGGCTAAACTCTCCACTTCTCCAGCACCTTCTTTAACTTTGATCAACGATTCGGTCAATGTAGAAATTCTTGATTTACTCAAAAATTTCAAGGACTTAACGTCCAAAAATGATCTTGTTAAACATGTGAAACATAACGTAACTCACGTTATTGAAACACGTGGTCCTCCCGTTTCTTGTAAGTATCGTCGACTTGCTCCAGACAAATTGGCTATCGCAAAGGCAGAATTTAATCTTATGTTATCCCAAGGCATCTGCCGACCTTCTAACAGTCCTTGGGCTTCTCCTCTCCATCTCGCTAAAAAGAAGAACGGCGAGTGGAGACCTTGCGGTGACTACCGTGCTCTAAATAACATTACAATTCCGGATCAATATCCTATTCCTCATATTCAGGATTTTTCGCATCAACTACATGGATGCCAATTTTTCTCCACAATTGATCTCGTCCGCGCATATCATCAAATTCCTATTGATGAGCGCGATATTGCAAAAACTGCAATTTCAACTCCGTTCGGACTCTTCGAATTCGTTCGAATGACTTTCGGATTGCGAAATGCTGCGCAGTCTTTCCAACGGTTTATGCATTCCCTTCTTCGAGACCTAAATTTCTGTTTCATCTACATTGATGACCTCCTTATTGCTTCTGAAACCTATGAGGAACACCTCAAACATCTTAGGACTGTTTTTGAGCGTCTTTCTGACGCTGGTCTCATTATCAACGTTGATAAATGCAACTTTGCTAAAACCAACGTTGACTTTCTTGGACATTCCATTGATTCAACTGGAATCAAACCTACTTCTGAACGTGTCGATGCTATCAACTGTTACGAACGTCCCGAAACAGTTTTGCAACTCCGCCGTTTTCTTGGAATGATTAATTTCTACCGCAGGTTCATTCCTCACGCTGGTGGCAATCAAGCCATCCTAAATGATTTTCTCAAAGGTTCCAAAAAGAATGACAAACGGGTCATTCAATGGTCTGAAGACGCCATTCAAGCCTTCGATCTTTGCAAGCGGCAACTCAGTGAGGCTACAACTCTTTCTCACCCCTCACACTCTGCCCAACTTGCCGTTATGGTCGACGCTTCCGACAAGGCACTTGGCGCCGTTGTTCAACAAAAAATTAACGATTGTTGGACACCTCTTAGTTTCTTCTCTGTGCGACTCAATGAAACGCAACAGAAATACAGCGCTTATGATCGCGAACTCCTTGCAGCTTATTCTGCAATTAAACATTTCCGGTATCTCCTTGAAGGTAGAACCTTCACTCTTTTCACCGATCATAAGCCACTCATTTACGCTTTGTCGCAGAATCCTGCCAAAGCTAGTCCTCGCCAGTTCCGTCATCTTGATTTTATCAGTCAATTTACGACTGATATTCGCCACATTTCTGGAATTGATAATGTAGTTGCCGACACACTTTCTCGTGTTGAGCAAATATCAATTCCAGAAAATATTAACTACGACGAAATTGCTGACGCTCAGTTCAACGATAACGAACTAAAGGAATTAGTGGACACTAGTCCCACACTTCAATTCCGTTCCTTTCCATTATCGTTTGGCAATTCTAGTGCCAAAACAATTTTGTGTGATACTTCTTCTGGTAATCCACGACCTTTTATTCCAAAGCAATTTCGTCAGTCTGTTTTCGAAAGTCTCCACAATTTATCTCACCCAGGAGTCCACAGTTCTGCCAAACTACTTGCAGAAAAAGTCATTTGGCCATCAATTAAAAAAGATGTACGACAAATGGCTCAGAACTGCCTGGCTTGCCAAAAGGCAAAAGTTTCTCGCCATACTCAATCTCCTTTAGGTAATTATCCTCAAACTTCTCAACGATTTTCCGAGATTCATATGGACATTATTGGTCCACTTCCTACCTCTGAGGACAAACGTTATTGTGTCACTATTATTGACAGATATACTCGCTGGCCTGAAGCCATTCCTATCTCGGATATTACAGCTGAAACGGTAGCATCAGCTCTCTACTCAAATTGGATCGCTCGCTTCGGAGTACCTTCAGTAATCGTCACTGATCAGGGCTCCCAATTCGAATCCAATCTTTTTAACGAGTTGTCAAAACTTATCGGTTTCGAACGTAAACGTACTACTAGTTACAATCCTAAATGTAACGGACTAATCGAACGTTGGCACCGAACTCTTAAATCCGCGATAATGGCCTACGACAGAACGGACTGGGCACGAATTTTACCGTCAATACTACTTGGTTTACGAACCACTTTCCGTGAAGATTTCCAATCTTCATCGGCTGAGCTCGTCTACGGTACTAACATACGTCTTCCAGGAGAATTCTTTAGCAAAAACTCTAACTCCACTCCACAATCTGATTTCGTTTCACAGTTGAAACAACATTTTACTCACCTTCGTCCATCTACTGCGTCAAGACACACTTCTCCTAATGTTTTCGTCTCCAAAAATCTCCAGTCTTGCTCGCATGTCTTCTTACGTACGGACTTAGTACGTAAAGCATTACAACCGCCATACGAAGGTCCTTTCAAAGTCATCAGCCGCGATGATAAAAATTTCGTTATTGACCGTAGAGGTCAACATATTCGAGTTGCCATCGACAGATTAAAACCTTGCTTTAGGGAACAATCTGAAGATGACTCATCTCAAAACTCACCTACTTCGAGTACTAATCTCAGTCGCGCAGACGAAACTTCGTCTTCTACAGATATTGTCCATCCTACTTCTTCGGACACAATCCGGTCTTTTCCTTCTACCTCCGCAGAAACAAGGCAACGCGACGCTAAGGCAACTGTACCACCTAAAAGGGTTAGATTTAATCCCATTCCTCAAACTCAGATATTCTTTCCTGCATCTACAATTACGCGAGCAGGTCGAACCACTCGTACCCCTGCTCGTTTCCTTCGTGCTGTAGCACATTAATCTCTATATCGTCCCATCTTCGATGGCACTAGGGGGGGAGTGTTGTGGCGAACATCTAAATTTAATTGGCGAAAAAATTCAATTTAGCAAGCTATGTTTTTTTTACTTAAAAATTATTGAAAAAACAATTCTAGTTTTTGTTTTTGATTCATTATTGCCAAAAGATTAATTTTAATTTCATCGAAAAAAAATTCCTTAATTTAATTCAGATTAACATAAGATTCAGATTAATAAAAGTTATTAATGTATTAGCTATTTTGTTCGTTTTAAGTTTGAATCATATAAAATGTAAATGGAATATTAAATAACGAATTTATAATAAAGTGATAATACAATTTGTTGAAACAGCTGGTGATTGTATTTCTTGATCTAAAGTTAATAAGATTGATTAAGATTAAGTTGCCATCAATCAAGTTCTTTGTACAACTTTATTTTGATTTTTTGAGAGAATCTTTATTGCTGAACTCTCAAAAATATTTAAAGAAGCATCTCTCATTATTGTATCTCTCTCAACCTATGGATCAAATGTCAAATTAATATTTGGGAAGAAATTCGTTTTATTGGATCTCTCAACCTTTGGATCAAAAGTTCAATTAGGATTTTCTGAATGAAGAAACTTTCATTTCAAATATTTTAAATGGTAATTTATGTGAAAGTTAATTTTAACTATTTATTGATATAGCGTGAATCATTACAAGCTATAGACAGTCTATTAACAAAAGGAAAAATGTTGAGGTAGTTTCATTAATGATGTTGTTGCAGGATTCAACATTATCCCGAAATGATAATTTTAAGGATTTTAGTTATGTTTCTAAAACATCAGCTATCATTTATGCAAAAAAGTTAATAAAAAATTTGTTTACGGATACCAAAACATCCGAAAATGTTTAGTTAATAATGGCAGATCAATAAGATAAGGAAAATGAAAATTCTCCAAATCCGACCAAACTCACCGACTGTACACCAATCGAAAATAGTAAAGTTATTCGTTCAAATAATTATTCATTGCCGGACAAGAAATTTAATTTATATAGCGCATGTAAAACACTCATTCCTAACCTAGAAAAGCTAATAAAAACTACAAATCGTTTGCAGCTTCCAATGTTAAACGCTCTTGTATTTTTTAAATATTATTTTGCAGATGAAAATAAATTTTGATTGCTTTTGATTTGATTTTAATTTTTTAAAACTATTGTTTTTATTAAAGGCATTATCCGGATTATTATCCGGATATCCGGATAACTACTTTACATACTATTCGATATCCGGATTATCACGGATAATTGGAAACACTAACTAGATTGTGTGTAAAAGGTTCAATGTTTGCTAAGTTATGCCAACTGTTGATATTTTTTAACACAAAATATACATAATCAAAATATTTTAATTGATCACTATAGGCTTGGAACCATATTTTTTTTTTCATATTAAATAAGATTAAATTTTTAATCCTAGAAACGGGGTGTAACTCCTGCAATCGAAGTAAAAAGATTTTTAACAAAACTTATCTCGGATCTCACCTTCCTGGGGATAAACCGCCAACCGATCGTAATAATTGTACAATTTTGAATCGAATGAAAATGTTACGCATGTCTATCGAAAGAAGTTTTGATTTCTCAGAGAGTAAAACAAAAAGAAAATATGAAGGGGCTGAAATCTCACAGCTCTGAGATATCAAGACTTCGGGTTTGGTTAAGGATTTTGATATAGTTTGCGGCATAAAACTTTTATAAGGACATTGTTTTTAGTTATCGCCAGCGATGTATATCAAACATAAAACTCTTTGTAAAATCACAAGTATTTTATCTCTGTTTAGAAATTTATTACAAAACTAAGACGAAACATCAATTCGTTGCCGGAAAACTAAAACAGATCATATATTAACATAATTTAGTGAAAAGATGATACAATCGACAAACTACTCAAAAACGTCTCCATTAAGCGTTTCGAGAAATACTACAAAATCAAAAATTCAGGTTTCTTACAGAAATCCAAAAATATTCCAAAAATTATAATAAAATCAAAAATTTAAATTTATTCAAAAAATTTTAAATTATTACAAAAATTATAAAAAATCAAAAAAAAACTTTTTTCAAAATTCTAAACATATTTCGAAAGTTATAACAAAATCAAAAATTAAAACTTTATTCAAAATTTTAAAAATATTCCAAAAATTCAAACTTTTTCCAAAATTCTCAAAATATTGCAAAAATTATAACAAAATTAAAAAACAAACTTTTATCAAAATTCCAAAAATTATAATAAAATCAAAAATTTAAACTTTTTCAAAATTCTAAAAATATTCCGAAAATTCAAATTCAGACCGAAGTAACTTTTTTCAAAATTCTAAAACTATTGCAAGAAATTTAACAAAATCAAAAAAAAAAGCAAACTTCTTTCCAAAATTTCGCAAAAATAAGAAAAAAATCAAAAATACAAAATTTCTTCAAAATTCCAAAAATTGTAAAAAAATCAAAAATTTAAACTTTTTCAAAACTCTAAAAATATTCCAAAAATTCTTACCAAATCAAAAATACAAAATTTTTTCAAAATTTCAAAAGTATATAACAAATTATAACAAAATCAAAAATTTCCATGTCAAATTTCATGTTCGATTACATTTCATGTTTTTCACGAAATGTAATCGAACCAGCGCAAGTCGAGAACAATACAACACAATCTTTGCTTTTCATTTTTTGTAAAATGGCTGGGTCAACTTCTGCTCCAAAAATCGTTTTGCCGAATGCCTAACTTTTTGGCATTAGTAGTATGGGCTTCTTTTTGAGTAGCACAACCAGCACAACTCGAGCACAATTCATCTGTTTTTCGTTTTTTGCAAAATGGGGGGATAACTTCTGCTTAGAATTCTGTTCGAAAGTCTTCCGCTCGAAAAATCTATTTAGCGTGCCAACTTTTTTTATTGGTGATATGGAAGTCTTTCTGAGTAGAACAGCACAACTGAAGCACAATACAGCACAACCTTTCTCTTTTATTTTTTGCTAAATGGCGGAGCCATCTTTTTTTCATTGACGATATGTCATGGTTTTTAAATAGCACATCAGCACAACTGTAGCACAATACAATACAATCTTTGTTTTTCATTTTTCCCGAAATGGCGGGGCTAAGTTAGACGACATGCTTTTACCAATTTTGATCGTGTATATCATATATGGGATATTCCCCGTGAACGGGAACAAACAAAACATTTTTTCTTCAAATTTTGGGAGTTGATAGTGCCCTCTCAGAAAACAATTTTGGTATTTTTGTCGCCCGTTTTCCGTGACTGACAATCTCAAATTTGAAATTTTTTCTTGAATGAAAAACATCTTCATTTTGCCAATGTTTTTAATTTTTTTTAATTTTTTTAAAATTTTTTATTTCGTTAGCATTTTGGCCATAGAATACGATAGAGTATTTAAAAAAATGTTGACGTTAGTTTTTTCCCTTATTTTGAGGTTTTGAAATTTAAAATCGTACCGAAATTCGACGTCCACGCCGTGCTAACTGAGTAGTTCTGACAGAATTAGGTTGGTGTATTGGAAACAAGCAGAGTAAACCGCTTAGTCAATGATGCTACATCACGGTAAATTGGCACCTTAAACCAATGCGACTCATGCATCTGTTCTCCATGTTAGGGGCAGCTTGGAGCAGGCGTCTGTCTTGGATCAAGCGGCGTATAAAAAGGTTCTTTTGATAACTTTAACATCAGAACGAACTAATTCACGAAACGTGCGCAGTCTGAGCGCTCCTGATGCTCTAATAAGTCTAGAAACAGAGGCTGATAGGTATAGGATAGATATCATTGCTATGCAAGAAATTAAACAGCTATAATAATCGAAAAACAAGATTTGGATAGTCATGCTATATACTGGAGTGCTCATCTGTCTTGAAGAGATTAAGGGACTGGCTTCTTGATTAAGATTTTGGCTATACGTATACAAGAAACTGCGGTAAAATTCATCCCGGTCAATGAGAAAATCTATTACCTACGGGTACGCGGTACATACAATAATATTTTTCTTATTGCCGTGCAGGCACTTACTGAAGCTAAGACCGTCGACGAGAAGGATAATTTCTACACAGCACTGGAAGACGTTATATAACAAACACCACCACGTGACATAATTGCGGTTCTTGGTGACTTTAATGAGCAGGAAGAAATATCTTTTATATATGGGAATGTTGTGGGCTCCAACAGTCTGCATTTGAGTGATGCATTCCAATGATAATGGCGAGAGAGTGACTGAGTTTGAATTATCACATAATTTGAAAATTGCCGGTACTTTCTTTCCACATATATCGATTTAGAAGCAGACCTAGTTCTCATCGAATGAAAACACTCGAAATCAAATTGATCACGTGCTAGTAGCAGCTCGATTCTTTTCGAGCTTCTGGATGTACGTTCCTCTAGAGGCGCATACATTGAAAGTGACCACCTCCTTTTACGTGCTAAGATAAGGCTTCACTCTCCTAATCCAGGAATTCCAAAATTCAATCAACTGAAACGATTTAACATCTCATCACTAAAGAATGTTGAAACTGAAGAGAGATATTGAAAGCATACTACCGACACATTGGAAAAATCAAAAACCATTAATGGAGACGTCGATAAGTCATGGTATCCACAAGCGCTGCTGAGGGGATAGTGGACAGATCATAACACTACTCCCAGAAATTCTGGATGGATCAAACATGTCTGGATGCTATTCAATACAAAATAGATAACTATCTGAAATGTTTACAAGGATATACACCAGGTTCACAAATGAGAACTATAAACTGGCAACACAAACCGTTACAAAACTATGTAAACGAACGAAGAGAGAAGGGTGGAAGAGAAAATGTAAGGAGTTTGAAAGCTTCAATAAGGAACATCAATCGCGTAACTTCTTTCAACAGTATAAAATCTTCAAGAAGGAACCTCAAACTATATCCACTGCTATTCAAAACAAAGCTGAGTAGCTACGTAGACCTTACAAATATTTTAGATACTTAAGCAGCTTATTTTCTTAATTTTCTCAACTTAAGTGGCCAGCAGCAGGGCGAACGATCGTTAAGGTACATGTAGACAAACCCACAAAAGAGGAATGTGAAACGGGGATTTAAAAACTAAAATGCAATAAAGTAGCTGTTATCGACGATATAACATCCGAAATGATTGTACATGTGATAGTGTACAATCTTTAAGATTGTTTGAAGTAGTGCAAATGATCAAGAAAGCTGAAACCATGCCACAGTACTGGAATTCAGCTATGCTGATACCAATCCATAAAAAGGTAATCGCCTACATTGTGCAAACTACAGAGAAATAGTTAATCACCCATATAAAACTAAATCTATTAAACTAAGACTTCAAGTGAAATGAGCCAAAAAATTGATAGAATTGATGAAATTAATACAGGTAAGGCACACTTGTTGAAAGCCTACGTTCCTATATGGAAGAAATAAGGCAAAAAGAAACAGAAAAAAGCCAAAATAAGGGAAAACACTACCCTACAATTTTTTAAAAATTTATTTATACCGTATTCTACGGGAAAAACGCTAACGGACTAAAACTTAAACTCACAAAATGAAAACGTTTCTCATCCAAGAAAAAATAAAAAAAAATTCATTTTGTTAAAAAAACAGGAGGGCATTTTTAAAAAAAAACGTGCCGCAAAATCATCAAAGTTGATTTTTTGGTAAAATCGCAGATTTTTTTAAAATATCTCACGAAATATGCAGATTTTAAAAAAATTATATAAACATTTTTGTAGGAAATTTAGTTCTACAAAAAAGGTCCTAGTCATGTCTAAAACTTAGATTTCTGATGATATTTTGAACAAAATTTGAAAGTCTTCGCAACTTCGTAACCAAACAAATGTGACGAAAACGGACGGTAAAAAGTTTGATCATGTTAGTCGATCACATTGTGAGTTCGAATCTTCTAAACTAGATTTAATGCTGGATATAAATTCGTGGCTATCGGGGGATGAATTTCTCATTACACGCATATGGGAAACTTAATAGTAAGATTTTCAAAATCGGAATTTTTATGATATCTTTACGTTTCATGACCTCCTGAAGCTATTTAGTAGTACTTTTATCTGGCAGTATGTATGTGTGTGTATGTGCGTGTGTATGGGTGTGTGTATCGTGGTATGTGGATAAAAATTTGTCCAACCAGTTCTCAACAACGGATGACCCGATTTCAATGAAAATGGTGACAATCGATGTGACAATCGATGAGGACCGAAATATTTAAAATAAAAAAAAGACATTTATGATCTGAAGCTTGGTGTTGCATTTGTAGTGAAATTTTTACTACCAATAAAACCAGTGACGATAGGAAATTTCATCGAGTAGATCAGATTCTGTGTATGTACCAAAGGTGTATACATTGAACATCAAAACTTATAATACTTTTTACTGTTTATTTTTAATTTTATTTTATTAATAATAATATAAACTTCCTTATAGTAACAATTTGGATGATTCCAAAGCAGTGGCGTCATTTCACCAAAATCTTGGGGGGGGGGGGGGGGGGGGGCGAGAATTTAAATGACATAAAAAGATTTTTTTCGTAAAACATAACAAACACATTTTTATACACACATATATTTAAAAGCATTTAAATGCATCGACTTAGAAATAAAAATAAAATGCTTTTGAGCTACATTGGTTATACTCTGCTAGTCTGCTGGTGTTGTTTCATCGAAGAGAATGCCGCAAAGTTCTGCAAAATCCCTTCATTTGTTAAAAATAATTTCAAATTTAGTATCATCTCTGCATTGTTTAAGCATCTAAAAAGTAGTTTTAATTAAAGCGCTTGTGCTAAAAATTATTATGTCTTTGCTTTGTAACTGTTCAGAGAGTGAATTTGTAAACGACAGCAGATCGTGCTGCATAGAAAATTAAGGATGGTTTTTCAATACGATGTTTTAGCTTCCGGGCATCCCGGGATTTAAAATTTATGAGTCACATAGTCCCAGGATCCATAAAACACCACGGGATTGCAATCCCTACGTGACTCCTCTTATGTCGAATCGTTTTTTGTTTGTTTGTATGTTTTCCTTTATTTGTCTCAGAGAGAAAGAGTTATGTCTACCCTAAACTGACCAGAGCCAAATTGTTAAAATGTGGGACAAAATGCAAACATTCTTCCAAATCCTAACTAATTAGAATTTCTATTGCGAGAAAGTGAAACGGTGAAAACGTGCTAACTAGATTGTGCATAAATTTACTATTTAATGCTCTCCTTTACTATTTGTTTACTATTTAATTCTTCAAAAAATTCTTTTATTTTAATTGGACATTCAACCGTTAGGAAATGTGCTTACAGTGGTTCGTACATTTTTTAAATTCTTTCTATTGCTGGTATTACCGCCAGCCAGCGAGTTTCACTGTATTCAATAAGTTGGTTATGTTCGACATTACTTTTGCCGCAGAACTCCTTCAACGTCTTCAGTAAAGACAGTAAAATATCCAAATTTTTTTAACCGTGCCATTTAAATCAGCAGCATTTCTTATTGCATTATTTAGAATATGGGCTGCGAATCCAATTCCCAATACACTCTGGTTCAAATTCGAGTTTAGCTTGTTTTTAAATTTTCACCCCTTGACGTGACACCACTAAAATTGGTGTTCGTGTTATCAGCGCAAATTGCAATAAAATAACAACAAAACTTGTTTAAGC
The DNA here is from genome assembly GCA_963693315.1 of Diogma glabrata. NCBI lineage: Eukaryota > Metazoa > Arthropoda > Insecta > Diptera > Cylindrotomidae > Diogma > Diogma glabrata. The sequence continues at coordinate 119,971,637 of OY856187.1, forward strand.
TACTGGAGCTGGTGGCTTATAGCAACGCTTTTTTATGTTTATCTGTATCTATATGTCTTTTAATATCATAATGTCCACTGTTAATTTGCAAATTCACTCCGACTGGTAATACACTAAACTTTTGCGTCGTTATATTTTGATTTTTTTATAAAAGGATAGTCCAATTCAATATTGTATGAGAATTTACGTAAACGTTTTCTATCCATCTTGATTTGCAGGAGAACTTTTTAAATATAATTTTAAAAATTAGTATAAATTTACCTTTTATAGTAGCTTAAAACTTTTGTTACACAATTAAAGACTGCAAAACAATTGAAACAATTTATTTTAATTTTACTAAATAATTAATATCTTTTCTGTATTCTGTAAGTATAAGAGGTATACAGTAATACCTCTTGTTCTATCTTTTGCAAATCTATACCATTTATCAAGTTTTTATGCTGTTTACTTTGTTTGTTCTTTATTGAGAAAAAGAATTAGAAACTAGAAAATAATATTACTTTTGAGCTACCTAGTTAAAGTGTGTTTTAAACAGAGTTTGAAACGCTACCTATACCACTCCTTTACTTTGTTCTTTCAGAATGCATAGCTTAAAAAAAATATAACACTCTCGCATACAGGAGTAAAAATAATAAAATATCATTCTTGCTACTAAATTGAAATAAATATTTTCTTTCAAATACTAAAAACATTTATTTTTGCGTTAAATTTGATACTTTCCAACGTAAAATGCTTCGAATGATTCGTTCAATTATTCATGTATTGTTAGAAAAATGAATATAACGGATGACGTAGAGGGACTATTCATAAATCGAATAAAAGAACAGGAAAATGTAATCTGCTCCAAAGGAGTAAAATCGAAAAGACAAAACTTTTACTCTTACGAGTAAGAACGATATTCAAATTATGAAGATTTTAATTTTTGAATATTATTTCAAAGGATTGAAATGAGTGCTCGAATAAAGGAAAATTGTGAACTCTGGTTTAAAAATTTAAATTTTTATGAATTTATACGCAAAACTGAGTCTTTTTAAGTAAAATATTTTGTATTTTGTTTTTCATATATACTTTCGATCTCTCGTATATACACCGGGGAGATGTTTCTATAAGCAAAGAAACCTTTTCGCTGAGGTAGATCTATTAGACATTAAAATATATGTAAATTAGTGAAGTGAAATAACTGAGTTTAGTATTTCTAAGAAAATTATAGTTAAAACACTATTTTAGTAAAAAAAATATTGCACTGGTTTGTTCTCTCAATATGGTTAAATCAACATATACATAACATTATACAAACTACAAGAAAAAACTGTGAAGCCATTGCTTTGACTAAGATATTGCGCAAACTGTGTACGTAGGTAGATATAAGGTTTTTGATTATTTCGATAATGCCTACTTTGAAAATATTTACATAGCTTAAATATTTGTTCGTGTCGTTAGAAAATATTGCTTGTCTATTATAAAACACTCACTATTATAAAACCACTGGAAATAACCCAATAAATTTAAATTACTCCCGTAATTATTTTCATTCATTTTATAAAAATTAGCACAACTATCAAGAAAACTTTTGATATGTTATAAGATTTTACATTTTAGAATTGTTTTTAATTTATTGTTTTTAAAAAAGTCTTGTAAAGTTTGTACAATATGATATAGATAAAAAACAAGGCGAAACAGTCAGGGTTCTCCAAATAAGTGGGGTATAATTAGGTTGTGTTCTCCTGCATGTACTTACTTTTAAGTTTATCAAAATTACCAATAACAATTGAAATTTGAATGTTAAATACTGCACTATAAACTCTCGAGGAACCCTATACTAATGAAATATTTTGTTTCCTCTGGCTCAGACACGAATATCTTATAAACAAAACACAATCGTTCTTCTAAAAGCGGTGATGCCGCGCACCTTATAGTACGATAGAATTTTGTCAAAATACGCACCCACGGCGTTTTTGGAAGAACGATCGTGTTTTGTTTATAAAACTGAATTCATCAGAAGATTAGAAGCAATACTTTCGTATCGGTGGCGCTCTAGTCCTTGATACAAAGAACGATAACGGTTTGAATATTGCGGTGAACTGTACTTTAGTCGGGCCAAAATGATATGTAACGTAATAATTATATTATCAGATAATTATTATATCAGACCCCCCCAGCCCTACCCAATTGACGCCCCTGTTCCAAAGTGTTACTGTAAGGAAGTTTATACTATTATTAATAAAATAAAATTAAAAATAAACAGTAAAAAGTATATTTTAAATATTGCGTTTTAATTTTAATTAAAAATATAAACGTTACAAAAATATTCAATAAATTAAACAACAAAAAAAAGTTCTTTCATATACATATATACATTATACATATTTTGTCAAAGTATTATAAAAAGTGATTCACGAATGAATTTTGTATCCAACATACAGATTAGAAACTCATGTTGGATGCATAAAATTAAACATTATAAAAATTAAATTTTGAATTATATTGAAGTAATTAAGGCGAAATACTTATGTCTTCTGTCGTTACAATTTAAAATGTTGATGTCATTGAAAACAAGGTTACCTGGGTTCATTTTTTAATCAGAAGTTATAAAACGCTGAAAATGGTATGCAGAACAATTGGAAACATTACAAAAACCTTATATATCAAATTTATTGAAATTATTGAAGTTTCAAGTGAACCCGGATGATATTTGTCATAATATATCCCGGTGATTACAGGCGATGACGAAAGGAGGAATTTAAATAAAAATATTATATCATCTATCCAAAATAAGTATAAATATCAATGTTTTCGGATAAGTTAAATTCAAGCTATTGAAGCAGTTACAAATAATCATTTGAATAAACTTGTAACTGAGAGGAAGTTTCCTGCTTAAATATTTTAGCTAAATACAACAACACTATTAAAATATATTGTATAGAAGCGGAAGATATTAAAATACTTTTAAAACAGAATTAGAACAGATCACACGTTCCTCATGACAGTTTTATCCGTGTAGAACCTGAAATTGTACGTGGAATGTTGGAGGTTGAAAAGAGATAATTTTTTTAAATAATAATATTGAAAAGCATAGTCATCAATTTAAACTGTTTTATTTAAAATTAAATCGGAATAATTGAATGTTATTTTAACTTATGGGGATGCTAAAGATAGCGTTTGTACATAAAATCTATGTATAAGCTACATTAGTTTTGAGCACCTCCTTGTCCTGCTGAGTCAGCTGCGGCCTTTTCTGCAGCTGCTTTTTCAGCTGCTGCCTTTTGGGCTGCTTCTTCATCCGCTGCCTTTTTTGCTGCTGCTTGTTCTTCTGCTGCTTTCTCATCAGCTACTCTTTGTTCTTTTTCTTCTGCTGCTTTTCCATCAGCTACTCTTTGTGCTTCTTCATCTGCCGCTCTTTTGGCTGCTGCTTCTTGTACAGCCTTTTCTGCTGCTGCTTTTTCGACCGCTTCTCTTTGTGCTTCTTCATCTGCTGCTTTTTTGGCTGCTTCATCTTGTGCAGCTTTTTCTGCTGCTGCCTTTTCTGCTGCAGCCTTGTCTGCTGCTGCTTTTTCATCGGATTCTCTTTGTGCTTCTTCATCTGCTGCTTTTTTGGCTGCTTCATCTTGTGCAGCTTTTTCTGCTGCTGCCTTTTCTTCATCTTCTTTTTTCGCTTCTTCTTCGGCTGCTTTTTTATCAGCTTCTCTTTGTGCTTCTTCTTCTGCTGCTTTTCTATCTGCTTCCTCTTGTGCAGCTTTTACTTCTAATCTTTTCGCTTCTTCAGCTGCTGCTGCCTTTTCTGCTGCTGCTTTTTCTGTTGCTGCATTTTCGTCAGCTTCTCTTTGTGCTTCTTCATCTGCTGCTTTTTTGGCTGCTTCATCTTGTGCAGCTTTTTCTGCTGCTGCCTTTTCTTCATCTTCTTTTTTCGCTTCTTCTTCGGCTGCTTTTTTATCAGCTTCTCTTTGTGCTTCTTCTTCTGCTGCTTTTCTATCTGCTTCCTCTTGTGCAGCTTTTACTTCTAATCTTTTCGCTTCTTGAGCTGATGCTGCCTTTTCTGCTGCTGCTTTTTCTGTTGCTGCATTTTCGTCAGCTTCTCTTTGTGCTTCTTCATCTGCTGCTTTTTTGGCTGCTTCATCTTGTGCAGCTTTTTCTGCTGCTGCCTTTTCTTCATCTTCTTTTTTCGCTTCTTCTTCGGCTGCTTTTTTATCAGCTTCTCTTTGTGCTTCTTCTTCTGCTGCTTTTCTATCTGCTTCCTCTTGTGCAGCTTTTACTTCTAATCTTTTCGCTTCTTCAGCTGCTGCTGCCTTTTCTGCTGCTGCTTTTTCTGTTGCTGCATTTTCGTCAGCTTCTCTTTGTGCTTCTTCATCTGCTGCTTTTTTGGCTGCTTCATCTTGTGCAGCTTTTTCTGCTGCTGCCTTTTCTTCATCTTCTTTTTTCGCTTCATCTTCGGCTGCTTTTTTTGCTGCTGCTTCTTCCGCTGCTTTTTTTTCTGCAATTTTCTTGGCTCCTTCTTCTTCTTTTTTTTTAAGCGCTGCTTTTATTTTTTCCTTTAGGTCAGCAATTGCTTGTTTTAGATTTTGTTTGAGTCCTTTGATTAGAGTTGCTTCTTCATCCTTTTTTTTGGCAAGTTTTTGGGCTAATTCTTGAGCTCTTTTTTTCGCTGCTTCTTCTATGGCTTTTTTTTCTGCTTGTACTTTTTCTCTTGCATTTTGGAATGCTTGTCTTGGATTGGCTAGTCTTGCTGCTGCGTGCTGTATTGCGTCATTGACAGGTTTAATTTGTTTAAGAACAATATCAAACATAAATGGACTAGCTTCTGTTGTTGCAATCTAGAAATAATAAAAAATAACAATAATAAACCAATTTGAAATGCAAAATATCTTAGAGTTGTAAATTCATACATTCAAAGCAACACAGGCAATGAAAATAGATAAAAGTTTTGTATTCATTTTGAATATTTTGATTTTCAGACAAACCAAAAGACACAAATAAACTTACTAATGATATCTTGAAAGCTGCAAAGGTATTTATACTATTTTGGGAGGGTAGTGTTTCTCTATTTTCTTTACTTAAATTTACTACGCAGATATTTCGAAGCTGGAACATTTGTTCAATTAATTAAAAAATATTGTTTTGCTTATGTAAGTCGAATTCAAATAAGTCGATGTGTTATTTAATCATTTTATTTTAACCAAATAGTCTGTTTAATCACTAAGAATTAATATAATCAAGTAAATCAATAGTAAATCAGCATATCAGATATATCTATTTTCCACTGGTTCAAGGACAAATTTATAAAAAAATTCAAATTGAAAAAAGTGCAACAAACATTTTCTTAACTTCAGTAATCAAAGAAGTGGTTAAGATTGATAATTTAATTCTTACTCTTAGCTATAAATTAAGATTGTTTATGCTAGGAATCTTAAATGTTAGTTACAGGGTTTTTAGTTTCATTCGCTCTTCTGAGCCAGTTTAAATGAATAAAAAACAAACCATCGTTTTAATAGCTATATTACCAAAGTTTTCCCTAATTTCAGCTGTTTGGTTATTTTTAAATAACATAAAAAATTTTACTCTGGGAGAGACAAATAAAAATATAAGACTAGTGGCATAATTTGTTGTGATATGAGCTATGTTACGTTGTTTCCTTATATGCATTCTCTTTAGTTACTATAGATTAGACGAACGTTCACTATATTTGTTGTGTTTTATCAAGAGGTTGTAAATTACCAATTCGTTTACAATTATTTAAATAAACTTATATTTGAGCATACATATGTACAGATAAATTGATTTACTGCAAACGAGAGCGCATATTGGTCAGTTTACCTGCCGATTTTTTTTAAGGTTGTTTCAAAAAGAAGGTTCAACGCCAAATCTGAGCTGAAACGGCGAGAGTCGGCCGCTCTAGAAATTAGACAAGTTTAAACAATGTTATATCTTAGCTGTGCAATTTCTTTGTAAGAGATTCAGAAGCCAGTTTTCTATTCTAACTATTTTCCAGACAAATTATAGTCTTGTAGCAACTGTATTCCTGTTCGTGTGCGAGTGTGTCTGTATGTGGACACAATATCTCAGAAACAACTTGATGGACTCAAAATTAGCTCACTTTAAAATAAAAGATCTGATTTTTTTTCAAAATTGAACAAAATGATGGAGGTATGCTTTTTATAGATAAAATCGAAAAATCCAATCCTGGTTTTCAATATTATGGAGACTTGGAATATAAGATTTTTGTACTATTTTCAATATTTCTGGGTACCAACTATGTATGTGAAGTTAGCCCGTTTTTCATCCCGTAAAAATGCGATGGCAACACTAAACATTTATATCGTGACACTTTCTACTACCATCAAAAAATATCAACTGTCAGCCCAGAAAATTGACTGTCACGATAGTTTTTTATAAAATTAGCCCAACTGTATAAAAACAAAACAAAATTTTAAACGATTTGTAAAATTTTGTCGTATATTTGAATAAAAATCTTTATAAAAAAATTTCTTTAATCAGTTTTGTTAATTGGAAACACATTTTATAAATGATTGTTGCTATACAATAATTTGCTACATGTTACCTGATAAATTAAACTCATCATAACCAAAACCAAGTTTAGAAATTAAGACAAAATTTTGAAAATTTTGAAACATATTGTTATTCGACTCTGAAGACGCTTGTTGAATGAAATTGGTTTTCTGGCCGAGAATTCTGATTAATGCACGTAATTGATAACGCTTAAATGTACTTTCTCTAATTTTTCTAAAATTTTTGTTATGTGGATAATTCGAGATAAAGTTTTGAGAGATTGGTCAAATAAATTAATTTTTTGAGACTATATGTCGATACTGGGATAGACGCTTGGTGAATGAAATCGGTTTTCTGGCCGAGAATTCTTATTAATGCACGTAATTGATAAAGGTTCAATGTACTTTCCCTAATTTTTCTAAAATTTTTATATGTGGAAAATCGAGATAAAATTTTGAGAACTTTGGGAAAATTTATTTATTTTTTGAGAATATGTCGATATTGGGATAGACGCTTGGTGAATTAAATTGGTGCTCTGGCCGAGAATTCTGATTAATGAACGTAATTGATATTAGTTCAATGTATTTTCTCTAATTTTTCTAAAATTTTTGTATGTGGAGAAATCGAGATAAAATTTTGAGATATTGGAGAAATAAATTGATTTTTGTGAAGATATGGCGATATTGGGATAAACGCTTAATGAATGAAATTGGATCTCTGGCCGAGAATTCTGATTAATGCACGTAATTGATAAAGGCTAAATGTACTTTCTCTAATTTTTCTCAAATTTTTGTTGTGGAAAAAATTAAGATAAAATTTTTAGAGATTGGGCAATAAATTAATTTTTTGAGGATATGTCGATATTGGAATAGACGCTTGGTGCATGAAATTGGTTTTCTGGCCGAGATGTCTGATTAATGCACGTAATTGATAAAAATTCAATGTACTTTCTCTAATTTTTCTAAAATTTTTGTATGTGGAAAAATCGAGATAAAATTTTGAGAAATTTGGGAAGTTTTATTTATTTTCTGAGAATATGTCGATATTGGGATAGACGGTTGGTGAATGAAATTAGATCTCTGGCCGAGAATTTTGATTAATGCACGTAATTGATAAAGGTTAAATGTACTTTCTCTAATTTTTCTAAAATTTTTGTTATGTGGATAAATCGAGATAAAGTTTTGAGAGATTGGTCAAATAAATTAATTTTTTGAGAATATGTCGATACTGGGATAGACGTTTGGTGAATGAAATCGGTTTTCTGGCCGGGAATTCTTATTAATGCACGTAATTGATAAAGGTTCAATGTACTTTCTCTAATTTTTCTAAAATTTTTGTATGTGGAAAAATTGAGATAAAATTTTGAGAACTTTGGGAGAATTTATTTATTTTTTGAGACTATGTCGATATTGGGATAGACGCTTGGTGAATGAAATTAGTTCTCTGGCCGAGAATTCTAATTAATGCACGTAATTGTTAAAGGTTCAATGTCTTTTCTCTAATTTTTCTAAAATTTTTGTATGTGGAAAAATTGAGATATAATTTTGAGAACTTTGGGAGAATTTATTTATTTTTTGAGACTATGTCGATATTGAGATAGACGCTTGGTGAATGAAATTAGTTCTCTGGTCGAGAATTCTAATTAATGCACGTAATTGGTAATGGATCAACGTATTTTTTTTAATTTTTCTAAAATTTTTGTATGTGGAATAATCGAGATAAAATTTTGAGAACTTTGGCAAAAATGATTGATTTTCTGCGGATATGTGGATATTGGGATAGACGCTTAATACATGAAATTGGTTCTCTGGCCGAAAATTCTGATTAATGCACGTAATTGATAAAGGTTCAATGTACTTCTTCTTATTTTTCTAAAATTTTTGTATGTGGAAAATCGAGATAAAATGTTGAGAGATTGGGCAAATAAATTAATTTTTTGAGGATATGTCGATATTAGGATAAACGCTTGGTGCATGAAATTGGTTTTCTGGCCGAAATGTCTGATTAATGCACGTAATTGATAAAGGTTAAATGTACTTTTTCTAATTTTTCTAAAATTTTTGTATGTGGAGAAATCGAGATAAAATTTTGAGAACTTTGGGAAATTTTATTTATTTTCTGAGAATATGTCGATATTAGGATAGACGCTTGGTGAATGAAATTAGTTCTCTGGCCGAGATGTTTGATTAATGCACGTAATTGATAAAGGTTCAATGTACTTTCTCTAATCTTTCTAAAATTTTTGTATGTTGAAAAATCGAGATAAAATTTTGAGAACTTTGGGAAAATTTATTTATTTTTTGAGACTATGTCGATATTGGGATAGACGCTTAATGAATGAAACTGGTTCTCTGGTCGAGATGTCTGATTAATGCTCGTAATTGATAAAGATTTAATGTACTTTCTCTAATTTTTCTAAGAATTTTGTATGTGGAAAAATCGAGATAAAATTTTGAGAACTTTGGGAAAATTTATTTATTTTTTGAGACTATGTCGATATTGAGATTGACGCTTGTTAAATGAAATTGGTTCTCTGGCCGAGAATTCTGATTAATGTTAAATTAGATAAAAGTTCAATGTACTTTCCCTAATTTTTCTAAAATTTTTGTATGTGGAAAAATCGAGATAAAATTTTGAGAGATTGAGCAAATAAATTAATTTTTTGAGACTATGTCGATATTGGGATGGACGCGGATAGACGCTTGGTGAATGAAATTGGTTCTCTGGCCGAGAATTCTGATTAATGCATGTAATTGTTAAAGGTTCAATGTACTTTCTCTAATTTTCCTAAAAACTTTGTATGTGGAAAATCGAGATAAAATTTTGAAAACTTTTGGAAAATTTATTTATTTTTTTTACATTTTATCCAGGTAAATACACATACCAAAATTCTGGTAAAATCACATAATGTTCATTGAGCCTTACCCAATTATAAGTATTAATCATAATTTCCGGCCAGCAAACCGTTTACAGCTTGCAAGCGTCTATCTCATTTCCCATTAACATAGTAATATCGTGAAAGAACAAATTACGGGCTGAGAGTAGCATATACTGAAACAAAATTAAATTTTGTATAAACGAACGTTGACTGTTGTAATTGATTGTGTGTGTAATATTTACAAAATGTCGACGAAATTGGTTTCTTAAAACATAAACAATTTTATCAAAAATTAGATTAATACGAAAAATTATTTGTATTTCGTCCAAAGTTCTCAACCTTTTATCCAGGTAAATACACATACCAAAATTCTGGTAACATCACATAATGTTCATTGAACCTTTCCCAAATACGAGTATTAATCATAATTTCCGGCCAGCAAACCGTTTTCAGCTTGCAAGCGTCTATCTCATTTCCCATTAAGAAAGTAATATCGCGATAGAATAAATTTCGGGCTGAGAGTAGCATACAGTAAAAAGCAAAATACAGTTCAAACAAATTTTTTTGTTATCAATTTTAAATTATAAGATTTACTATAAGACTTTTTTTAAAGTATGATATTTCAATTTGAAGGTTTTTTATCCGAAAATAAAAATCAATTAATTAGAAAGTACAATATCTTACAGAAAAAAAATCTAAAATAAAATGTCATGATAGTATAAAATTTTGTAGTATTACCATATGCAACTTTTCTTGTTTTACGGGATAGAATTTCGGGCTAACTTCACAAAGGTGTACCAACTTCCGGTTTGTTACATGCCGGTTAAAAAGTGTTTTTTTCAAATTTTATGTTTGTTTGGAGCATACAACATTCGTTCGTGAATTAATTTTGATAACACCATGACTAAAGATGCAACGACAAGAAGATGATCAGTTTTAGAGCGTTATTGAACAAAGTTGTGGGGAGTCTCTCGAGTTATTTATTTTGAAACTTCAATAAAATATATACCTGAGGCTTTTGAGGGATAACGGGCAAAGTAGTATGGAGCCCTTGCTTTTATAATTGATGGAAAATGCAATCAAGACGCTGATAAAATGAAAAATTTGAACCCGACCTTTTCCGTTTTTTTGGAAACTTCAGTAATCATTAGTACATAATAAAAACATATCTATATTTGTTTTGTATTCTTTTTATTTTTTCATTAGTTTTGTGACAGGCTGGCTTGAAATTTTTAAATAAATTTAGTGCAATCAAAGATTAAAGTTAAATTGTGTTCTTTTTTTTTTTTTTTTTTTTCTTTATTTAATTTAATCATTTTACAAATTTTTGGTAATATAATTATAATTTTAGATAATTATTTGCAGAAGCATATAATGCAAGACGCAAATAAGGGTTACAATAGTTATACATATAATATTTTTGTCAATTTAATAAATTATAATGTGTTCCTTTTATGATAAATACAACATAACAAATAACAAACAATAACAAAAGTTACAAAATAATAAAATAATAACAGATACATATATATTAATATAATTTAGTTGTGCTTAGTTTGAGCCAATTTTCTAATATTATAATGTTTTTTATTTTTTATTAATGCTTTCTTTTTTTTTTCTTTTTCTTTGTTCAATCTAATACAAATGATTTTTTAAACCTATTTTAAATATTGAAATACGAGTCACCTCCTTTAATTCATCAGGAAGATTATTATAAATTGACAGGCCTCTGTATAGAGGAGAACTTTGGCCACTGGCTGTACGGAAAAAATCAATATAAAAATCAGTGTTACGTCTTGTAGGGTAATCATGAATATCGCTGACTTGACGTAAGAAGAAATTATTTTTTATCATATTATTTTTTATTTTAAAAACTAAAACAGCAAGCTCAAATTCGATAAGTTTTTGAAGAGGAAGAATCTGTGCACTGTAAAGAAGGCGAGATGTACAACAGTATGGTAGAGATTTTATATTTCTTAGGCTTTTATTAATAAGGATATGGATTTCTTGTTCGAACGGGTTATTCGATTTGAATAAATTTCTTTTCTTTCAAAGGTACTTAGTGAGGCTTTATAAAAATATTACACTGACAAAAAAATTTACGTTTTGGATGATGTTTTTTAATTTTAATTCTTCAAACATGGTGATATCAAAAAGTACCTTTTTGTTTTCTTTTATTTTTTGATATTTTAAAGACATATTGTTTACTCAAGACGTACAATTACAGATAACCGCTATTTTTGTTTTCGACAAAAAGGCATTTGAATATTTAATTGGTTGGAATTTTTTGTACTTTGTGTTGTGCCATTTACTAAACCAAAACTTTTTGTCATTCACTAAAAACTGACTAACCGATTCTATTGAACCTTATTTCGTTTAGAAGGTATTAAATAATAGTCCAGTAAATAAAGGTTAAAAGGTCGCAAAAATCCTGTCGCGGACGGGACCTGGCGGAAATTGTTGGTCTTACCGAGTACTTTGACGTGAGCAAAATTACCTTGGGGTTCCGACCCTGTGAGCCTGGGAAATGGCCCTCAAAGTGTCAGAAGTAGTTTCCGGGCCATATCTCCGAAAATATGGCAGTTAAGGTATTCCTGTTTAGCTAGAAATGAAGGTGAGCTAATTATCTACAGAAATGGTCCTATTCATTTTTATCGTAAACCCGATAGTTTCCGAGATAACGGACTCGAACCTTGTCCTGCATTTTTCTCTTCATCATGGAGCCAGAACGTCGCTTTACACGTATTTACTAAGGAGCGGCGGACAAATTAGCGGATAACTCGGTCAAAATTCAATATTTTTCGATGATTCAAAATTCATGTGAAAGAAAAAACCCGTACCTGTCACATCCTGTGATAAAATTCCTGTTATCACGTTTGTAAGCGAGTGCAAACGGCGGTCAAAGTTTCTTTTTATCCGGTTTTCTGACGCTGTTTTAAATTGATTCATATTTTTTTTAAAATTGTGTTTTTATATGTTTCTTTCTTGATTATTGTACCTGTGGGGGTCTTGAAACATCTCAGAAAGTTTGCCACAGTGACTTTCTCGCACTTTTAAACAAATGGGAATTTATTAATTTCCATTTTGAGGACTTTCATGGAGTTTCGGAAAGTCCGCGGAAAATTATTAATAAAAGATTTATTGTCTTTTAAAGTGCCTTATAAGTTACACCAATTTGTAGCTTAGAATGTCTAGTTTCCAATCGTATTTTTCAAATTGTTTAGAAATTTCCAGGGCTCTTTAAAAGTTGATTTTACGCCCACACGGGAAAAAAACTGGCCAAATTTTTCAGAAACTTTTTTTTCTTTCCGAGGAATGTTTTGGGTATTGCTACTTATATAAAAGTAAAGCTGAGGTTCTCAGCTTTCCATTGATATAAATAATGTCATTGTTTTTAATCCACAAAAAAAAAAAATTGAAAACGTTTCTCTGAAATTATTTATGATAATTTCCTCTTTTTTTCTGCTTCACGTGGCGGCGCGTATATTACGTGTATAATATCGGTCCGCGCAGGCGCGCACACATGGTACACACACACTGGCTTCACTCGTCCCTCGTGGACTTTTATTGTTATTGTTATTGTATTAATCGTCAACAATAGTACATTATGATGCTAGGACGTAAAGCTAAAGATTTTGGACGGATGTGGAGTCGAGGCGCTAGCCGAGATTTGCACCCACATTAAGTCCAAAATAGCTTACGTCCGTGCATCATATACTATTTTTTATTCGCCGCAAGCAAAATATTTTAAGAAAATTTGTTTATTCTAAATTAAAATTATAAATTTTCATAAATTTTAAAATAAAAATATGTGGAACAAGTAACCTTTGACAAAATATTTATTATTTTTTCCAAATTATTGTGTAGCTATGACAACAAATGATAACAACTATTTTAATTGGATAATGAAATTTTGAATTTAAGGGTTGCTTTGATAAAAAAATTTATTTTTCATAGAATTTAAACAAATGCAAATGCTTTTAACTTTTTTGGAAGTAGCTATGACAACAAAATAAATAGCTAAAAAGTGACACTTTTAGGCCGTAAATCACAGTAATAAAGTAACACTTTAATATGTAGGCGAATAAAAACGTCATTTATTATAAATTATTAAATTAGAAATCGACAACATATAACGCATTTATAGCGACATAACAAATTAGTACATGTATAATTTAAATTTGTGTGTGACTGATCCTTCTTATGCTCCTATATGGCCGCGATAATTTCGCAAATACAACGAGAAAGCCATTGTCATTTGCAGGTCAAATTTTTCAGGCCAAAACATGGAGCTTTGGGTATTTCCAAGCCCCCAGTTCTCAAATTTGATGAGAATCTGGCGTTTTTTCATGGTCTCAAATTTGACAATTTTTCACTACCCGTTTTTGCAAAAAGTATCAATGTTGCGAAAAAAATGAATAGGACCATTTCTGTAGATAATTAGCTCACCTTCATTTCTGGCTAAACAGGAATGCCCTAACTGCCATATTTTCGGAGATATGGCCCGGAAACTACTTCTGACACTTTGAGGGCCTTTTTCCAGGCTCACAGGGTCGGAACCCCAAGGTAATTTTTCTCACGTCAAAGTACTCGGTAAGACCAACAATTTCCGCCAGGTCCCGTCCGTGACAGGATTTTTGCGAGCTTTTGATCTTTTTCGACCTTTATTTACTGGACTATAAGGCTTAATAAATAAAGTTACACCAAAAAATTTTTTGTCTACTTCGACTGAATTTTTTCAGTTTAATTTTTCAAACAATATAATTTTTAATGATGCTAAAATTCAAAAGTACTTTGTTTCTTTTCTTGTTTTTTGGTTTTTCAAATACAGACCAGCGTTTTTATTTGTTGGTGAGAAAATCTCATTTGAGTATTCACTAGCAAAAAATAAGAAAAGTCTCGATTTTCTCAATATTTTAATTTAAACTTGAGTTGCACTCTGATATTTTATGTCTTCACTATAGAGAGGAGTTCTCTTGCTTGAAATGATCATGATGTAACTACATATATTATTGGAAAATTTTTTCAATTTTTTATTTTTTTTACAAATTGCTTTGATAACACTGTTTAGCAAAATTAACTGAAATAAAAAAAAATGACTAGATTAATTAAACTGCCATTAACCATTATACCTATCTTAGGTTAATTTTTAGCTGCAGTTGGTCCCAAGGATCAACATTAATAAATATCATCATCTGTAATAACATCATCTGTGTTGTTTAGCGCTAGAAGTAATATTAGCATTAAGTAAACCAATGTAAAATTGATTTTAAAAATATTAATTTTTAAACTAAATGAACCAAATCAAAACCAATACAAATGTCATATTGACATGTTTCGTCGATTATGCACATTCAGATGAAAAATGTGAGACAGAGTTGTGAAAACTTGACCATTTTGGATTTTCCTGAAACTTGGCATATAAGTAGTATGGACAAAATAAAAAATACAGCTTATTTTAAAATTTTTTTAAAGTGCATAGTTTGAGCATAGGAACAACTTTTTTCAAACAACTTCCATTAACAAAAAATTTTAAAATCAATTAAATTTTAACTTTTTTTTTTAAATACAGTTCTAACCTTACTTTAAAATAAATCAAATTTACAAAGAGGTGTTAATTCGTGTTCTTGAGATATTTAATTTTAAAGATTTTTAGTCCGATTAAAATTCAAATTGTTCATTATTTTTTCGAACAATTTTTATCATTAAAAAATTTTAACCACTGAAGTTCGAGAAAATAATGAACAATTAGAATTTTAATCGGACTAAAAATTTTTAAAATTAAATATCTCAAGAACATGAATTAACGCACCTTTGTAAATATGATTTATTTTAAAGTAAGGTTAGAACTTTAATGAAAAAAAAAAGTTAAAATTTACTTGATTTTAAAATTTTTTGTTAATGGAAGTAGTTTGAAAAAATGAAGAAAAATTCGAATTTCAGTCGTACTAAAAGTCTTTAAAATTAAATATCTCAAGAATAAGAATTAACGTCTCTGTGTAAATTTGACATATTTTAGAGTAAGGAAAGAACTATTTTCAAAAAAAAAAAATTAATTAAATTCCAATTGATCTTCGACCCTAGCGCCATCTTTAAAAAAGTTTTTTTAATATTTTTATTTAAAAATTAATTATAAAAACAATTAATTAATTTTTTTTCAAACGACTAACTAATCATCTATCAAACGAAAAAAATTTGATGATATCGGTATAGCCGTTCTTGAGCAATTTAATTTCAAAGTTACATCGGATTAGCAGAATTGTCATTTTTAATGTATGTTGGGGTGCCCCCTGTGCTCAAACTATGCACTTTAAAAAAATTTTAAAATAAGTCGCATTTTTTATTTTGTCTATACTACTTATATGCCAAGTTTCAGGCAAATCAAAAATGGTCAAGTTCAAATCTCGACTTTTTCACCTGCGTAGATCACGTTTTTCATCTTCTGTGAATTCGTGTATGTAGTACTTGTTCATAAACTAATCTTTTTTGTTCGATCGTGCAACCAACTGTAACGGTTGGTACTATGGGAACATGTTATGTGGAATATGTTTGGTTTGTGACAGTTGTCGCTAATCTAATAACAATATTTAGTGTTTAAGTCAAAGTATAGACATGGGTATAAAAACAAGTTGTTAGTATTTACTAATAAAATATTTTTATTAAATTAATAAATTTAGTATTTAATTAATCAAAGTATAGCATTGTTGCTCCGCAGTTTTTGTTTTTAACGAACTATTTAGACAATTTTGCACAATATAAAATATTCTTTATTTAGAATCTTGAAATAGCCAAAAAAATCAAGTCGAATATAAATCATCTAGAGCAATGTTTCTTAACCGGTAGTCCGCAGAATAAGTTTAGTGGTCCGCGAATTTCTTTATTTTTATATTACCAGTTACAATTATATTTTATTCGAGCGCTTTTTTCACTCCTGATATATGAATCTACGATAGCATATAAAAGTTCTGTTTTTGTGCAGTCTTAATCTCGTGTGAAAATGGGTTTTTTCTACACTAGTGTAAAATCATTTTCGCTAAATAAGAATTTTAGTTGCTATGGTATATTTTCATGTAATTTTACAATGTTTTTAAAACAACCAATCATGAAAAAATAGAATATGCATTTTGAATATTATGCTCTTGATTTCTAATTTAATAATTGATAATAGATTAGATTAGATTAGAAAGAGTTGGACAGGTTGCACGAGGCGAAACTTGTCCTGGCACGCAGACTCTACGGTCCATAGCGCCGTAAATTGATAATAAATATCGTTTATATATTTTCTATCGCTGAAAAAAATGCATTTCCTACGTGAGATGAAAACGTTTTAGGTTTTCATTCGAAAAAATTGTGACTTTTAAGCAATATGATTGCTTTAAAAAAACTGAATTAATGAGTAGCAAAAATATTTTCTCACTGATTATATAAGAAATTATAAATTTAAACTAATGCGCATGTCCCTCTCTCGAGTGTTGAAAAAGGCAAAGGCAACTATGTTCAATAGAAATAAATTTCCATTGTGAAAAATTAGTATAGCTTGTTCGTATTGTACACTTTTGCTCGAAAAATAAAATATAGTATAGTAGTAAATATAAAGTACTGCTATTACTTCGGTCTGAAAGACCTAAGTATTACACTCTCGAGCCAAAAGTGAAATTCTTACCCCCACACTTTTTTGGCATTTATCGACGTTTTAGGACCTTCAGATTCTAAAAAAGCAAAAAAAATTGCTTTTTGTCTGCCGGCGGTCGGCCGTCACAACAGATAAGATCTAGAAAACCGCTGAAGGGATTTCAAAAATTTTTGTTTCGTATAGTTAATGGTAAGAGCCGAAAGGACGATATATTCGATAACTGTACTAGAAGGGTGTCAAAAAATCGTCAAGTGTGTCAAAACAAGTAAATTTGCATATGTTTTGCTTAAAAAACCTTCATTTTAAGTGATTTAGAGTAGGAACATTGAATTTGGACAAAATCTTGATGTTCGTGATTGGTATGTGAGGCCAAAAACTAGATTATTGATTTTTTGCATTATAAGTTTGACAAAAAATATTGTCAAGTGTGTCAAAAGAATGATTTTAATTTTTATTTAACCAATTTTTTGGGAAAATACGAAATTAATTATTTGTATATGACATGAAATGTAATCGAACATGAAATTGAAAATGGAAAATTTTGATTTTGTTATAATTCCTGGAATTTTCATCAAAAATTGCATTTTGGATTTTGTAAGAATTTTCGGAAAATTTTTAGAGTTTTGAAAAAGTTTTAAAATTTTGATTTTGTTATAATTCTTGGAATAATTTTGGAATTTTCAAAGAAATATGAATGTTTGATTTGTAATATTTTATCGAAAATCTAAATGGAGAGGTTTTTGAGTAGTTTGCTGATTGTATCATCTTTTCACTAAAATATGTTAATTTATGTTTTGTTATAATTTTCCGGCAACTTATTGATGCATGTTAGTTTTGTAATAAATTTCTAAACAGAATAAAAAAATTCATGTACTTTAACCAAGAGTTTTATGTTTGAAATACATCGCGTATAAACAATGTCCTCATAAAAGTTTTTTGCCGAAAACTATATCAAAATCCTACACCCAGGCCAAAGTCTTGATATCTCTGAGCTTGAGATTTCAGCCCTTCCATATTTTCAAATTAAGAATAGGAACAATTTTATTCTATTTTTACTCCTCTATTTGGATATGTTATATTTTTTTATCTTATTTGCTCTGAAAGAACGAAGTAAATTAGTGATATAAGAAGCGTTTTAAACTCTGTTTATTACACATCAAAGTCGTTCTTTTCTTCTTTTGGCTTCTTTAAACTTTGTTTGACTTCGATTTTGAATTTCGTTCATTTCTGTTATTTTAAATTACTTTATATATGTAAGTGTGAGCAAGATATAACCTGTTCTTTCACCCATCTAACATGAAATATTTCGCAAGGTCCGCAACGCAATAGAATCTTAAAATATTTATTGGTCCGCAGCATTAAATCAGTTGAAAAATACTGATCCAGAGTGGAATGGAGAAAATAGAAAGATTATTTAAGGTTTGTAAATGAATTTTCTTTACATTTCTGAGGGTCAAACTCGTCAGGAAGAAATGATAGGATACAGTTTAGGGATGAGCATCGATGGTCGATGTTTGATAAACATCGATGGTAGGGGCCCGATGTTCGATGTATTTACCATCGATGTTACAGTGTCGATGTTTTTTCACCATCGATGGTTATGTGTCGATGTTTTATCGATGTTTTTTTTTCGAACTTGATAGTATTGGGTGCGTTCACCCAACGTAAGCAGCTAACTTCAAGCTCTCAACAGTTGAGAGTTAGCAGTTGTCAAATTTGTGAAGCATTGTGGATTTACAGCGTTTTTATTTGACGTTTACTACTTGTAGCACAACCTCATAATAATAAATAAATTTAAATATTTTAAACAGCTTAAAAAGATCTTGCCAATTGCTCTTTTTAGGTGCTCCTGCAGAAAAAATCCAACAAGATCCTCTGTCTTTCTGGAGGGATTTAAAACCAACCTACCCAAATTTATCGGGAGTTGTAATTGAATATCTGGCTGTTGTAGGAACTTCCGTTCCCTCTGAAAGATTATTTTCTAAAGCTGGCCAGATAATATCGAAAACAAGAAATCGTTTAGAGGGGAAGTTGGCTTCTAAAATTTTATTTTTAAATTCTGTGCCAGAGAAAATGTGGGAATAAAAAATAATGTTTTTTTTTGTGTAAAATAACTAAACTTGTTTTAAAGTGGTAGAGGTAAAAGAAAAATACTTATGTTAACCTTAATATTTGTTTGTGTGGTTTTTTACTTTTTGGGGAATGAATACTCAAAAACATCGATGTTTTGAGGTCGATGTTTCACGACCATCGATGTTGACCTCCCGATGTTTATTCGATGGTAAACATCGATGTTTTTGTCTCGATGCTCATCCCTAATACAGTTTCATAATTTAGTTAGTCTATTAAAATAATTTACAGCAAATAGATGGTGTGATATGGGTAGGTCTACACACGAAGGAAGAAGATGGAGCCAATTACGGTACGACATTTTTTTGCGTATAAGTAGCAAGTCTTTAGTTAAAGTTGATGAGGTTATGTCAACTATCTTAATGTGGTCAGTAAAAAGAAATACATGTTTGAAAATTAAAAAATATCGTTCTTACTAAAAAAAAAACACAATCTTAAAAAATAGCACATTTTTTATTTTAAAAAAATATATTTTTGTTAGCTATAAGTTCACTAAAAGTTAATGTTTAAAAAATATAACCCCTTAAGATTGCTATTCCCGAAACCTTTAAATCAAGAAAATAAATAGAAAAAGTTAAGCAAGTGCGAGTAGCGATTTAGCAAAATCCCTACACCCGTAAATTTTTTAAAAATTTTTCTTGTGTAATGTCCGTTAACGTTAATCCACCAAAGGATTTAATTTGTTATTAAGGAGTTTTAACCAAATTAAACAAAACTATTCGAAATTGCATTAACAAAGTAGTTTCCGTTTATGTATTTAGTTTGGTTGGTTTGATAAATTTTTTGGATTATTCTGTTAAATTTTTTATTTAAACTAATCTGACATATCCAATTCTATTTGTACACAAAGCTGTCTGGTCCCGAAATCTACCTATTTCTAGCGGATATACGTGCCGCTTGGACTTTTTTTAATAATAAAATGAACCAGTCAGATCTAAATATCAGACCAAATTAAAAAAATTTGATAATAATAAAATTGTGTGGCTATATTTGTAAATTTTTCAAATTTTCGGCTTTCCATTGGTAATCTACTCAAAAGCTGCTTTGAGCAGCTATTTTGTTCCAAAGGAACGCATGTATTATTAAATGTATAAAGTACGATGATGTATCGTATTTCAATTAATAGCGACATCTTATTTCAAATTTACAATTCGAATTCAGATTGACTTTGCTGACCAAAAAAAATAAAAGTGAACTAAAAATATTGTGACATTAAATAGAATACATTTAGGTATAAACTATATTTAAATGTAGAACGAACAGGGTGATCAATTTGTAAATCATTTGAAAAGATGGATAAAATTTGGATGAAATAAATTTAAAACATTTTTTAATGAGGAGATTTAATGAGTAATTATGTTCAAGTATTGAAATTCTAATGAATTTTGCAATTCGAAATCATTATTAATTTTCCCTAAGAAAAACTTCTTACACACTAATCAGAAACACCAAAGTTCAAATCCTAGTGTCTTACACACTCAACCACAGAGGTGATGATGAAACATATTTTAATGTGCATGTTCAGATGATTCACATTTACTTAAGTTGGGTCCTTCATCTGTGATCAACACAATTCTAAATTGTATTTATTTTGGGAATTGAAATGAAAAATTATTTCGAACTGCTAAATACAAGTTGTAATATAATGATTTATTATATTATTAAAGCATTGAATGCATTTTATGTTATGTCTTATTTTAATCTAGAATAATTATTAGTGACGTGAAGTTGTGTGCTTTTTGTTGGTTTTTGCATTGAATGGAGCTCGACAAAATATCCAAACTGAATGTAATGTTACCACATTTTTCCCCTTTTTGTTGTTCAACATACTATAAATAGTTATCATAAGGTCTTCGGACTGGAACAACTGTTCTCCTTGGCCTACTCAAAATTCCCGATGTTGTTGGCAATTTTACCACTAATTCAGGTTGGACTGACGACTGGGTTGTTTCTTGAATCTCTTCTACTTCTGCCGGTGTCCTCCTAACTAACCCGCATGTTTTCTTTTTGAAACTCCTTGGTTCCGACTACATATGAGAACTCATTGTGTTTCTTTTCAATAACACCCGGCTCAGTACCTTTACCTGTTGGATTACCAACCCACGCTGATTCACCTTCCCAGAATTCTTTTGGCTTTAATCCTGCATCGTGATGAAATTTTTGTTTTATAGTATTGCGATCCATCTTCCCCGAAACATTCGGTCTCAACAAATCTGAACGTGTTCTTATTCTTCTATCCATCATAAGCTCAGATGTTGTTCTTTCTGAAGTTTTTTGTTGAGAATGCCGGTATGAAATTAAAAATTTCTGCAATTTTAACTCCAAATCACCGACGTTCTTTGCCGAGGATAACATTCTTAGCTTAAATGCTCTAATCGCTCGTTCCGCTAATCCATTTGTTTTCGGGCGATAGGGCGTCAATTTCATGTGAACAATGTTATTTTAGTTTCACAAAATTATCTGAACTCCGCGGATGTAAATTGCGGTCCGTTGTCAGAGACAATCGACTTTGGTACACTCAGTCTGCCTACAAAAAATTCTTCTCAGCGCTGTCATTGTATCTTGTGATGTTGTTGACTGCTGCATTTCAATATACAACCATTTAGAATTATGCGTCTATAATAACTAACCAACAACATTTTTCCCAAAAATGGACCAGCATAGTCAATATGTATTCTAGATCCTGGTGAATTCCATGAGAACAACAGCGCTTCTGAACTTATCGGTCTATTGCGTTGACACGATTTGCATTGGTTGACAAACAGCTCCACGTCACGATCAATGTTGGGAAACCTTATATGAAACTTCGCTACTCCTTTCAATACAGTAATACCCGGATGACCCTCATGTAATGCGTTCATCATGGCATTGCGAATTTTTATTGGAATTACAATTCTTCCATTCCACAACAAAATATTTTCTTCCACTGATAGTGAATCCCGTTTCTCAAAATATGTTCTTAATTCCTTTGGAACTATTGAATTGTTTTGTGGTCAACCTTTTATAACTAAACTTATTACTTTTCGAAGGTTAAAATCAATATCGAATTGTTTCTGCAACTGTTTCTTAGTTAATAGCAAATCTTCTTAGATTATTCTTGCCTTGAATATACTTCAGTTGATACTTGTATGTTCTAAAGGTTGCTGCCCATCTTTATAAACGATTCGTTGTCACTTTTGATATTTCGGAAGTCGCCCCTAAAATTCTCTCTAAAGGCTTGTGATCAGTTCGTATTTTAAACTCTAATCTAACCCGTATATGTACTGATGAAATTTTTCAATTCCAAAAATAATTGCAAGCTCCTTGTCTATACTCGCATAATTTTGCTCTCGTTCATTTAGCACACGTGATGCATACTCTACGAGTCTCTCTCCATTACTTTCTTTACATAGCACAACAGCACCAATTCCCGCTTCGCTAGCATCACTCACCAGAATCAATGGCTTGTTCATGTCATAGTGGGCCAAGGTTTAGGACGATCACAAAAGATTTTTTAATTTCGAAACTAATAATTTATTTTCTTTCGTCCATAACCACCTAACCCCTTTCTATGTTAACTCATACAGTGATGAACACATCGGTTGAAGATTTGGAATAAACCGCGAATAATAATTAATTGAACCGAGAAATGAACTTAACTGCTGAATGTTCTCTGGCTCTGGCATTTGTTCAATAGCTAAAATTCTCTACTTCGTTTGATGTTTTCCATCTTTATCAATCTTATGACCTAAGTATATGACCTCTTCTTGCATGAATTTACACTTTGATAATTTAACTTTTATATTCGCCTGACGCAGTTGTTGAAACACATTCTTAAGACGTACTAAATGCTCGTGAAGTGTACTATCGATGATAATTATATTGTCAATATAGGCTGCCGTACCTACCAATCCAGATAACACTTGGTCCATGGTTTTCTGGAACATCGCCGGTTAACGTACTAAATGGTTATATAAAATCAACGTTTCATGGAAATCGATTGGCAGCTGAAGGCTATAGTAGAGATAAACAGCGAAAAAAAACTTTTTATTTATTTATTTATTTATTTATTCAATACCATCAACAGTCTGATATGACAAATGATTACCTAAAACTAAAATTGATTAACAAATTCAAACAAATAGAAAAACATATAAAAAACAAAACAAAAATCAAAGAAAATAACAATCGAGTCAATAAAAAAACTATCAATAAAAAATAACGATAAAAAATAACAAATTAAAAAGAAAAACAACAATAGAATCAGGAAAATACGTGACATTATATAAAGCAACCAAGCAAAAAATATAAATAATGGTACATTATTTAATTAGGAGCTAAAGTGATACTTTTTGTGCTGAGTCTATAGTTTGACAATTATAGACGAAACACAAAAAGTCACTTTAGCTCCGAATTAAATACACTGTTTTTTCGGCAAACGTTTAAATTTTTTATAAATATGAAATTAATACATCAAACTTTTTATAAATATGAATTTGTATCGTCATAATTACTTCCGAAAAAAAAAAAAAACATTTAAATTTGTATGAATAAAATTTTTTTATCAAAGCAGCCTTTTCAAAATTTCATAATATGAGAATCAACTTATTTTTTGTTGTCATGGTTATACAATATGTTTGAAAAAATAACAAACTAACAAATAACAAATGCTTCCTTACAGCCTCTGTAATATAAAATAAAAATGGCGTTATTTTTGCTGTCACTAGACGTTACTTTTGCTGTCAGGCTAAAAAGTAAGACTTTAGCTAACTCCCTAGCGGCAGTAAAGTTAAACTTTACAGCCGTTTGCCGAAAAAAACTTTTAAAGAGGTTGTTGTACAGAGTTTGGAGATATTTTGTGATTCGGCTTTGAATACATTCCTAGATATATTGAAATCAAACAAGTCCCAGAAAAGATTAAAACCAAAAGAGATGGTGCATGAGGGATCAGATTTGCCATAATTAGATCGGTGAAATGGACATATTAGAAAATCAGATCTAGTGCGTAATTGTCGTTCAGGGGCGCCAATTTTAACCAGTTGTAATAATTGAGGGCAATCTATGTTGCCACTTATAAGATCCATTGCAAAAATTGCAACTGACTTGCTTCTTCTATTTTCGAGACTCTCGATATTCAATAACTGACAGCGACTCTTATATGAGGGTAACTTGAAAAATGGTTTACTGTTGTCACGCGGTAGCCTACGAAGAGCGTACTTCATAAACTTTTTCTGAATGCTCTCGATTCTACTAGAGTGTAAGGTGTAATGCGGAAACCATATGATGGTTGCGTATTCAAGTTGCGATCTTACGAGTGAACAAAAAAGTGTACGGAGCGTGTATGGATCTTGAAAATTTCTGGAATTCCTTATGATGAACCCCAACATACCGTTAGATTTAGCGACTACTCTATCTATATGATCAGAGAATGATAGATTGCTGTTAAATAGTACACCTAGATCTAAAATTGTGCTGACTCTCGGCAATTCATTATCATTTAGACAGTATTTGAATAACATTGCTGATCTTGATCTGTGATAGGTCATAACTTTACGCTTGGAGATGTTAAGAAAAAGTTGATTGTCATTGCACCAGTTAAGTAACCGATTCAATTCTTCCTGGAAAAACAGTTATATCAGCCTCGCTTTTGATAATATTATAAATCTTTATATCGTCGGCATAGATTAAAACTTTACAAATTTTGAAGCAGTATATGACATCCTTTATATACAAAATGAAAAGTAACGGCCCCAGGTGATTACCTTGCGGAACACGCGAGGTTGCCAAAAACTCAACAGATCTGGAGGAGCCAAATAAAACATATTGTCTACGATTAACTATATAAGAAGTAATCCAGGCTACAGGTACAAAGCTGCTATAAGAAGATTCCAGCTTCTTAATCAAGATTCTGTGGTTTATTTTATCAAAAGCTTTGCGAAAATCAGTATAGACAACATCAACCTGTAAATCAGCTTCTAAAGCTAAACTAATAGCGTTGGTCAGGATAGCTAGATTAGTTGAAGTGGATCTACCAGGATAAAACCCGTGCTGTGAGGAAGTGATTTGGTTACTGCAGTAAAAACAAGATGGTTTTTCACAATACTTTCAAACAATTTAGGGATGGCTGATAGCATAACGATTCCTCGATAGTTTTCAACATCATTTTTGCGACCGCATTTTTTAAAAACTGGTGTTATGTAAGACAGTCTCCAATTCGATGGAAAAACGCCCGAAGTCAAACTTAAACTAAATAATTTTAATAATGGTGCTACAAGAGAACGAGATCAGGTTTTCAACAGTAACGGAGGAATTTTATCCGGTCCAGAAGTTTTATTCGTATCCAGATTGTTCAAGGCTGTGGTTACATCTGATTCAGTTATAATAAAGCCAGTAAATTTAGTTTGCAGCCTTTCAATGTTTAACGATAAATCGTTGGAATCATCTGCCGTGTAAACAGATTTGAAAAATTTCGCAAAATAGCTAGTAATACAATCAACATCGGAAGAAGATTGCGAATTGTAAAACGTTGTAGTTGGATAACCATTGGAATTTTTTTTAAGGTTGACAAAATTCCAGAAACTTTTCGGGTTTGACGTAAGATCTTTTTCTATATCAAGAACATAGTTATTGTACAAAAATTTATTTAGGGTTTTGAATTCCATACGTAAGCACCTGTATCTATCATAGTTTTCTTTATTGGACACCAGTTTGTATTGCTTTTGCGCCTTTGTCATGCGATTTTTTAAGTTTACAAGTTTTTTACTAAACCATGGTTCCCGGTATGAAATCGAACTTTTTTTCCTTGGGATGAAATTTTCAATACCAGTCTCAAGAACGTCATAAAACCGTTTCGCCTTTAGATCTAACTCTGGTTCATCATCCAAAAAGTTCCAATCAATGTTATCTAAATATAAGTTCAAAGCACCGTAATCACCTTTTCTAAAATTAAACATAACTTTTGTATTATTAAAATTATTATTAAAAATATCACAAAAAATTTGCAAACGTATAGGGGTATGATAAATGCTAGAAGAGTCTGCGAGGTCTTCACATGTTGAAACTTCTACTTCGAGCTCTGTAGAGGTGAAAATTAGATCAAGAAGATTGTTGAAGCGATTTCGAACGTTGTTGATTTGATTTAAACCCATGCTATAAATTTTATCCATGACGATCGAGCACGACCCACAATTTGTTGGTATTAAGTCTCCATCTAAAGGATGCCAGACAATATTAGCAAAGTTGAAATCGCCTGCGAATATGATTTTCTCATTTGGTTGGATCTTAGATGCAATTTCCAAATCAATAATTCTCACCAGACTTGTGTATTGATCGGTAGATGCGGTTGGTGGTAAATACAGCAGGCACAACAAAAATGATTTGTTCAAGCAATGAACCCTTACTACTAACAATTCAATTTCGCAATCACTGGTATATACGACTTCGCTTTTATGTTGGTTTAAAACAGCTACTAAAACTCCCCCACCACGCTGATCTGTCTCCTTATCCAGATAACGATCCCTTCGAAATACGTTATAACAGGATGGAAAATATTCTTCATTGTTGAAACATTTAACAAGCCAGGTTTCCGTCATAGTAATGTGTCACAACAACACATAAAAACCTTTTAAGACCAAGGTCCCACAACAACATGCGTTCTAAGGATGTTAATGCAAATCTGTTTTTTTTGTTTTTTTTTTTAATATTTTTTTGTTAAGTAATGGATAACTAAACCATAAATCCTATCACATATAAAATATGACATAGGCCAATATTTCGTGATAGGATAGGGAAAATAAAAATAAAATAAGAGATAAAAAGCAAATTTGTTTTAAAAATTTGCAGGAACAAAACTAAAAGTGGTTTGCCAATAGTCCAGCCAATGGCATAATCCCTGATTATGGGACGCAGTATATTTTTCAATTTAATCATTGTGCTTTCACCTTTCAATTTAATCATTGTGCCTTGAGCCTTCATATAACTACAGATATGTAGTTATATGAAGGCTCGTTTCATCGAGCAAGCTACAGCGTTCCAGCATCAAGGAATATTCATTAGCTAAGATTGAGAGTGCTACCGTTGACTGAATACAGTTCATCCGCCAGCACCCCTAAGATATCACCTTGGCTAGTGATATCTCACTGCTATTGCCAGTGGTATGTGATATCTCACGTTAACTCATATGCCAATAGCAGGGACTGGAGTACGCGGGGTTGTCACACCCGTGGATCAAAAAAATATAAAAAAAATTAACAAATTAATAAAAACTGATCCCTCCATGCGGGAGTGATCCCTCCATGCGGGAGCGGGAGACAATAATGTCATATTCTTCCTCCAGAGTAGATAGGTATATGTTAGTTGCTTTGGATCTAATACCACCACAATTATGATAATACATGTGACAACCCACCTGTAGTATTTTTAGTTTGATGTGATATCATTATCGGCGTGTCGTTAAAATGTTCTGTCATGATAGATTTGGTCGTATTCCGGCAAGCATTAAAAAGGACGGTGTTGTAGCTCAAACTCCTTGACCAAGACTCCGTCAGGCCACACCGTTGAATTTAATATAACTGACATCATCTTGGATGGTACACAAAATTTAAAGGATGAGCAGTGCATACCCATTTCCTTGTTTTAAGCACCAATGATCTTAAAACAAGGTGACTCTATTAGTGAAAAATTATGTCTCAGGAACAGTTTGACTTCTTCAATAGTGACAGTTTTGTTTAGACGGGATATGAAAATACATTTATTAGACACAGCTGTCGGTTCTACTGTTTCCGGTGCTTTGTACGTTTTCACTGCACGGTTAGAATTTATAGGCGGATTCGCGATGTTGGTACTCTGCTCCTCAGAATCCCTCTGAATAAAAACTGTATCATCAACATCCCGGTTATTAGATTGAGACCTGCTGAACGGGCGACGAATGTTTACCTGATCAGTAACTGGATAACTATCGCAAACATGTGGATGCTTGATCGGTTGAGAAGTGTGCCTACTTTGATCAACAATAGTTTCAGAGTCCGAAAGCTTGTTGACAGTAAGATTAGTAGTGACATCTAAATTTGTGCCGCAGATGGTTTTGAGCAGAGAGGACATCGACTCCACTTGAGTTTGAATGTTGCTGATCTTGTGCTGGATTTCACTTACGTTACTTGCAAAGCTTAAAACCTTATTTTCGCAAGATTTGCAAAACCAGTATAGAGTATTTATATTAGCAATGCTAGCTTTAAACGTAGTCAACGATTTTATTTTCACCCCAGCACATCCATAATGCACTACGATATCACAACAGCCTTTACAACAGAAAAAATCGTCTAAGACGTCGCAATTGCAGACACAACAACTTTTGCTACACATTGATAATGTTGTCTGTTATTAACTTTTATAATGATAAATTACTGTAAATATAACAAAAGAAAACAGAATTTATCATAACAGTTATTTATTGACGTAATGCACTTGTTTATTTCAAATGACGTTCTTCTTTAAAATTAGATAAGTTGAACAGTAACTGAATTAAATTTAATCATTTAAGTAACGTAACGAAATTGATATGCACTCCGAACCTATACAAAAATATGAGATAAACTTAAAAGTTATATTTCTTAGATAAATAGTATAATACTTCCAGTTCATTAAGTCACAATAAACTTTTAAACTTTGAATAATCACAATAAAACAATATTATATTATCATTATACTGTTCTTATTAGGTAGATTTCATATAAAAATCTACCTATTGGTATGTGCTTCATCTCGGAATTTCGGAAAAAATTTTGGTGCCAAACGACTATATATGATAAGCGGAGACGGAAGGGTCATTCCATTTTAAAGTCAACCTTCAAGCTAAATTTTTTTTCTTCACAAAACTGTAACTGTGACCTATAATTTTTTTTTCATATATTTTACTATAAGATATGGCAACAACTGTGAAAATTCCAATATTGTTATTTTGTTTAGAATGCAACTAAGCGCATGGTTGTGAAAAAGGCTTAATATACGAATTAAAATGTATCTAAAAAGTATATAGCATAGCACAAATATAATAAACCGAATTGTTTTAGACTTTTTATTTTCTGAAAGCTAAAGTTTGGAGTGTCTGAATTGGACTGCTTTGCTTTCCAAATAAATGAGGTAAGCATTCTAAATACATGAATTCTTTTGTGTTACGTTAGTCACGTTACGTTAGTCACACATCATTTAAATCAAAAGCGTCAATTTTAGAAAAACTAACAAATTTTTAAAAAAGTTATTGGCTTTTTTAAAAAATAAATTAATTACATTGAAGAAACTTATCAATAAATTTTATGTACTTTTCCAACATCTAGAGAATTTTGGTTCATAATTTAGGTGTTAATTTAATGGTATAAAAAATGTTACGTTAGTCACATTTACATTTTTATTTAAAAAACATCTAAAAAATTTAATTTAAATAAAAAAGCTTAGTTATAAGGAAACAAAGTTGTGAAGGTCGTATTTTTCGACGTACACCAAAATAATTTTTTGTGTGTGTTCCGGCAAATAATGTCTTGGACAAGTTCGTGAACTGGCCATATCCGGGTACCAGTTAAGCGGCTAGAGCCTAAAATGTCGAATAATCTAGGGCGCTATAGCTTCCGTTTGAATCATAATATTTTAATAAAATTTATAAATATTGAATATTTGAACATATTTCTATCATTTTTATCCAAATAGCAACTTTGACGTTCCAGGTTCTTGCAAAATCAGCTGTTTTAAAAATTTACCAATCTTTTTTGTCCTTGATCTAGCTGAAAATGGCAAGCTCACACTTGAAAACTTTTTTACACAAAGTTAAAATATAAATCTTTCCAAAATTTAAAAAAAAAATAGTTCAGGTCTAAAGGTTGAGGCCCCAGGTTTTTTGAAATAAAAACAAACGCAAAAGGCAATGATTTCATCATGTTTGAGTTTATGTTATTTAAATTCATCTTAACTTTTAAGACAATTTTTAAACTATAGCCTCACAAAATTCCAGCTTTCTAACCCAAAAGGTTCCATTTTTATAAGCAATATAATGCACCTATTACAGACAAATCTCAAGCCATTTAATACCAAAGGAAAATTATCATATGCTCTTTTGTTTGTATTTTTAATTTTTTTTCACTAAGTAAACTATGTATTTGAAAAAAGATTAAATGAGAACAAAAAAATACAACACAAAGATGATTTTAAATTAAAATTGTTTAATAATGTTTGATTATAAATTATGTGTGATGGTATAATTGTAGTTGTCACGTAGTTCTTTTGATCTTTGTTGGACGTTTGTTTGATCTTTGGTGGATTTAATATGTTATGACTAATTTTAACCAAATTAAACAAAACTGTTCCGAAATTGCATAAAGTAGTTTCGGTTAATGTATTAAATGTCTTTTGTGAAATTTGTTGGATAATTCCGTTTCTATTTAGTTTTTTGATTTCAACTAATTTGATACATTGATTCTACTTGTATGCATATCTGTCTGATCAAGAAATCTACCTTTTTCTAGCGGATATACCTGCCGCTGGACTTTTTAAAAACTGTTTTTTTTAATAATTCATAAAACAAAAAAACAAAATTTATATTAAATTTAATTTTAAAAAGTTTCTACTGATCACTCAAAAATAGAGATTTTATTTTTATTTTGGATGAAACACAATTGTTTAATTATAATTCAACTTTTATTTCTTAATGTTAACCGGAAGTGACAAACCGAAAGCTGGTACGCAGAATTCTTAAATACAGCACTAAAACCTCATATACCGGGTCTCAATATACGATTGAAATTCAGGATTAGAAGTTATTGAATATTCAATGCGTTTCTTTCAATCTGTGGAATTTCAAATTCTTTGATGCTATAGCATACAGTTGGAAGTCATCAGCAAAAATGTTTTTTCGGCAAACGGCTGTAAAGTTTAACTTTACTGCCGCTAGGGAGTTAGCTAAAGTATTACTTTTTAGCCTGACCGCAAAAGTAAAGTCTAGCGACAGCAAAAGTAATGCCATTTTTATTTTATATTACGGAGGCTGTAAAGTAGCATTTGTTATTTGTTAGTTTGTTATTTTTTCAAACATATTGTATAACCATGACAACAAAAAATAAGTTGATTCTCAATTATGAAATTTTGAAAAGGCTGCTTTGATAAAAAAATTTTATTCATACAAATTTAAATGTTTTTTTTCTCTTTTTTGGAAGTAATTATGACGATACAAATTCGTATTTATAAAAAGTTTGATGTATTAGTTTCATATTTGGGCTATTATTTTGAAAACGTACATCGAAAAAAAAACAACCATTTTTAAAAAATCTGAAATTTTGATATTTTGTTGGTATTGACGAAAGGAAAAAAGGTATTTCTGCTTTTATTTTTTGTGTACTCTAAATCGGAGTTATGCGCGGTTGAATTTTTGAGGCTTTTTCACGTAGTTTTGGTAATGGTGTCAATGTTTTGTGAATAGGTGCCACAAATTTCATCCGACTTAAGTATATTTTTGCAAGTAAAAAGGAAAATAATTGAATAATTGAAATAAGTAAATTTAAAATTAATAACTTTTCTCTTTTCCGCTAGGCGGCGCGTAAAACCTTGGTTTACTTCAAAGCTCATATCTCAAAAAGTCCCTTTTATTTGTTTTGTTTTTCACAAATTTTAAAGTAAACATATGCAGCTATGAAATTGAGAAATTTTTTACATTAAATTAATTATGCTTTAGTAAATGTGAATCTAATATATTGAAAATTTTATATTTTAACATCTGTACTAAATTTAAAATATATTCTGCCCCAACTAGCGGAGGTTGGGATTTGTCTTCCATATTTGTAGATCCATAAAGTTCTTCATTCAATGTCAACTTAGTTGAGGTATGAAGAACGGTAAAATGTGTTCGTAGAATAAATAAATATAAGACAAAAATTGACACTAAAATTGATTTAAAATAATCGTGATGTTAAGTCGATCATCCAAAAACAAATTTGTATCTTGTCGCTGGTCGAGTGGGTTAAATTATTTGTATTACATAATTTATTAATTAACAATCAATGCTGGGTAAGCAAATTATAATACAGGTAAGCGAATTATTCTATAGTTGCTCTATACATAATAATTTGTATGTGTATGTATATATTTCAACACCCTCACTTTTTATTTATTACTATTATTATTTAAAAAAAAAGAAGTTCAAAAACTAAAACCCGACTACTGAAAAATCACGCTTTAAAAAAAATTAAACAAGAAAATACTCTTATCTGAAATTGTTATGTACAACATAAACTGTTCAATATTTATTGTCTATTGAATAAAAAACTTACACATAAATAATTTTAATAAATTTAATACATATGCATAGTGATTTTCAGAGGATAGCCATAGTCAAAACAATACATTCTAACAGTAGTAAGCGATCATCGGCTTTAGGCAAAGTGCATCACGCTATACATCTAAAGAGTGCTCAAGAGAGATGTATAGCGTGATGCCCTACAACGGATGATCACTTACTATATTCTTAGAATGTATTGTTCTCTTAGGGTAGGTGGCATACGACTACGGCTAACCTCTGAAAATCACTATGAATATGTATTAAATTTATTAAAATTATTTATGTTTAAGTTGTTTCAATAGACAATAAATATTGAATAGTTTATATTGTACATGACAATTTCAGATAAAAGTATTTTCTTGTTTTATTTTTTTTAGAGCGTGATTTTTCAGTAGTCGAACTTCTTTTTTTTTTATTTAATTTACTTTGGGGTTATAATTTTGTAATAAAGTAATTGCACATCCGCTTTAAATTGTTTGTTTAGGGTTTTTGTTTTATATGTATAGGTTAAGTTTATAGGTAATATACCAAACTTGCTCATAGGTTTATGTTTCGAAACTTGGAAGATTTCTTAACCTTTTCAATTCCTCAAGAGATCGTGAGTCATGAGGATTTTTAATAATTTATTATGATCCAATAAATAAACCATCTACAGACCTGACTCTGCTGATGGCCACATAGGGCTCACCTTTAGCGAATAATACTTACTCAAATCAGTAACTGCTTTATCTAGAGTACACCCTGGCAAATTGTGCACACTAGCTGCCCAAGTAAGGATTAACGGTAACGTAGATAAATGTCAAATTGATTTTTCATTTATTTTAACTTTTTGATGATTTACTCAATATTAGACCAATTGGTTACAATCAATTCACTCGATTGGAAAGCGACTAATACTTCTTGAAATATCAAAACGATGATCGTAAATGTAATTATAAGGACCGACAGATAGCTGCGGTTAGCAGTACACAACAGTATTTATTATCACAATAAGCAAAAATACGATGATTAATTTGAATTGATTGCCATTATGTAATTATTCAAAATTATCTTGTGCATGAAAGCTTAATTGCAATTTAGAGGTAACAAAATATATTTTTGAAATGTGCTAATTAAATTTAAAATTAAGTTTGATACCAAACCTTTGATACCTTTCATTTCATGCCAAACAACGCATTATTTAATTAATTTTTTTTAGTTCATGACATTGTGTCCTCTAGGAGGTGTGCTGTTCAATTTATTAAGTCATCATTAAGCCTTTAACCCGATTTACTGAAAATTAGACCAATCGATTACAATCAATCCACTCAGCAATTCACTTGATTAAAAAGCGACTTACAATACTTAAAACATCGAAACGATGATCGTATATGTAATTGTGAGGACACTTTGATAACTGTGGTAGCTCGCATACGTACCAATTTCAACACATGTTTCACAGAGTAAGTTGACATGCTTTTTATACGGTAACAAATTTACAATATCCGTTCTGTATGACCACCTGCTTAGAAAGCTACTGATGTGTTTTGTTAGTGAAGTATGTTTTAATTCTTAGAATGAGTAATCGTTTTGATGACAACTGAAAAAATGTTTGCTTGCCAGTATAGGTCGTATGATTTAAATGGCGGAATTTTAGTTTCGTTGAGAGTTTTTAGTTTTAGTTAAGATGATCTTTGTGCACCAGATACCACCAATTGCCACGTGCAATGCAGTATTCTGTGTTGTTTTTAATTTCTTTTACGGAGCATGCGTTCCTACACTCAAAAAATAAATTTGATGAAAATGTTGAACAAATGTTATTGAATTGACAACTAGTATTTTTCGCCAAAATATACTGTAATTTCGAAAGAAAATATTCAAAATCAAAAAAATACTCTCAGTTTGAACAAATAAAACGAAAACATGGTGTTCAACTTTTACATTTGATTTGTCATTAGTGAATTTAAATTAATTTTTTCGTTCAAATTAAATGTAATAACATTCATTTTTATGTCGCTTATAAAATTGAACACAAATACATCAAATTAACTGTAATGTATTTTCGATTTGATTCGATTTTTCTCAAATGGAGTACATCACATTCAAAACGAACACATAATTATTCGAAATTAAATATTTCGTGTACAAACCAGTTGCGAAGCCTAACACATTTTATTATCATTCTGTAGTTTTTCTGCAAAGAACGCATTGAATTGCAACTTGCAAGTGAAAAAAAAATTATTTTTAATTGAATTGTGATTTTCTAAATACTTGCTTTTAAATTTAATATATATTGTTTTACTATTAAAAGCTGTAATAAACTTTAGCAAATACCAAAAGATAAATAGTAAAATAACAAAATATAATTTCCATTTATTTATCTTAATTACGTGTATTTGAAAGCTTAGTTTACCGTTGTAAATCTAAGTACTAATAGTGAGCCGGCATAATTTACGGTACGGTAATTATTTTTGTATTTGCACTTATATATATATATATATATATATATATATATATATATATATATATATATATATATATATATATATATATATATATATATATATATATATATATATATATATATATATATATATATATATATATATATATATATATATATATATATATATATATATTAGACTGGTCGTTAAAAACTAAATTTTCCGAGACGCCCCCTAGAAAAATTCTTTGGGGTCAAAAAACCACAACGGCATTATTTTTTTTTTTTTTAAATCAAAAGAACACGTGCCGCAAAATCGTTGAAGTTGATTTTTTGAAAAATTCGTAGATTTTTTCAAAAATCTCATAAAATATGCAGATGTCAAAAAAAATCTCATAACCATTTTTGTAGGAAATTTAATTCTCTACAAAAAAGGTCCAAGTCATTTTTTCCCGAAAACGTATAGTTCTCATGATATTTTGAAAATGAACTTGTAAGTTTTCGTAATTTTTAAAAAACATAAAAAATAAAGATGACGAAAAACTCCTAATTTTCTTCTTATGCTATAGAATGAAATGTATAAAAAAATAATCGTGACAAAAAAAATCAAAATTAGTACTTTTCCGTCGAAATTTTCATCATTTGGTTTTACGAGTTTCGAAGAATTTCAAGTTTTATTTCAAAATATCATCAGAAATATAGGTTTTAGGAAAAAAATGACTTGGACCTTTTTTGTAGAGAATTAAATTTCCTGCAAAAATGATTATGTGATTTTTTTTGACATCTGCATATTTTATGAGATATTAACAATTTTATCAAAAAATAAACTTCGATGATTTTGCGGCACGTGTTCTTTTAACTTAAAAAAAAAAAAAATAAAGCCGTTATGGTTTTTTGACCACAAAGAATTTTTCTGGGGGGCGTCTCGGAAAATTTAGTTTTTAACGACCAGTCTAATATATATATATATATATATATATATATATATATATATATATATATATATATATATATATATATATATATATATATATATATATATATATATATATATATATATATATATATATATATATATATATATATATACTAGCAGGACCCGGCGTGCTTTGCTACGCTTATAAATAAAGCTTGTGCACAGACATTTTGTTGACGTAGTAGCAATGATTTCAAAAAGTGGTAATGAGAATGATAGCATAATTTTTAATTTATCTATTTAAAAATATGGATGAAAAATAATCAGCAATCTAGCTGATCAGTTCGGATATATGAAAAATTAGCGATCAAATAAGTTTTCAAGGAAGCAAAAAAAATTTAAGTAACTTGTTGAATTAGTAGAGGTGTGTCATCTCTATATAGAACAGTATACAGAACATAAATAGATTTACAAATGTTTGCAGTACCCATATGTTCAATGTGC
Organism: Diogma glabrata; assembly: GCA_963693315.1. NCBI lineage: Eukaryota > Metazoa > Arthropoda > Insecta > Diptera > Cylindrotomidae > Diogma > Diogma glabrata. Next base: position 120,007,915 of record OY856187.1, read on the forward strand.
TCAGTGCTCACTAAGAAAAGAGAACCTAAAGGTCTCTAATGTTCAATTTCTCGATGCTTCTGCAGGTTATACATTATTTGTTGTGGCTCCATTGTTGGTTCAGAGTAAAAGAGATTATCTAGTTTTATGCCTCTATTCTGTCTACGCAACATATAATTGTCCATACGAATTTCAATCCGTTCTACATCTAAAGCGCGCACTTTTAATGATTGAGCGTGATCTTTTTTTATGGTGATTGCAAACATCAATTTAATTGACAATTGTGATCTTTTGAATTGAAATGCTAATCAACCAAGATTTTAATTATATTAAACCTAATCATCAGTATTGTATTTATATTAACGACGTAATTTCACATTGACCGACGGAGCAGATCGATTCGGCGGTAGCATTAATAATTGATTGAGAACTAAGTTCGCGAATACTACGCACAGATCTTTAATCATTTTGCTATATTGGGCAGGAAATATCATCAACCATGTGCGATTTATATTTTTTCCCATAACGTTCTTGTAGATGAAGAACAGTAAGCGGTCAGCATGATTTCAAACAAAGCCCGAACATAGTTTGGAGGTGACGTGCTGCACGTGTCATTGATGAATGATGCATACATCCCAGTGCTGCTTCATTGGAGCACGCTAAAACTGAGATGTTGCCTTTATTAAAGTACATTCTAACTAACGTATTTGACTGATTTGGCATATATACCGTATTCCAAGTTTATGTGCGATCTGTATGTTCCTTGTAGCAAAGGATTAATATGGAGTAACCATCCATGTTTAAGGAACTATTTTCATGTTCCCGTTTCGCATATCTATATGTTGTTACCTTACCGCCATTTGCTGCGGCTCTTGTTTTATATAAAGGATAATCATCGTTTCATGTAACTGAAGTTTCTGTAACTGACTGAATCCTTGATGATATTACTTTGCGTACTTTGGATTTAGTGGACTCAGTGTTCTGGAAAGCTCATGTTACATATTTTTCGTCACAACTTCCTACAAATCTTTATCGAAACTGGCATCGGATATTTGCCGTGCATTTGAGATGATTTTGTGTTGTGAATAACCGTCATATTAAATTGGCTCTCGCAAATAAGCTGGTACTTCAGAGAAAAGCTTGGTTTGATTTAAACGAATGAATATTAAACGTTCTGTTTCGAATGTTTTTGCATACATATCTACCATGTATTGGTAAAACAATCGACGGCATTTCCAAATGTGGAAATTAATCCTTCTTTTATTGACAAAAATATATCCCGGTTGAAATTTATTGCCGACTTTATTAATTGTCACTTCGTTTATTGTTCGAGCATTGAATCTTCTCACATGTCCTCTAGCAGGCGTTTTGTCAACCTGAACTATTGAAACTTATATATGTATCACATACATCATGTCAACTGCTGTTTTGAACAAATGCACTAAATCGTTTTTTGAAATCTGGTTTTCAAACAAATTATCAAAATGCCATTCCATGTGGAAGTATTTGGTATAATATACAATAGAACCAATTTCCATGCAATGGGCAAAAATGCAATAGAACATTTTAATGACCGTATGTATATAAATGTATGTATATATGTGTTGAGTGGTCTAGTGGTTAGCACTACTTCCATTTTGGTCAAAGTGTTGTTATACAAAGTCATTAACAACCATCAACACACTGGTTATACAATAACACTGGACACTGGAGTGGTTATACAATTAACCGGTAATCAACCAATATGGTTGATAAATTGGACAAAACAATATATGGGTGATCACCCATACATAACTAATCGATTAAATTAAGTCTTTAAGTGAAACTCGACCATAAAAAGATTGAATTGAGATTAATGCAAGTCAGGGACACTTGTGCTTGTTGACAGCTTACATTCCTATATGAAACACATATCGCTAAAAAAACACTATATAATAACCTTTCTGTATTTGAATGCAACATTGTGTCCAAATTTCAAGAGAATTGATCCAGTACATTCCTAGATTGCCTATTTTGAACCAACGAACATTTACATTTTTATTTATCATATAGATATGTAGATAGAAGATAGATAGATAGATTAATAGATTGATCAGTTATCGACTACTGAGAATTGAAGAGTATTCCAGTACTAATATCGCAATTAAAAAATGAAGAATGGTGGTAAAAGGGGGAAAATTAAGGATTATATGTATTTTGTAATGTCAAATCATAAAATAATAAAAATCAAAAATTTTGTCTGAAAAATACAAAAAAATTTGGGGGGAGCGCCCCCCCTTATCACTTAAGGGTAAAAAAGATATTACAACCAATTCTCAGACCTACCGTATATCCACATAAAATTTCATGGAAATCAGTCAGGCCGTTTCGGAGGAGTAATTGAAGAGTATCGCAGTACTAATACCGGCATTAAAAAATGGGGGTTGGTGGTAGAAGGGGGAAAATTAAGGATTATATGTATTTTGTAATGTCGAATCATAAAAAAATTAAAATAAAAAAATTTGTTTGAAAAATACAAAAAGTTTTTTGGGGGGAGGGCCCCCCTTATAACTTAAGGGTATAAAAAATAGTTTACAACCGATTCTCAGACCTACCGTATATACACATAAAATTTCATGGAAACCAGTCAGGCCGTTTCAGAGGAGTAATTGAAGAGTATTCCAGTACTAATATCGCCATTAAAAAATGGGGGTTGGTGGTAGAAGGGGGAAAATTAAGGATTATATGTATTTTTTAATGTCAAATCATAAAAAAATAAAAATAAAAATTTTGTCTGAAAAATACAAAAAATTTTGGGGGGGAGGGCCCCCCTTATCACTTAAGGGTATAAAAAATAGTTTACGACCGATTCTCAGACCTACCGTATATACACATAAAATTTCATGGAAATCAGTCAGGCCGTTTCGGAGGAGTAATTGAAGAGTATTCCAGTACTAATATCGCCATTAAAAAATGGGGGTTGGTGGTAGAAGGGGGAAAATTAAGGATTATATGTATTTTTTAATGTCAAATCATAAAAAAATAAAAATAAAAAATTTTGTCTGAAAAATACAAAAAATTTTGGGGGGGAGGGCCCCCCTTATCACTTAAGGGTATAAAAAATAGTTTACGACCGATTCTCAGACCTACCATATATATACATAAAATTTCATGGAAATCAGTCAAGCCGTTTCGGAGGAGTTTAATTACAAACACTGTGACACGAGAATTTTATATATATAGATTAAACTAAATAATTTTATACTTTACACTAATTTCAGATAAAGAAATAACATTACAGAGATTGCAATACCTTAAACTAGAAGATTTGAATGACATATTTCTGTTTAATAAACTTGGATTAAAATTAAGTTTAGAGAAAAGTTATTTCTGTGGAAAAAAGAAACAGTAAGATAATTTGTTATACATTTAAATTGGCTGATGAAACATATTAATAATATTTTGAATAACAATTTCTTTCTTTTGTGTATGTAGTATGGAGAAGAAGCACCTGATTTAACCTCCAATAGGATATTAGATTGGATTAAGGATCAGAATCTGAACCTTTCATTACAACAAACAGAATCACAAAAAAAAAATAAAAAAAAATTTTAAAAAACACACTTTTATTGAAAATGAACTAAAAACTAAAAAATAAATTTTTCATTGACACAACACGATGTTCCGAAAAACAAAGGTTATATTCAAACGTTAAATCTTTTATTAATAACTATATGTTTGCTTTCAAACTATAATAAGGAAATAAATATTTAAATATTTAATATTTAATAAAATATTAAAATATTTAAATATTTAAGTCAGCGTATTGAACGTATTACATCACATTTCTTGTATTATAAGTGATTTATAATCCTTTAAAATAGTTGAATTAAGTTTTAGTATTTATACTTATTACTTAATTAAGATTAAGAATTAGCACATTTTCTACATATTTAGTGCCCTTCTATTTTGACTACGCCACCCACTTTTATTTTTTGTAAAAAACTGTAACGGAAAATTATTTATCTAACAAAACTTCTAGTTAAATAGTATTCTAGTCTGTACATCTAATTTTGCCATCTGTGTTAAATTGTTTAAAAAGATATTTAAATATTTATTTCCTTATTATAGTTTGAAAGCAAACATATAGTTATTAATAAAAGATTTAACGTTTGAATATAACCTTTGTTTTTCGGAACATCGTGTTGTGTCAATGAAAAATTTATTTTTTAGTTTTTAGTTCATTTTCAATAAAAGTGTGTTTTTTAAAATTTTTTTTATTTTTTTTTTATTTTATAGTTTTTGGCGATATACATTTTTTGAGTCAGTTTTTTGAATTTTATTTTTTTAAAAAAAAACATCCATCACCAAACTCAATTCTTAATTCATTCATACGACGTTGTATCAAGTCATCCATATTTAATATTGCATCCTTTGGTTTCTCCTTTTCATTTCCGTCGTTTTTATTAATATCAGACAGTACAACATCAGGGAAGGCATCTTCTAATAACAATTCCTCTAATTCTTTTTCCAGAATAGAATCATCAATTGTATTGAATGTGTTACCACCGCCCAACGTTGATTGGATATCATCATGTACCTCATGGTTTTCTTGGACATCCGCCAATGCCTCATCAACGCTATCCAGCGTAATTCCCGAATCAGAAAGCAATTTTTTGATAGTTTTAGAACCAATTTTAAAAGCTTCCAACACTTTAGCATCACTCGTTGTATCTTAAATTTGAGATTGTAGTATTTGTATATGATCTAACGAAGATGAAACTTCGCTGAATTTCGTTTGCCATCTCTAATCAACTCTCATATTTTTGTGTCTAAGGCTGTTTTCTAAACCAAAACTTATTTGAAACTTATTTGTGGAGACTTACTTATTTGAATAAGTAACCTAAATAGGTGACTTATTTGAAATTTTTTTTTCATAGAAAAATCTAATTCGATTTGACAGTGTCAAATATTTTTATGTTTGTTTCAAAACCCCCGGTATAGAAGCCATCTACATTTTTTAGCACAATAAAAATCGTGAACTTGTAGCGCCATTTTGAAATTAAAACTCAATATAAAAAAAATTCAAAAAATCGCCATAACGCTCATAACGCCATCTGGAAAAATAAAACTCCATATAAAAAAAATTCAAAAATATTTAATCAAAAACACTAATTCAATTTTTTGCATATGGCAATGTTCATTGTTTATTGCAAATGGCGTGAAATGGTATGGCTATGATATATCGGGGGTTTTGTTTGTTTACAAAATGGTTTTAAGCAATAAAATTTCTTTTTCGATCCCTAATAAAATAATGTAGTAATTTAAAATGAAAAAAAGAAGTTTTGTAAACTCTTTAATTGATCAAATTAAATAAATCGTTCTAATTAAATTTATTTTCGAATTTGCTTTTTGTTGCTGTCAAAATAAGAAAGCTAAATCATTTAGAATAGCTTTTAAATACTTATTTAAAATGGCGGTGAATAAGTAAGTCTACATAAATAAGTTTCAAATAAGTCGTCGTTTAGAAAACAGCCTAAATCTTTAAATTCATTTTCAATTTTATCAATAATTTTCAATAATATGATAAATCAAAATATGTAAAATGAATTATATTAATGCTCAGATGATAATGATGTAAACTTTAGAATCACCTTGTTTAGTTGTTGTATTAATCAACTTGTTTTGTAATTTATTATTGTACAGTTACCTTACTTTTATTATGTCCGTATCATTATCATCATTTGATATTATATTGTTAGTTAGTCGTTTGTTGGCAGTCAATGTTAAATAAAACATTAAAATTATAAAGTTGTACCATATTAAAATATTCTTTTATTTATCAAAACTTAAAAGTTAGTTTCAAAGTAATTAACAAAATATTTTTCTGTTTTTTCTAGATTATAAAAAGAACGTTCAAGCTCATTGATTGGTGTGACTTTTTGTGCGGTGGCACCGAATTTTATTATAATTTTTGAGTAATTATCTATCGACTCTGTTCGTTTTCTAACTGTTGAATTGCTAACAATGCACCTTCATTTGTTAATTTAAACTCTAAATTGGAATTGGTAAGCTTTTCGATAGCATCGGCTAAGGACATAACAGATTCGGTTAAATGTTCCATTTCCCTTTGGATGTTTGTTGCTTCATTCTACAGATAAGAATAGAAATTAAACCTCGAGACAACAGAATCTTGAATAAAAACTCACCTTTAAACTTTCAATTAAAACATATTCTGTGGAATCATCTTTTGTTTGTATCATTAAATTTTTAAATTATTGAGACTTTGAAATACTTTTTTATCAACGAATTAAAACTCCTTCAACTCCATGTATACTGTCAAATTTCCATGAAATCATTTTTTAATTTAACTTCCTCTTTCTGAAACATATTCTCTAATACCGTTGCAAATACATAAGGAATTATAATATTACGCTGAAATGTATTTTTCAATTCTTTTATATTTATATTGCTTTCCCCTTTATACAAACAATATTTTGTTATGGCATTTTTCCAAAATTTTAATTTAGAATCGTAATTAACAGGATTTAATGTTCGAACTCTGAATGGAGCGAACAAAGCATCGATTCTTACATCATCTTTCCATTCATCAGGATAATACATTTAATATTCTTTTTATGTACAATTCTGGTAATTTTAACAAAACACCTGGAAAAACTAATATCCAAGTTCTTTTGTGAACTGGATTTTGTGTTGCCGTGATGGCTGTTTTAATATTCTTTTTATATACAATTCTGGTAGTTGTTCTGTAATTATAACAAAACACCTGGAAAAACACAAGTATTATAAATGTATATTTCAATTAGATTTATTTTAAATTATTATTTTTCGGCTTGAAAACTTACCAATGTAAACACAAATTTGATAATGTATACCAAAATGAACTAAATGTCAAAATTTATATGGGTACACTAGTTCTGATTCTTACCACTAGAAGTTTCCTCCAATTTTGACGATGGGTATAAGAGAGATTGGTATAATAAAGATTTTTCGATATAAAAATAACAAAAATGTGTAATATGTCATATATTATAATGATATACTCAGTATGAGCGAAATTCCAACGTAGAGAATGGGATATTCAGATCTTATGGATTTTCATATTTTCATACATAATAACTGATTTCTAATTATCATTGCTGTATGTAATCTGTCAAATACAGCAAAATAACGATTTGAGCTTTAAGAAAAAAGGTCTATAAGCTTTCAAATGTCATACTTTTATTTTTGTTTTGTGTTCATTATAAGGCCTTTTATCCATATAAAATGACACAAACATGTATGATGTCTATGATTATAATGATATACACAGTATTACCAAAGTTCCTTCGCTCAAAATGAGTCAACCAGTTTATGGGGATTTCAGTGCAATTCTTTAAAGTCTTTCAGAGTGAAGAAAAATTTGAATTTTTTTTCTTCAGTTTTATAAAGTTTTGTGCTTTAAAAGTTTTAGAAATACGTACTGACTGCTTTAACAAACTTGTCTTTTCAATTTGGGATCAATCACATAATGGGAAGTTACTGAAAAATGAATCACAAAATTCCACCCATCAAAGCTCTCAGATGTCAAGTTAAATAAAAGTGTGTAAAAAACGTTCAAACAATTCGGATACAGGTGCCAAAGCTTATGCTATCGTAAGTTTTGTGTACAGAATTTGTTTTTTGATAATCGCCTAACCATTTTACTTAACAGAATATACGAGAGATTTTAAATAGTTGCAAAAAGGGCAAATTTATATTAAGTTGATATACAAATAAACAAGACCTACAACCAACTGATCGCAGCACTTCAACGCATATAATTATTGAATATTTTTTACCAAAAAGTTAGTCTAAAAAAAGCAGATTTTATTGATTTATCAAAACAAATTGTGCAGTTGTTTCCCAAAGAAGATTCGGTATATTTTTGGACGATTATATTTATTTCTTTATTAAAATAAATTATTGTTTTAGGTGTATTATTATTGCTGTGCAGGAGCAAAACAAAAAAATACCGTCTGGGACCTTATATTTTAGACACAATAACTGTTTGCATCGCAAACAAAACCAGCGCTCGAACAGTATTAAAAAATTCACAGCCCCTACTAATATTTTATGCAATACTGAAAACAGCATTAATTATAGTTCAGCTGAACAGCTAAGAAATTGGTTATCGTATAACAATACACCATGGGAAGAAGTATTAGTGAAATGGATTGATACATTTTGCTACAGAAAATTTAAATTCGAAGTTGTCCATCAAAATATGATTTTTTAAAGGATTGGCCAATTGTTAAGACTGCAAAAGGACATTGTTTGGTAATAATTAAAAAATTAATTGCCTGCAAATGTTTTATTTTCACTATGCCCATATTTCACTATACCTATGTATATCACTCACACTATACCCATATACAATACTTATAAAATTTCTTTGTTGTACATTTTAACATAAATAATCAAAAATCTTTTTACATCTTTTTTACAGATCGAAATTGATGTCCATTACGGTATTCCAGCAAGGGTGAAAATTTTTTTAATAAATGGAAGGTATTTAAAAGTAAAGTTATTCCATTTTATCGACATAATATAAAAGACAATCTAAGCATTGAACTTTTAAAAAAGCTAAGTCGCAGCACATCTAACGAAAGTGAGTAAACGTAAATTATATTACGAATTATATTATTTGCTTATTTAACTGTTTTTAATTATGTAATACATATTTAATTAAACTTTTCTTGATCATTTATTTAGATGTGCAGGATATTATAATATTATTGTTAATTAATTCAATAATAGTTCCAACCAACCGCTATAGTGAAGCATCCACAAGTCAAAAAAAGAAAAAGTATGCAATTAAGCAAGCTGAGGAATCATTAATAGTTCAATAAAATTATTCAATGAATTGCAAGACACAGTAGATAATATTAGAGAAAAATATTATGTAGATAAATGTACTCTACAGCCATTTATTATTGGGCAAGATTTGGAGCATATAGAGCCCCAATTAGTTTATCTGGATGGCATGCTTTTTAAATTTCCAACAATTATTGCATGTGTAAGTCTACGCTTTAAAGCATTTTTTAGTTTAAACCTTGAATATCCTGCTCCATGTTATGGTGTTTGGCTTTTTATACAAAAATACTTTTTTGAAATTGTTACTAATTCCGATAAACAAATTTCAAATGTAACCAATTTGTTTGTATTATTAAAAGATTGAGATGGTTAGATGCTCTGCATGTTTTTCGGAGTTTAAAGATCTGGGTGGTTATTTTGTAGTGTTATCTCACTAGGTGATATAAATAGTGAGATAAAAAAATTATGTTTAAATGATTTCTTTTATCTAATATAATCGGTCAAAGACAAATATTTTATCTCACTTTTTATCTCACCTAGTGAGATAACTCTACGAAATAACCATCCAGGTCATATATTTTAGACACTTAAAAACTTTTCATTTCTGAAATGAAATAATGAAATAATTAATTTAAGTTAATGTTAAATGTAACTAATATTAAATGTATTAATAATACTTATTATATTATTATATTATACTATATTATAATGTATCAAATTTATATTTCTTAATCAATAACGTATTGCATTAGTTAAATAAAAAAATTTCATAATTAATTTTGTATTAAATTTGTATTTTATTTAATTAATGAGATGTCTTAGTCTATCAAATTGAAAACAAGGCCTTTTCGAAATCAAAACCAGAGTATTTGAGCCAATAATATTTAACATTCAAAATGACGATAATACTAAAATAAAAAAATAAGTTCGAATTAAAAACATTTGACAATCAAAATGAACAAAACATAAACAATTACTATGTTCAAATCAAACACAGTTTACCTTCAAAATGAACAAAACATCGACAACAAGCTCTCAAATCAAAGACATGTGGTATTCAAACTGAACAAAAATATTTTTGATTTGAAAACAATGTTTTCAATTAAAGTGACAAATTTAGTTGAACAAAAATGTTTTTCAAATTGAGTAAATAAATCGTTGGCCCCAAATCAATGTATTTTTTATTCGATTGGATATGAATTTTTTTCGATTTTACATACAAATTTTTTTGAGTGTACAGATTTGAATTTTGGAAGTATGATGAACTCTATCAGTTTAGCAATCGGCACAGAAATGGCGAAATGGGTTTGTATGGTTTAGAAGGTCACACTCCTATGCTTTAATATTAATTATGCTCAGCATAAATTGCACATTCCATTATGATGGTAGAAGTGATCGTGCGTTTGAAAATCTTCCGTATTCGACTAGCACGTACTCTGCGTTCTCTTCCGCCCTTTCCTCAAAGTTTATATAGTTTGGGTCCGCTTCGTGCCTTAACTTGCATAATTACTCACGGCAACATTCATGACCTGATATCATCTGCATCATATGATGGTTGTCATTACCGTTATTTTGGAACCTCGTTGCAGTCTCTCGATTTATTTCCTGTGCCAACCCATCTGAAATAAATCCCCGTTCGATTCACTTCACTCTTAGAGTGCCTTGATTCTTGACCCAAGTCAAGGTATCTAAAACAGCGTGTTAGAATGAATTGCTCAGTCTACATTCTATCAATCCAATTCGTCTGTGCCCACACGCTTTAAGCATTTTCGGTGACCATTCAGGGAATCTAATTAATGCCGTCTGAGTTCCGTTTCGCCTTCTCAAAGATTTAATTGTAGTAGTATGGAGTAGTAGTCTGAACTGTAGAAAACTAGGTCTCATTGTAATACAATTTTATTCATACGTTGTCATCTGTCTTCCTAATCTTCTTAGTGGTACCATCCCGAGCTCTGTCAGTTCCGGGTTAGCTTTCATATCTTTTATAGCATTTGTACATATGTTTTTACCGAAACTTGGAATTATCATGACATCCAACCTTGTTGCTCTTCTTTAAATTTGCGTGTATCGTTTCACTTTGACTCAACAAATCGGCTCTCGACTTAAGATCTTGAATTCGAATGTCTACAGAATTTCCATTTCGATGTCTTTCGAGGGGTTTCAACAACGCTTGGTGTGCTACATTCCTAAACGCTTGATCTACAGAGCGTTTTTGCGGCTCGGTAATAAGCCATCATTACCATTATTGCTACGCCTCTACATCCGACAGTTCACTCACATTTCGATTTGCCTTTGCCGTAGTAACTGTTACAGTGGAAAAGTTCAACATCACCGTATCATTGTAGTAACTGGCTTTAAGCAACTGGGAGCCTGCTTGCTCACTCACCAAAGTTGATGGTCCTAGGGATTTTTCCTCCCTGCACCGTAAGCTTCTAACCTAAATTACCTCTCTTGGGGAATTTATTCTCAATGTTACCATCTCTTAGTATTTTATAACGGCTGCCAGGTCAACCCAAATCACAGCTGCTTCTTATTTGCCGACCGACGCTGAACAAAAAGTGTCCCTATGGAGCAGATGTTTCTGGGCTTAAAAGTTCTAGTTGTTATGAAACAAGCAACTCAAAATCTTAATACCACTACATTCGTGTGTGTTGGGCGAGTCGTGAAAAATGAAGCATATTTAATACCTGCTGCTCCCCGGCCACCCGGGGTTCATCACCCAGTGGTTCCGAAATTAGATAGATTTACTGGCAGTTTTTTCTTTTACCTTTCGGATAAAATTTATTCATTTTCATTGTTGCGTGTAGTTGGGATTTATTGGTTCGTAAACAGTGTGCAGAAGTTTTGGTAGAAGAAGTTGGAGATTGAGGCATGAAGTTGGAGCATCACCACCATATTCAATTTGTTGTATCATCATTATGCCTATAGCCAGCAGAAGATCAAAACGCTTAATACGAATTGTGACGCTTCATGCGAATTTGTCAAATTGTGATTAGTAGTTTAGAAGTTATGAGGGAAACGATGAATATTCATCGACCAACCACATAACCCGCCGTAGTCAGGGAATTATAAGGACACTTTGATATCTGCGGTAGCTCGTTTACGTTATCGTGTACACAACGATACAACAGTATTTATTATTGCAATAAACAAAACGGTCACGGTCATTGAATAAGAGTGTTAGCCAATATGAAATTATTCCCGATTATCGGGTGCAGCCAAACAAAGTCACTAGTTAAAGGTAACAACATATATATTTTTGAAATGTACTAATTAAGTTCTTTCATTTGATATCAAACACGGCATCGTTTAATTAGTTTTTTTTTTAGGTCATGACCTTTTGTCCTTTAGGCACCGCCATTTTCAATTTATTGTATCGTTAAGCTTATAACCAGCAAAAGATCAAAACGTTTCATACGATACCTCATTTGTCAAATTGTGATTAGTAGTTTAGATGTTATGAGGGAAACGATGAACATACATACATCTCGACCAACCACATAACCCTATTTTTTTCGTAATCGGGTAAAAATAAAACTTTAATCGAAATTATTAAACAAGCATTCAAATTTTGAAAGTATGAAAATTGCAAATTCAATAATTTTATCCACGACTGCTATAGAATATATGCTTAGGTGCTTTTTCATATGACTCGTTAGGAGCAAAAATGAATTTTTTCACCCTTCCCCAATCTCACCCCCCCAAAATGCCAAAAACAATTTTGTGACACTTTGCTATAGTTTTCGTTCAGGGTTTATCAAATTTCCTATCTCTGTGTATTGTTTTAAATTTTTCTGTCAATCAACGTCGAAACGCAGAGGAGGGGGACCAACTTTTTGTTGCACTTTATGACAATAATTCCAAAACTGTGCACCGCAAAATTCTAAAATAAAATTAAAATGGTTCATAAATTAAGTGCTCTTTCATATGAGACCCCACTCGTTAGGATAAAAAATGATTTTTTCACCCTTCCCCAATCTCACCCCTCATAATACAAAAACAATATTTATGTGACACTTCGCTATACTTTTCGTTCAGGTTTTATCAAATTTTCTATCTAAGTGTGTTTTTTCAAATTTTTAGGGGGCGGGGAGAGGGGGGACAACTTTTTGTTTGCACTTTTTTGACAATAATTCTAAAACTGTGCATCGCAAAATTCTAAAAGAAATTAGAATGTTTCTAAAATTAAGTGCTCTTTCATTTGATATCTTACATGACTGGGTTATAAATGGTGTTTTTCCCCCTGCTCATTCCCACCCCTTTAATAAATACAATTATGAGTATTTTGCACTTCCTTATATTTTCCGTTCAAAAGTTATCACTTTTTCTATATTTTCAAAGTCTTTTGAAGTTTTTTTATTAAATAGGTTCGGAACTAAGTAGAAAAAGAAAACATGAAAAAACGCTATTAATAAATTATATTTAAAAAAAAGTCCAAGCGGCACGTATATCCGCTAGAAATAGGTAGATTTCGAGATCAGACAGTTTTGTGTGCCAGTAGAATCTGATGTATCAGATTAGTTTAAACAACACAAACTAATTTCAAACAGATATCGAACAAATTTTAAAAGGAAAATTAGCTACATATAAGCAAAACTATATCTATCAAATTTTGCAACAAACAAATATCAAATCTACCAAAGAATATGTGTGTGACAATTTATGACATAAACCTACGCTATATCATATGTCGTCCAATTACTGCAAAATATCAAAATAGTTTATTTCTAAGAAAAAAAATTAATTTCTTCTATTCAAACCTTTTATTTTTTTTTCATTGACTGTTATAGTTGACTGTTATAGTTGACTGTTATAGTTTTTGTTTTTGGAAATTGTAGTTATGGATTGTTGCAAACTTTTTTGTTGAAGCCAACAAGTCAAAGACCTCTAACTGCAGAGGTTTATATTTATAAGAAACGGATTAAAATGTTTCCACAGATTCAAAATTTATGAAGGTTTTAAAAATATTAGTATCCAAACGGCCGTTATAACGGATTAAAAAAACAATTTTTTTTTCTAGTATAAAGCCTCTAGTTATTTAACCATGTGTCAGATTTTTCTGATTTACGAACTTGTCCTAGATATTAATAAAACACACATGTTTACGGAAGGTTTTTTGATCTGGCTCTACAAATGCGACCGTGAGAGTGCCTGTTGATTTAAACGCATTTTGTTTTTTACAAGCTTTTTTGTTGGAGCCGCTCACTCAGAAACCTCCAACTGCAGAGGTTTTTTTTTAAAAAACTGATTAAAAAGGTTTCAAAGATTCTAAATTTATGAGGTTTTTAAAAATATTAGAATCTAAACTGCCGTTATAACGGATCTAAAAAACAGAGTTTTTTTCTAGTATAAAGCCTCTAGTTTCTTAACCATGTGTTGGATTTGGCTGATTTACGAACTTGTCCAAGATATTAATACAACGCACATTTTAAGAAAAGGTTTTTTGATCTGGCAATACAAATGCGACCGTGAGAGTGCCGGTTGTTTAAAAAAAACTTTTTTTTGCAAACTTTTTTGTTGGAGCCGCTCACTCAGAAACCTCTAACTGCAGAGGTCTATCTTCAAAACCAATTGATAAAAAAGATTTCAAAGATTCTAAATTTGTTAATTTTTTAAAAATATTAGTATCCAAACGGTTTTAAAAAATCAATTTATTTTTAGAAAAAAAAACTCTAGTTCCTTAATCACGTGTATATTAATAGAACACACATGTACAGAAAATTTTTTTGATCTACCTGAACAAATGCGACCGTGAGAGTGCCGGTCGTTTTCGTTATGTCTCATATCGTTTATATATATATATATATATATATATATATATATATATATATATATATATATATATATATATATATATATATATATATATATATATATATATATATATATATATATATATATATCAGTGGCGTGCAGTGGGTTTCGATAGACGGTAAGCAGATTATATAAAAAAATAAGAACATTATTCAATTTATCGCCACATGATAGTTCTTCCATTGTATTGATTGCATAACGTGATAAGGCTTTGGCAGATCAGTCTGCACTAATATATGTAAAAGCTAAGCTTCTTTCAAAAACTTCTTCTGTTGTAGTTACAAATCGTCCTATTGTTGACAGCTGCGACTTATAAGATATATCTGATGTTTCTTCAAGAAGTATGGCAATAAATAAACAATCTTTGATTTCGAGAAAATTTGAGTTTTTTAAATCAACACATATTGATTCACTCAAATCATTTTGTATACGATTGAAAATGCCTAAAAATACTTTGGATTCCTATAAAAATGTGTTAAATTCTTGATCATATATTGATAACACTTTCAACATTATAACACTACTGAGTAATTTGAAAAAATTCATTGATTAATATAATATAGCTTTGTGTTTACTAACGGCATTAAAAAAATTATTTAAATTATGATGACCATCGTAGGTTTAAATACCCTTTTCTTTAGAAAATAAAATAAACGTTTCATAAAAAATGAAACAGACTTCAGAAACAACAAAAGAGGCACAAAAAAGTGAAAAATATCTCAATTGTGGCTTTTAGAGACAGAAATACATATAAAATGATTAATTTAATTTAATTATGCCTAAGTACAGAAAATTACACTTTTCAACAAAGATGTTATATTATAAAACTTATATTTTATTATAACTATTATAGTTTTTGTAATAGTTATTATATTGTAAGATTTATTTGTAGTACAAAACTGTTGGAAATCGATGCCAAGCAAGAGATGTCAATGATGGTACCGGCTTCGAACATTTTGTTTTGAAAATAAATTTCAAAATATAAAAGCTATTATGAAAAAATCACTTTTACAATATAATATCTTTGTTTAAAAGCGTAATTTTTTGTATGTAACTAAGTATAATTAAATTAAATTAATCAAAATTTATACGTATTTTTGACTCTAAAAGGCACAATTGAGTTATTTTTCACTTTTTTGTGCCTCTTTTGTTTTTTCTGAAGTCGGTTTTATTTTTTTAAAAAAGTTTATTTTTTTTTTCATTTTGTTTTGTGTAGTCATAAAATCAAAAGGCGGGGATATTTTCTGTCATAGAAAGGAATTTAGGACCATTTCGGCATCTAAATCAATTAAATACAACTCAAACCGTCCAAATAGGTTAAAAGCTGTTTCAAAGAAATTGGTAAAATACATTAAAAATATAGTTTTTTTCAATTTCCTGAACAACGACCGTTTTACACGTAATATAAAAAATATGGGACCACTTTGGTATCTATCTTAATAGAATACATTTAAACCATCCAAATCGAGTGAGCTATTTTCGAGAAATCGGCGTACATAAAAAAATATAGTTTTTCCAATTTTCTGAAAATAGTACATTTTGCTACAAGAGATGAAAACGCTGCTTTTTCGTGAGTGAAAATTTGTTCACGAGAACAGTTAACGTCCAGTGGGACAATTTCGCGAACGTAAAATATTTTTATCTCGCGTAGGAAATACACTTTTTTCTATGATAGTAAATATATAAACGATATTTGTTAGAATTTATTAAATTAGAAATCGACAAAATAACATTCAAAATTCATATTCTATTTTTAAATATGGTTGCTTTGTTTTAAAATTATATGAAAATACCATAGCAACTACAATTTGTTATTCTTTTTACACTAGAGGAAAAAAAACCTCACAGGGGATTAATCCTGCTTGAAAATAAACTTTTCCTCTGCTATCATAGAAAACGGTATTTTTCACGTCATAAAAAAATGGACCACTTGGGAGTCTACCTTAACAGAATACAATTTAAATCATTCAAATCGAATGAGCCGTTTTCAAGAAACATACATAAAAAACCTTCAATGAAAGATCCAATAATTTCATCATTTAAATCACTGGAAACAATATTATTTAATGGTTGCACCATTTTAATAAACGAAATATTACACCCATCAAAACTATAAATTAATAATGTTATTAATTTTAATAACACAACCAATAGATTGAAAATCATTTCAATTTTATCAGGAAAAAACTAACAAACATTTTTCTTCATACTACAAAACTAAAAAACATGTGTTACAAAATGTACACCAAATGTAAAATGAAAAAAGAAAAGAAAGAAAAAACTTTACAAGCAGAATTATCTTCTGCTTATTTTCACACATTTTATTGGGACTTTAATTGTTTGTTTTTCAATACAACTTCTAAGGAATACATAGCGATTGAAAGCAGAAATTTTACTGATGACCAAAAAACAAAAAATAGATAAAATCTGCCAAAAAACAAAATTTTTTTATATTTTATTTATATGTGCATTTTAGATTTGGAGTGTTAAAAATTCAAAAAGGCTGACATCTATATATAGATTTTTGGAATATTAGAATGATCGTTAATAAATAAATGATATTAATAATCGATTTAGAATGTTTTTATATTCTTTAATTAATATAAATTTTTGTTAAGACTATTTTAAATTTTGCTTGGGTAAGCAGGTATGACCCTGCTTTCTTCGTACCGCCCGCCAGTGATATATATATATATATATATATATATATATATATATATATATATATATATATATATATATATATATATATATATATATATATATATATATATATATATATATATATATATATATATATATATATATATATATATATATATATATATATATATATATATATATATATATATATATATATATATATATATATATATATATATATATATATATATATATATATATATATATATATATATATATATATATATATATATATATATATATAGTTATGTTGTGGATTAAACGTAGAGAGTAAGTAATTAACAATTAATTAATTTGATTTTAGACAGTAACTTTATTAAAAATCAAAATATGAGTGAACACATTATTTAAGATTGAACTCGACTTTATAGTTTTTTGTTACACAAACAAACAACATAATTCCTAATAATGTAATTTGATTTTACTTTAACATTGCAAATTATAATTATAAAGAAAATGAAAATGAAATGAAATGAAATTGTTTAATATTTATTTGCGTACTTGCAATTTAAATGTTATCAAAATTATTTAGTTTTAAATGTTAGTTATGTTGATATTGAAATGGCGTTGATTTGTGGTGTTGATTTAGCCTTTTGAATCGATGTTCTGGATTTGGGTATTGGTGGAATTACAGATGTTAACTCCTCCCCCCGTAAATGAAAGCTGTCCTCAGCTGTAGCATTGAAGATGATTCTATTGAATTTAGCTAGTTTATTCCTATATTTCTTGTAAAGAAAGAATAGTAAGATAAATATAAAAATAATTAATACAATAGATGATATGGCATAAGTGTGAGTGTATATGAAGTGCCATTGTTGATGCATCTGTATTTCTTGTATGTTCTTGATGTTTGATTTTGTAAGATATGGTATATCCAGTGTCTCGATTCTTGTTTCATTGACTTTAATGGTATTAAACGGTTGAATGATACCATACTTCTTTGAAATAGATGATTTGAAGTTTGAAAATGATTGGTGGCTGGTTTTTATAGTACAATCGTTAAATTTAAGCAATTTGATGCCCTGAATTGCTAATGTATTCGGTCCACAAGATGAGTGTATTATTTCTCCTTTTTGTGATGACATGAATAGGTAGCCATCTTCTAGTAGCTGCGTTTCATCATGGTACTGAACTTGTATCAATTTACAGTGTGCCGCCTGGCTGTTGAGCAGGTTTGGTATGCATGTGTTATTGTTGTATTGTATTCGTTCCAAATGACAATAGTATATTTGTTCCAAATTTTGGCAAGGCATTGAAATTAACATGTGCATATTTTTATGGGATAGTATATAATCATAGGAATTAGGAATGATAGAATTGTTTATGTTATAAGTTTTAATTTTGTTATAAAGGAAGGTTTCTTGGTGAAATTGTGGAATTTCTAAAATGACAACCAAATTAGTGTTATTATAATATGCTTTAATTTTGAGTAACGAATAAACTTGTTCTTGCGAGTGAAGTCGTATGTTATTTTCCTCGAGATCTTTTAAAACAAAATTCATTTCTTCATTATCTAAGATAAATCTTGATATTACGTTGATTTTAGCAAAAGTAATAATTTCGTGAATTTCTTGTGCCTGATCGAATAAAGTTTCTATATTGTCATCTACTAAAGTGTAGTACGTCAGGATGTCTGTATCAGATTTTTCTGACATGAGTTTCTTTACGGAGTCGATTACTTTGTTTACTATTAAAGTAGTTTCTTCGAACCTCTGTATTACTTGGTCGTTTATTTTTACCTGTTCATTAAACTTATTTATGAGTTCGAATTGTCCGTCCGCGTTATTTTGTATTGATTGGTGAATTTCTTCATAGTCTTTTTGATCCAAATTGCCAGTTATAGATTTTACAAAAGTTCCTAATGGATTGAAAATTCCTCGTTTAAGTCTGTTAGGAATGTCGGGCATAAGATTAGAAATAGAAGTTCTGGTCTTATTAAATTTTCTTTGGAGTATTTGAATACGACAATAATCTTGTTTCTTTTCAGAGACAATTAGTTGTTGTAGTGTGCTAATTGCGGATTCTATATTTGAAAGACTGATTTGCAAATCTTGAAGTTCGATCACATGAAATACTTTGATATATGATGTTATTACTCTAGCGTTTCCTAGTGATATGGCTACTAGTCCTTTGTTGTTTTGTAGGTCAAAGGCTTCTAGATTCTTTAGCTGGACTGCCCTGTTTACAAAAATGAAAATTATTAGTTTAGGTTTTTCTAATTTTATTTTTATGTACAGTTCTTTTGTTAGTTGGTAGTGTGACGTCTCCGTCTTTGGTAACTGTATGTTGAATATATTTTGGTTCGAGTTTGTTTCTCGTAATTCTTTTTTCGAATATTTGTTGTCCTGGTACAAATGTACTAGGGGAATCGCGTGAAGCGTTTAGTTTTTGAATATTTTTAGCTTTAGACAGGTTATTTAGCTTAGCTATGTGTTGTGCTATAGCTGAATATTGGCGTCTAATGCTTTCGATATATTGATCGCTGCTTTCTTCCAGATTCAGTGAAATAGGCTTTATTATAATATGACCTCTGTGAAGCTCGAATGGCGTTAATTTTGTACTTGTATGCATGGTGTTATTGTACGCGAAAATTGCTTCATCCATCGTTTGGGTTAGGGATACTCGTGGATTTTGTGCATGAATTATCCTGCTAAGTTCCGTTAACGTAGAATGGAGTCTTTCTATAGGTGAGTTTCCATTGGACGATTTAGCTGTTGTTATATGGAGATCAAATTTGAATGTTTTAGCGAATTCTTTGAAAAGATCTGAATTAAACTCGGTTGCGGAATCCAATGTAATTAATTTTGGAATTCCTTCTCTACTAAAATAGGATAGGAATTTTTGTATCATTGTTTCCGTCTTTCGATTTGGAATTTCGAATGCTGCTGCGTATTTTGAAAATTTGTCCACAAGGGTCAAAAAGTATTTTCCTGAAAGGGCAAATGTGTCGCCGTGGATTATTTCCATGGGACCATTTTGTGTTTGGGATAATTTGAACTTTACGTGAACTGGTTGACGTTCGTATTTGTTCAAATTACAGATATCGCATTTGCTTACTATTTGCACAATTTTTTGTTTCATATGAGGGAAATAGAAATTTCGTTTAAGTTTCTCATAATTCTCTTGGACTCCTCTATGATAAGGTTGGTGCTCGTTATTTATAGTAGCTGTTTGTTCGTTCTCGCATTCGAGATCGGTTTTCATAATTTTTACCCTAACAATTTTCTTAATATCACTTATATGAGAATTACTTGAATATAGTGATTGTATTTTATTGAAAGTATCGTCATCTGTGTAGATGGCCGTCACTTTCTTATTGTTAGTGTAATTATTTAGTATCGTTTCTAAATCAATGTTGTAAAATTCTGCCTTTTTTACAATGTAACGCTGGTTTTGATTGAATAAAACTCTTACATCGTCAGTTATTGTTTTACAGTTTTTATCTATAGAAATGATTAATTGAAGGCGGAATTCATTTAGACTTGAATTAGAGGTTGGTATTTGTTTATTTGGTTGTACCACAGGGTCGTCACTCTGGGTATCTATATTATTTAGTTGCGATAGCACACTAACAAGTGTGGTATCATATTTTATATTATTATTATTATTACCTTGAGTTATCTGCAGGTTCTCTAGGTTATTTATTTCAGGAACAATGGGATTTTTATTGTAAGTAAACTGTTTGTTTTCCAATTGTCTATTGATTTCCAGGCGAGAGAGGGCATCTGCGTTTGTGTTGGCAGAGCCTTTTTTATAAGAAATTGTGTAATCGTATTCTTCGAGTGCCAATCGCCATCTGATAAGTTTTGATGTTGGATCCTTGGCATTAAAGAGCCAAAGGAGTGGCTTATGATCAGTGATGATACAGAATTTCCTACCATATAAGTATGGGCGAAAATATTTCGTTCCCCAAACTATTGCTAGGCATTCTTTCTCGATCGTTGAATAATTACACTCTGTTTTAGATAAAGTACGAGATGCGAAAGCAATCGGATGATTGTTGTTGTTAAAATTTTGACTTAAAACAGCACCTAACGCATAGTTAGAAGCGTCTGTTGTTAACGTGAACTCTTGAGTGAAGTCAGGATACTTCAAAATTGGTTCAGATGTTAATAACTGTTTACATGTTTCCATGCAATTTAAAAATTCCTGATCATGGTAAATCACTGAGTTTTTAGATAAACAAGCAGTTAATGGTTTGGTTATTTTGGAAAAGTCTTTGATGAATTTTCTGTAGTAACCGATAAGACCTAAAAAAGATTTGATATCTTTCTGTGTTGATGGTGTTTTAAACTGTTTTATTGCCTCGATCTTTTTGGGATCGGGTTTTATTCCTTCAGGAGTTATGATATGTCCTAAGAAACCGATGCATTTCTTTAAAAAGTGGGTTTTCTCAATTTGAATTTTTAAGTTGGCTTTTGATAGTTTTTGAAACACTTGTTTCAAGTTAAGAAGATGTTCTTGCAAGCTAGTGCTGTAGATAATTATGTCGTCCATATAGCACAATACGTTTCTGCCTTGTAAGTCACCGAGGACATTGTCCATTACACGTTGAAACGTGCTTGGGGCGTTTTTTAAGCCAAATGGCATTCGAGTAAATTCGAAATGTCCATCAGGTATTGAGAAGCCAGTTTTGGGAATATCAGAGTTCTTAATTTCGATTTGATGAAAACCGGCAGCCAAATCTATTGTTGAAAAGTAGATGGCTTTACCGAGTTTTCCAAGAATATCATCTATGTTAGGAAGTGGATATTTATCATCAACAGTTTGAGCATTTAGTTGTCGAAAATCAACAACTAACCTCAATTTCTTGTTTCCATTTGCGTCGGGCTTCCTTGGCACCATCCAAATTGGCTACGACCATGGACTAAATGAAGGTCGAATGATTTTATTTTTCAACAACTTGTCTATTTCAATTTTGATTTCCGGCTTTTGATGTTCCGGGTGACGATATTGTTTAACAAAGTAAGGTCTTTCTTTTAACAAATTTATCTCGTGTTTAATGTTGTTTGTGAACGTCAGTTCTTGATTTTCATCGTAAAATAGATGTTGGAATTGTTTACATAAATTTAATATTAATCGTTTTTCCTCATTGTTTAAATTTTCCGTGTTGATTTTTGCTTCAAAATCAACTTGCATAACTCTTTGGTTTGCAATGTGGAAATTAATTTCGTAAAAATTTTCGAATTCAGTGACATTTACTGGAGTCATGAGTTCGACTTTCTCTTCCTCTTGTCCTAGATTGATAATTTCTACTATAGCTTCGTGTGGAAAACATGTTTTATAAATATCTTCTTGTATATTTAAATTTTGTGAAAGCTTACTGCTTTCAATATAAAAATTTCGTTTCTTATTTGTTACTGGTATAGCCACCAATTGCTAAGAATTCGGTTTTATTATGGTAGGTGGTATTATGGATTTAAATTCTCTATGAATTCGAAGAGTATATGTTGGTGTTTCCAATAAATTTTGTTCGATGTTTATATTTGCATTCATAATTTGCAAATTTTCGTAACCGATAAGCCCATCGAAAAAATCATGAAACTTAAATAGAAAAAACTTTAGTTTCACTGGAATTTCCATAAATTTCGCTGTTACCATTTTGTTTATTTCCGTTGAGGAAAATACGGATCGTACTTTAAACTGCACGTCCTTATGAATGTCAAATAATTTCGAAAATCTTGGGTTAATATATGATTTGTCTGCTCCTGTGTCTAGCAAAATTTTAAGAGTTTGGTTTTTTATCGTAAGTAACAGAAAAGGAAGTTTGGTTTGTTGAGTTAAATTAGCTAAGAAGTTAATGTCTGTTCCGAGGCATCTTGTAGAAAATCCTCGTCATCTACATATTCTAAATTATTTAAATTTGGTTCTTGTTTAATATTTGATTTAGGAAAAAATGTTTTTTGTTTACCTTGATATTTTGGTTTATAAAAAAATTTATTATCTAGTTTTACCTCTGGTTTAATATTATTGGTATCGAAACTTCGTTTTTCATAGTTACTTGAGCTTTGAAAATTACGTGAGTTATAATTTTTAGTTTGTGGTTTATTTAATTGAATAGTTTTTAATTTTAAGATGCTTTGTTCCCGTTGTATGAAACTAAAAGCTTCTTGCAAGTCTCGTGGTTGTGAAGCCCTTAACGAGTTGCCTAATGGATCAGGTAAACCTGCCATAAAGACTGTTAAACCTGTTAATTGGTGTTGCTCAATCAATACTTTCATAGTACCTTGATCCATTTCGGTCAACCGTACTTTATTGGACAGCAATGTTAATATTGCTTGAATTTTTTCGAAAAGTTTTTGAGGGTCTAAGTTAGCTTTTATTAACGAAAATAACTCAAGTTGTAGATTGGGTATGCTCCGATTGTCAGCATATTTGTATACCAGATGTTTTCGTATCTGTTCCCATTCAGTGAACACACCATGTGTGGTCAATGATTGACTTGCACTGTCTATTATTTTATTGCGTATATTTTGAACTATAATTTTATAGCTTGGCAATTCTTTAATAGGTTCAATATTTTTTACCAGTTGGTCTACTGAATCAAGAAAGTGAAATAATTCATCTTTCTTTCCTGAAAAAATCGGTAGGTTTTTTGTAGCTATATCTACTTTGTAGCTATCCAGAATCGCATTCTGTTGTTCCAATAATTTTTCCATTTTAAGATTATAAATTTGCATGTGTTTACGAGGTTTATAATTAAGATTATGTTTTTCTAAGAATCTATCAAGTTTTTCACAATTTATTTCAAAAGAACCGTATCCCTTAGGGATTAAATAATTTTCTGATTCGTTAGATGAAGAGTTGGAGTGTGTGCCAGGTTGGAATAATTCGCTACTTGAATTTTCCGGATCGGACATAGAAGTTTACGAAATTAGTATTTTTTTTTAATGTGCACCTGATTACACTTTTTTTTATTACGGCGAGTCCCGATTTTAGGTTCTCGTTGGTTTAGAAATGAAATCCCGATTTTAGGTTTTAAATTTCTATACTATACGTAGTGCTAATTCCGTATAGCAAATTTTTTTTATTACGACAAGTCCCGATTTTAGGTTCTCGTCGGTTTAGAAATGAAATCCCGATTTTAGGTTCTAAATTTCTATACTATACGTAGTGCTAATTCCGTATAGCAAATTTTTTTATTACGACAAGTCCCGATTTTAGGTTCTCGTCGGTTTAGAAATGAAATCCCGATTTTAGGTTTTAAATTTCTATACTATACGTAGTGCTAATTCCGTATAGCAAATTTTTTTATTACGACAAGTCCCGATTTTAGGTTCTCGTCGGTTTAGAAATGAAATCCCGATTTTAGGTTTTAAATTTCTATACTATACGTAGTGCTAATTCCGTATAGCAAAATTTTTTTATTACGACAAGTCCCGATTTTAGGTTCTCGTCGGTTTAGAAATGAAATCCAGATTTTAGGTTTTAAATTTCTACACTACGCGCAAAAACAATTTATTACGTGTAGTAAATTTGTATTTTATGTTTTACAAGTAGTTTTTTCTACTTGGGTTCACTCATGGTTTTTTATCTTTTTAGATTTTCACATAAAAGGTGTAAGTATAAGGTTTTGTAAGGGAAAAATTATGCAATGTAAAATTCGTTTACTCACCTTGCCAAAAGTATTGTTAGTAATACTTTATTAAACATTCCTCCAGAGTTGATCAGGCTTGAAGGCTGCTTCACCATTTTAAAACTTTTCACAATTATTTTATATCGAACAGCTCGCCACTGGTGGGTGCTATTACATTCGATTTATTTTTTGGTAATTATTTAATATTCTATACAAAAAGTATAGAAACCACTTTTATATTATATCGAACAGCTCGCCTCTGGTGGGTGCTAATACATTCGATTTATTTTTTTTTTGGTTATTTATTATTCTATACAATAAGTATAGAAAAAACTTTTCACTTTTATTATTCTATACTATAAGTATAGAAAAGAAAATTTTTAATTATTTTTTTATCAACCGCGCCAGTTATGTTGTGGATTAAACGTAGAGAGTAAGTAATTAACAATTAATTAATTTGATTCTAGACAGTAACTTTATTAAAAATCAAAATATGAGTGAACACATTATTTAAGATTGAACTCGACTTTATAGTTTTTTGTTACACAAACAAACAACATAATTCCTAATAATGTAATTTGATTTTACTTTAACATTGCAAATTATAATTATAAAGAAAATGAAAATGAAATGAAATGAAATTGTTTAATATTTATTTGCGTACTTGCAATTTAAATGTTATCAAAATTATTTAGTTTTAAATGTTAGTTATGTTGATATTGAAATGGCGTTGATTTGTGGTGTTGATTTAGCCTTTTGAATCGATGTTCTGGATTTGGGTATTGGTGGAATTACAGATGTTAACTATATATATATATATATATATATATATATATATATATATATATATATATATATATATATATATATATATATATATATATATATATATATATATATATATATATATATATATATATATATATATATATATATATATATATATATATATATATATATATAAATATATATATATAGTATTTATTGAGGCTACTGTTGGCACTTGGCGAAACATTATTAATAATAAATTTATTTTAATAATAAAACACTTGTTATTTTTCGCAAATTAATTTTTTGAATTAAACTTTATTTATATTATAATAAATAAAGAAAATTAAAATTCGCTCAACTGGTTTCGGTTTTTATACCATTTTCAAGAGCTTAAAAATTAATATAAAGAAAAAATAATAAAAACATGTCATTTATATACAAATAAAATCAATTTAAAAATGAAACTAGATCAAAAATGAATACAAAACAATATTTAAATTTAAATAATAGTAAATTCAAAGGAATAACATTTTAAAAAATTATTGTTCGTCTCTTAGATATGAAGTCGCATCCGACAAATGGAAATAACATCACAATTTAGAAAATTTTGAAAACAAATTTGGAAAGTTGTGTTAAAGAAATATATCTGGGTTGGTTAAAGGCGAATAAATGACATCTGTTTGTAAATTTAATAAATTTTTATTTAAATAAAGAGCTTTACGAATTTCAAACGATTCAAGAATATCAAGTTTAGGGCCCTTAGTTTCAACATGATGAATTTTTAGATTTTTGTTATTAAGAAAACAGCTATTATGGTTTTCGTTAATTAAATGGTTCGAAAAAGTTGAACTTGTATGTCCTAATCTTAATGCTCTTAAATGTTTTGAGCATCGCTGTTTAAAATTACGACCAGTTTGACCTATATATATATATATAGCAGTACAATCTTCACAACTAAGTTGGTAAACCCCAGATTTCAAATTTAAATTTCGTTTAAGTTTATTGTTAACTAATAAATTATGCAAGTTGAAATTATTGTAAAATGTACAGCTTAAATTTGTATATTTAGATAATGTATTACCTAGTCTCTGACTTAAATTACCTGAATAATAAATTTTGCGCCAATGTTTAGTATTTTGTAGTGAATTTGGATAAATAAAGTTGTTAGCAATGCGTTTTACTTTACGTTGAAGAATTTTGTGAACTAATTTTGATTCGAAACCGTTGTTTTTAGCAATTAATAAAATTAAATTTAGTTCTTTTTGAAAATTTTGGTCAGAAAGTGGTGTTTTAACAAGTCTCTCAACGAGCGAAAAGATTGCGGAATTTTTCGCATTAAAAGAATGATTTGAAGAAGAATGTATTAAAATATCAGTACATGTAGGCTTACGATAAATGTCAAATTCAAAATTAGTTGTAATGTGTTTAATTTTAACATCTAGAAAATTTAAAGTTTTATCAATATCAATATCGATTATCGATTATATCAATTCGACGAATATTTTGTGATGTTCCTTGATCGGAACTGGGTTCGGAGTACTTCTGGAGCGTAGACCCATCTAGCTTGAGAAACTAAACACAGCTTAGTCAATTTTATTTAGCGTATGGTTTTTTTTGTGACACATTAAAAAATAAAACTTAAAAATAGGTAGACTCTTCTATGAAATCTACCTAAAACAATACATGGATACACATTAAATGAACTTACAATCGATTTGATTGCGTGTCTTTTAAGTAAATTAAAAAGTAAAATATTTGAACATTGGGCAGTACATTTGAACATTAGATGTTTACATCGAGCTTAGTCAATGCTGCTACATCACGGCAATTAATTGCCAATTCGGGGTTAGGGTGTTAACCTTAAGCCAAACCCAAATTTTCGCTAATGTGTCCGTTCAGATGTTAAGGATAACAGAAGAACCTTTATATATAGCAAGCCGCTTGATCAAAGACAGATGCCTGCTTCAAGCCACCTCTAACATAGAGAACAAACGCATCAGTGGCATTGGTTTTAAGGGCTTAAAACCAATGCCACTTTGGCGATTTTTTCCATGCCTTAAGGGTGGCCTAGATCGGACGTCTGTCTTGCATTAAGCGCTTCGCTATATAAACGTATAAAAAGGTTCTTCTGATAACCTTGTAGTGTTTAATGTATTTAAATTTAAATAATTAATCACCACAAACACAAACGATCAAACGATCATTTTCTCGTGCCATCTACCATCTAAACATATACCGATAAAATCATATTGCAGCGCTAAACAATTAATTAACTAATTAATTAAGTTGTTCGAAAAACGAACCAAAATAAAAAATCGATTTCAGGTTCAATGGCTTTCGTTGTCAATTTTGGTTGGCGCTAAAATAAAATAAAATTCCATTCCTTTTCGAGCTTTTAGCAAGTTACTTCATTTAACAAGTTTAATGTGTATTCTAAAAATCTGTGCGCTTTATTTTATTTTTTTATTTTATTTATTTATTGTTGTTCTTCCATAATATAATGTTATACATAGTAAGCTTCATAGAAGTTTTAAATACATTTTTCTTACAATATAACTACATATAATAAATAAGTTTTTCTATATTAATTTTGTAATTTGTACATTTAATTGTTTATGGACTGCCACTTAGTTAAAGCGTTAACTGTTTGTGGCATGTAGAACTTCAAGCAGTAACCTTCAGAAATTAATTGTTTTTGAATTAGTAGGGTGCGGTATGTGAATGTAACATAAAATAATTAAATACAACAAAGTAAGCTATTATTAAAATTGGTTTAAATAATGGATATTAGATAAGTAAACTATATAGTTGATTCATCAAAATACCCGAAGAACAAGGCCAATCTGTTAAAAGTGAATTAAACAAGAAAGGCTTATTGTAATGGAAGTAAAGCCTTTAAATTTAGTCGTAGCTTAGTCAGTACCAGAGATAAACCATATCAGTGAAGTTCGCGAACATCAGGTGACTACCTTGAAAATAAAATCTTCAACGTTTTTCAAGCTAAAGAGCCATTTCTTTATGTGAGATAAAAACTTAGGAAGGGATGCAATTGAACTCAGGTTATCGGGTAGTTTGTTGTATAGTAGTGGACCAGTATGCTGTGCCGAAAATGTTCCTTATATGCTCGTGGAATTTCATATCTTCTATAGTTTCTATAGTTTCTCAGGTTGTGCAGGTCATTTACACGTACAGAAAGATTTCCACTTCTGATAAAGAACAGTTTTAAGACTTTGTAAATATAGAGATTTCTAACCTGCAAAATATTAGCTTTGATGAATAAGGGTGCAGATCTAGACATGATCTATAGATTGTTTATATATGATCCTTAATGCATGTTTCTGTGCTATAATTATAGGTTGAATGGTGGTCTTGTACGCTCCACCCCAGCTGGATAGGCCGTATTGAATTTGGGAACCGACCAGAGCGTGATATACATGTTTACATACACCTTCAGGACAATTTTGTCTCATCAAGTACATCTTCCGAATTGAGTTTTGAAGTTTTTTCCTCAGAAGCGAGGTATGAGCTTTCCAGTCCAATTTGCTGTCAATTGTTACACCAAGGTACTTAAAGTTATTGACTTGATTGAGTTCAAAACAATTTGAGTTACAGTCATACTCACAGTTGCCATTATGGTATACCGCATTCAAGAGATCTAAGGGATTATTAGTTTGTTTAAAGGACATAGTTTTTGTCTTGTTACTAAGCACTGGTAAATTTGAGTCAAACCATCTCCTGAGGAGTCCAAGATCAGATCTCATATTTTCAGAATTACTTAAAGGAGTATTACTAACATAGGTTATTGCAATATCGTCAGCAAATCCAATAACTTTTCCAGAGAAACCAGAAGTAAAAAAGGAATTTATATAAATAAGAAATAGAATAGGCCCGAGGACTGACCCTTGTGGTACTCCTATATTGTTACTGATTGGCTCACTCAGCAGATTTTTAATTTTTGTTCTTTTTTTTCTACTATTTAAATACGAAGAGAACCAGTTAAGTGTAATACCCCTGAAACCAGCTTTCTCTAATTTCCATAGTAGTATTTTGTGACAGACAGTGTCGAAGGCTTTCGAAATATCCAGAAATAAAGTCGATACTTTTTTTTTTTTTTTTTTAAACGGCGTTCATGCTCCATGTAGGAGCGTTGCCAGGCTAATCAGCTTCGAATATTCACCACGGTCATTCGCAACAGCGACATAATTACCATGGCAGCCGATTTTTTTAAGGTCGTTTATTACGTCAGTCTCCCATTGTAGTCGTGGTCTACCTCGCGGTCGCCCACTCCCTGGGGTACTAACGTACATTTTTCTAATCATTCCAGACTGTGAATCGGCTCGTAGAACATGCCCAAACCAAGCAATCCTATTAGAACGGATACAACCTATTATATCAGGACCCTCAAGAAGGTCTCTGATCTCAAAGTTATATCGGGTTCTATACTCTCCATCGTCTGTCTTAAGTGGACCAAAAATGTAGCGTAATATCTTACGCTCAAATACAGATAAATGCGATTCGTCATTCTGTGTAAGGGTCCACGTTTGTGATCCATACATCACAACCGGTCTAATCAATGTCTTGTATAACTTGAGCTTGGTGTTAGTTGATACAAACGGAGATCCAAGGAGAGGTTTGATTGAGTAGAAAGTTCGATTACCTGCAGCGATTCGAGCTTTTATATCTGTAAGTATGCTGTTGTTTGAGTCAAGCATTGATCCCAAATATTTAAAAGATTCAACTCCCTCAATTCGTTCATCGCCGCACATCAAATCTTTCTTCTCAGACTCTCTTGAAACATTCATATGTTTGGTTTTATTGTAGTTAATTTGAAGACCAATATTTCTAGCTCCACTCTCAAGCGACTTAAAAGTCTCACTCATAACAGCTTCACTTCGGCCGAGGATGACAACATCATCAGCGTATGCAATCATCTGTACTGAGTTTATTGACAAGATATTGTTGTTAGTCGGTAGTTTCTTTTGACGGCACACATATTCCAAGGCTAAATTAAAAAGTATAGGAGAGATAGCATCACCTTGTCTTAACCCGGAGTCGACTTTAAAAAACCTTGATATTTCGTTCTCTACTCGTACACAGCATTGAGAGTTCTGTACTGTCATTTTGCATAGTGATACCAGTTTACCAGGAATTCCCATTGACACCAGAGCAGACCATAGAGTCTCTCGTTCGAGAGAGTCGTAGGCCTGCCTGAAATCAATGAAGAGTTGGTGCACTGGTATGTTGAACTCTCGGCACTTTTCCAAAATCATCCTTATCGAGAAAAGTGCATCGGTGGTACCTCGGCCCCGCCGGAAGCCACACTGATGTTCTCCAAACAGTTGTTCAGCAAAAGGATTGATTTTGGATAGCAAAATGTAAGAAAAGATCTTATATGCTGTGCAGAGTAGAGCGATTCCTCTGTAGTTTGCACATTGTAGGCGATTACCTTTTTTATGGATTGGTATCAGCATAGCTGTGTTCCAGTCCTGTGGCATGGTTTCAGTCCTCCAGATCATTTGAACAAGTTCAAACAATCTTAAGGATAGAGTTTCACCACCATGTACAATCATTTCGGATGTTATATCGTCGATACCAGGTGCTTTATTGCATTTTAATTTTGACAGCGCCGCATCGAATTCCTCTTTGGTGGGTTCGTCTACATGTACCTTTGACGCACGAATAAGCTTTGCTCGTCGCCCGACTTGTTTCTGGTCACTTAAGTTGAGAAGATTCTCAAAAAAGCGGCCCAAGTATCTAATATATTTTTAAGGTCTACTTGTAGCTCCCCATCTTCGTTTTGAATAGCAGTCGATCTAGTTTGAGGGCCCTTCCTTAAGGTTTTAACCTGTTGAAAGAAGTTACGCGATTGATGTTCCTTATTGAAGCTTTCAATCTCCTCACACTTTCTCTTCCACCATTCTCTCTTCGTTCGTCTACATAACTTTGTAACGGCTTGTCTTGCCAGTTTATAGTTCTCCTTCGTGGACCTGGTGTTGCGTCCTTGCAGACATTTCAGATAGCAATCTCTTTTGTATTGAATAGCGTCAAGACATGCTTGATCCATCCATGGATTCTGGGAGTGGTTTTGTGGTCGTCCAAGTATTCCCTCAGCAGCGCTTAAAACAGCATCTTTGAGCAAATACCATGACTTATCGACGTCTCCATTAATGGTTTCTGATTTCTCCAATGTTTCGGCAATATGGTTTTGATATCTCTCTTCTGGTTCTGCATTCTTTAGTGATGAGATGTTAAATCGTTTCCGTTGATTGAATTTCGGAATGCTTGGGTTTGGGAAGTGGAACCTTATTTTAGCACATACAAGAAAGTGGTCACTTCCAATGTATGCACCTCTAAAGGATCGCACATCCAGAACACTCGAAAAGAAACGTGCTGTAACTAGCACGTGATCAATTTGATTTCGAGTGTTTCCATTCGGTGAGACCCATGTCTGCTTATGAATCGATCGGTGCGGAAAGAAAGTACTGGCAATTCTCAAATTATTTGATAATGCAAACTCAGTCATTCTCTCACCATTATCATTCGAATTCAAATGCAGACTGTTGGGGCCCACCACATTTCCATAAGAGATATCTCTTCCAACCTGCCCATTAAAGTCACCAAGAACCATAGTGAAGTCGCGTGTTGGTGTTTGTTTCATAACCTCTTCCAGTGCTATGTAGAAATTATCCTTCTCGTCGACGGTCTTAGCTTCAGTAGGTGCATGCACGGCAATAAGAGAGATATTGTTATATGTACCACGAACACGTAGGTAGCAAATCCTCTCACTGACCGGGATGAATTTCATCACGGCTTCTTGTATGCGTGCACCAACAAGAAAGCCAGTTCCAAATTCTCTTCGAGAAGGATGACCACTACAGTATAGAGAGTGACTATCCAAATCTTGTTTTCCGATTATTGGCTGTCTAATTTCTTGCAGAGCTATGATATCCATCCCATACCTCTCAGCCTCTGTTTCTAGACTTATAAGAGCATCAGGAGCGCTCAGGCTGCGCACGTTCCACGTTCCGATTCGGTAGTCTGGTCCTTTTTCACGTCCAGGTAAAATTCTGTTGTTTTTGTCCGGGTCTGTTTTTCTTTTCTGATTTCCAAATTTAACAAATAATTTTTTTTCCGGGGTTAGGGTGTTAACCTTAGGCCCAACCCAAATTGTCGTGAATGGGTCCGTTCTGCATCTTAAGGTTACCAGAAACAACCTTTTGACACGTTTATATAGCGAGCCGCTTGATCCAAGACAGACGCCCGCTTCAAGCCGCCCCTACCATGGAGAACAGACGCTTGAGTCGCATTGGTTTTAAGGTGCCAATTCGCCATGATGTACCATGATTGACTAAGCAGTTTTTACCCTGCTTGTCTCCGGTACACCAACCTAATTCTGTCAGCATTAACCAGGCAGCACGGCGTGGACGTCGAATTTCGGATTTCGCTACCCTAATTTCTTCAAGGAAGTTGTTTACGGCATCTTCAGTACTACATCCCGACTTAAAACCATACTGGCGCTTATCTAGAAATTTAGTTTTAGATAAGAGATTCAGCATTCTAACTTTAACAATTTTTTCGAAAATTTTTGAGAACACACTCAGTAAAGAAATAGGTCGGTAGTTATTCATGTCCTTGGTTTCACCTTTCTTAAAAATAGGTACAATAATTGAGTTTTTCATAGCTTCAGGAAAAATACCCTTTTCAAAGCTTAGGTTTACAATGAAAGTGAGCACCGATGCAATATGTATGATATTTTTAATCAAACTTGAACTGAATCCATCGGCACCTGTGGAATTTTTATTTTTCAAAGAGGAGGTAATGTAGATCACTTCCTCAGGCGTTGTAGGAGTAAAAACACAGCAGGATTCAAGTGTGGTGTTAGACCATAGGAGTGACTCTTCAACAGAGCCATTTCCAATGTTTGAATTGATGATATCTACTGGTATCGTCGAAAAAAATTTGTTAAACTCATTAGATATCTCTGAGGCAAGAGTTAAACTTGCCTGTTAAATCCTTTATTTCAGTTATGTCATTGATCTTGGATTTTTCCCCAATTAGTTCATCGATTAATCTCCATTGCCCTTTGACATTATCTTTTCTGTTTTGAAATTGCTTAAAAAAATAAGACTGTTTCGTATTTTTGATCAAAGTTCTAATCTCTTTGGAAAAGGTTTTGCAATTATTTTTAAGGGTAGCGTTGTTGGGTTGCTGACGAGACCGTTTGCATAAGTTATTTTTTTTCTCAATTTGACGGCACAATTTATTATCAATCCATGGTCGAAGGTCCTTTGGTTTATTATTTTTCTTAACTTCAGTGTCAATACATTCATTGATTATCGAACCAAGCTCACTAGAGAACTTATCATAAGTAATAGAAGGACATGTTTGAGTATAAATATTAGACCAGTCGTGTTTATCTAATAGCACGAACATTTTTTCAAAGTTATATTTGGTTAGTTTCCGCGGCACATTTTCTTCAGTTTTACTTGAAAGACTGCCGTTTAGTGAAACTTTAACCATATCATGATCTGTGATATTGAGATTCATAACTTCTGAAGTAACATTAATGTTCGGATTTGAAAATCTGAAGAAAATATGATCCAAGCATGAGTTCTCTCTCGTTGGGGTATTAATTAAAGATTTTAAACCAAATGATGACATAGTCAATAAATACTCATCAACCTGAGCTCTCTCTTCTAAAATATTAATATTTATATCACCGAGGAAAAAGAAATTTTTCGATTTTATTCCTTTAAGCATAGATCTAATATCGGATATAAATAACTCGACCGGTTGGAAATGAAAACGGTGTGCGCATATGAAGCTATATCTCTGTCCTTGGAAGCTGGTATCTAGTTGTAAACAATCAGAGGATTTAAAATGAAATTTTTTAAAACTTATGACTTCCACACTATTGTGAGCATAGCAAATAACACCACCAGCACGGTAGTGCATGTTGCACTTTGAAAAACACTGTAATTATTTATCTCGTAGGTACCTCATCATCTGCGATCCCAAATTTCTGATAGAAAAATTAGTTTTGGAAGTTGCTTAAAAGTAGCCAAGTTAGTTAGGAACAAATCAAAATTCTTCCTCATACTTCTGATATTCTGATGAATCATCATTGGAGTATCTACAACAAAATTATTATGATTAATATTAGTATAATTAAGAAAATTGGAATCAGGAACGGAAGAACTCGTAGAGCAAGAACCCTGAGATGGGCTAGCAATATGATTATTATTTATAGACATATACATTGAAACTATTTAAATTGATAAATTAAGCGATTGCAAGTCCTTCAAGGTTCTTATGGTTATACGAGTTGTTCCATCCGATTTTTTCATGAATATGTTGCCATTGCTGGTCCATAGATATTTATATTCCAAATTTTTCTTGACATCTTTTGATTGTTTCATTAAATTTCTTTTCTTTGCTGTCAGACACTCATTTATATATATCGGATTTTCTTTCCCTGAACTAAATCCATATAACTTTGTTGTTAGTTGTTTACGATATTTTTTCTTGTTTTGCATTATTAATTGTTTTGTATGATGATTGACGAATTTCACAAATAAGCTAACTGTATTCGATTTTAAATTATTATTTTTATTTATATTTTTATTGTGATCTTGTTTTCCTGTATAATTATTTGAGTTGATAGTAGAACGTCATCGATAGATTTCGTTGTACCGTTTTCACTTGCGTTGTTTTGCTCTTTATTTTTTAAATGAACTTTATAACAAAGGTTGATGTCTTTTTGGTCTACCGTTACAGCTAGTTTAGAAAAAAGCTGTGTAGCAATTTCATATGGTGAGCCTTCACTCGTCGATGGAATTCCTTGAATTTCTATACAGTATTATTTTAACGTTCTTGATATATTTGGACCTTTAATTTTTAATTATATTTTTTCCATTCTTTAAAAAAACTTCTTTATGTTTTATCGATGGAATTCCTTGAATTTCTATACAGTATTATTTTAACGTTCTTGATATATTTGGACCTTTAATTTTTAATTATATTTTTTACATTCTTTAAAAAAACTTCTTTATGTTTTAAAAAAAAACTTGGTACATTTTTCAATTGTATTTTGATGGATAACATAATTGAAAAAATATTTTTGTATTAATGGAAAAATTTTATTTTTAATATTGCCGACGTTTCGGAGCTTTTGATTGGCTCCTTTTTCAAGGCGATTTTGTCTATGGGAAAGTAAAAAATTTCACAATTAAAATATAACCTTAATACACTAATTATAATCTAATCATAAAAACTAAGTAAAGCTACACCGTATAAAGCACAATTAATGTACCAGAAAAACCTTTTCACAAAATTAATTTTTTGAAAGAAATTTAAAACAAATTTAAAACAAATTAAAAACGAGAAAGTATAAAATAAAAAATAAATAAAACATAAAAATAAAAGTAAAAATAAAAATAAATTATAAAACTGACCTTGTATTTGACGATGTCTATATAGGAAATGGACAGTGGATATTTTAAAACTTTTTGAGAACGAATGATGTTTCGGTAGGAGAAAAAATGTTGGTGGGAAAGCAATATGAAACAATATTTGAAAGAAGTCGAAAAAGAGGGGAATTAAGGAGAAACCCTAGTGACAGATGTTAATTTTCACAAGTGAGAAAAAAGGTTATTGTGAGGAGGGTGTGGTTCTTGTATGGGAGCGGGATTGGAAGGATTTGATGATGGGAAGATATTTGGAGTTTAGGTAAGTGAGGTCAGCTGTCAAGTTTATGGATTTTGGTTTTAAAAGGGCTATGTAGCAGGATTCAAGAAATGTGCGGTGGTGGAAGTGAGATTGTGTGGCCAAGATTTTTGGATGTTGGAAGTCAAAGGAGTGTCCAGTGGTTTTAAAGTGTTCTATTAGGGCGTTGTTCGAGCTGTCAGGGCGTTTAAAAACAGAGATGTGTTTTTGGATCCTGGTTTTTAGTTGTTGTTTAGTTTGACCAACGTAAACTGAGTCGCAATCAGCACAATTTAGTAGGTAGACGACGTTTGAACAAGCCAAAATAGGGGTATGATCCTTGACGTTGGAGAAAACAAGGGTTTTGAGAGAGGTGGGGTAGGAAAAGGCTAGACGAACTTCAGGGAAGTTCCTTTGAAAAAAAGATGTAAGTATATGGGTTAAACCATCGATGTAAGGGAAAGGAAAATAGACAGGGTCGACTAGAGGAGGAGGGGGGACAGGAGTTGAGGATAGGGTTTGGTGTTTAGTCAGGATTTTATTGATGATGTGTGGAGGAAAGTTGTTGTTTAGGAGGATTTGATATATCTTCTGTATGTTTTGATGTTTATATTTATTGTCACAAAGGGAAAGGACCCGTTTTGTAAAAGAATATCCTGTGTTGAATTTTGTGTTAAAATGGTGTCCAGATAAAAAGTTTAAGAGCCGGTTTGAGGATATGGGTTTGTGGTACCAATCAGTGGATATGC
This sequence comes from Diogma glabrata, assembly GCA_963693315.1. NCBI lineage: Eukaryota > Metazoa > Arthropoda > Insecta > Diptera > Cylindrotomidae > Diogma > Diogma glabrata. Next base: position 120,045,046 of record OY856187.1, read on the forward strand.
TGCAGTTGGGGTTTCGGATGATGTTGATGTCTAAAAAACTGATTTGGTTATTATTTTCTATTTCATGGGTGAATTGGATTGAAGGGGAGATGAAGTTGAGGGAGGCCAGTGTGTCATCAATGTAGACCGAAGGAATACAGCAGATAATGTCGTCAACGTATTTTTTGAAAAAAACTGAGGAGTAAAGGAGATGGTCTAGAGATCGGTTCAACACATCTTCTAGAACCAAGTCAGAAAGAGTGGGAGAAAGAGGGTTGCCCATGGCAAGTCCTCTGGTTTGTGTATAAATGCGATCACGGAAGGTAAAAAAGGAAGTTTTAACTGTACAAAAAAGGATCAACTGTTCAAATAGTAACTGTGGAATGGTGGTGAATGTTTGGATCCGGTCCCAACGGGTACTTATAGCGTTCAAAGCCATGCCCACTGGAACGTTAGTGAACAGAGAGATGACGTCAAAGGAAACTAGAGAGTGGTCGGGTGGGATGATTTTACTGGAGAGAAAGTGTTTAAAGTCAAGGGAGTTTTTTACGTTAAAAAGGGAGGCATCAACAACTTTTAGAAGGATGGAGTTTAGGAATTTCGATATGTTAAAAGACGGAGAGGAGTAATTTGCAACAATCGGACGGAGAGGAATGTCTGGTTCATGAATTTTGGGGAGACCGTAGATTTTTGGAAGAGCTGAGGCAGTGGATCGTAAGCGGACAGATGTTTGAGAATCAATGTGATTTGAAACGAGTAAAGAGTCTACAAAAGCGTTGTTGGTTCTGATAGCAGAGGGAGAGGGGTTGCTAGTGACTATTGTGTATGTAGAAGTATCTGACAGGAGTAGGTTCATTTTTTCATGATATGAGGAAGACAACATAATGACACTAATGTTGCCTTTGTCGGCAGGGAGAATGATTAGTTCGGGATGGGAGGAAAGGAAGCGTCGGGAAGAGATCAAGGCTTGGGTTAGAATGGAGTCAGTGTGGTTTTGCCTTCGGATTTTAGAGGAACGAAGTATGGTTTGAAAGGAACTGAGAAGACCTTCGATGGTGCTAGCCTTCTCTTCAGGGTAGGTAAGTTTAGAAGCGAAATTGTTGATAGAGGATAAGATGTTGAGTTTGCTAGTAAGATTTAGAGGAGAAGGCGGTACAAATTTTGGACCAAAACTGACAAGCATTTGGGTTTCTGTTGGGATCTCAATGTTTGTTAGGTTGACGACGTGGGATGGATCAAAGTGAATGGGTGGAATCTGGTCCTGTAATAGGCGAGCATGTTTGTTGGAAAAAGAGTGCTTTCTGTTGTTAATGGTGCTGTTGAATTTTTCATGTTGTGAGAAAAAGAAGTTCACAAGAATACCGGCGGGAATAAGTAGTTTTCGTCTAGTAACGTCGATAGAGAAGCGTAGTTTATTGATGTTGCGGATAGTTTCAGAAATGGTGGTGTTAAGAAGTTGTCTGTTTAGGCGTTGAAACAATAGTTTTCGACAGAGGGTGCCGTGTGATGGACCAAACAAATTATTTTCGAGAGCAATGACATTCCTTAGGATGAAAGAAGGAAAAACCCCTGTTGAACGGCATTGAAGGAGAAACCATCTACGTAATGTTAAATGGGTTAGTTTGGTAGTGTTAGTCATGTATAAATGTAGAAGGGAACAAGCAAGGTCACCGTAGTAGAACCTGATATGGGAGGAGAAGGTAGGAAAGGAGGTTGGAGGAGAAGACATGATTTTGGTTTCGTAAGAAAAGGGCCGGAAGAAATAATGAAAGACCTTTAGAACACCGGGAGGAAGGATATTTTGTTTTTATTATGCTAGGACGGGGAAAAAATTTTGACAGTACGGTTAACTTTTTTTATTATTGAAAAAAATTGGCTGATTAAAATTTATTTATTTTATTTTGTCATCCACACCCAACAGAAGACAAAATTGTTGTGACAATTGTTATGCTTGGATATTATATATTTAAAATTCCTAAAGCTGTACATAGAGTTATACAATAAACTTATATATTATACATATATACAAAAATATTGTTTGTAATGAATATATTCCGAAAGACAAAAAAAAAAAAAGAAAAAAAAAAAAAAAAAAAAAAAAAACGGTTAAAGCTCGAGGTCGAGACGGCTGTGGTCGATACCAAGTATTCCAGTCGTCTATTCATATATGACAACACCAACAAACAAACCTTTCTTATACTTGTCGCATTTCTTCCTCTTCTGTATCTTGTCTGCTTCACATGGCTCGAAAGAAAGATCTCGACTGGAGACCATGTGGAGATTATCGCAGGTTAAACGCGGTCACGATTCCTGATCGCTAAGCGATACCACACATACAAAATTTTTCGATGAATGAATGAATGATGAATTTGCAACCAAATATCCTCGACCTCATTATCAAAAAGGACCCATTAACAAAAATTTGGGTTTGGCCTAAGGTTAACACCCCTGAAAAAAAACTTTGTTAAAATTGGAAAGCAGAAAGAGAATAACAGTTCAAATAACATCAAAAAGAATTTTACCTGAACCTATTAAAGAACCCAAACTAGCGTATTGGAACATAGAACGTGCGCAGTCTGAACGATCCCGATGCTTTAGTAAGTCTAGAAACAGAGACTAAGAGAAAAAGGATGGATATCCTTGCTCTGCAAAATTACACACCCAATAATTGGAAAACCAGATTTGGATAGCCACTCTTTATACTGTAGTGGTCATCCTTCTCGAAGAGAACTTGGTTCTGATTTTATTGTTAATGCACGCATACAAGAGTTCATGATGGAATTCACCCTGCGGTCAATGAGAGGATCTGCTACCTATGGGTGTGCAGTACATACAACTATATTTCTTTTATTGCCGTGCATGCACCTACTGAAGCTAGGACGGTCGACGAGAATGATACTGTTTTCATATCACTGCAAAAGGTTATGAAACAAAAACCAACACGCGGCTGCCATGGCAACTATACTGCTTGCGGATGAACGTGGTGAATATCTATAACATCAGTTAGTCATTCATTGAAGCATTTGATGGATATTAGTTCACTATATATACAGAACGTTTTGTTTTAAGAGTTATGGTGAAGTTAGCTTATAAACAGTAGCATCGCAATATTTTGTATAAGACTTTGAATTTGCCATGTAAATTTGTGTGTGTTTTGAGATTCAGTTTGTGTTAATGGTTTTTATATAGTTTTCGGCCAAAGGCTTTTATGAGGACATTGTTTTTAGTTTTGGGCAGCGATGTGTATTAAACGTAAAATTCTTTGTGTTTTCTATATGTTTGCCATATTTTTTTTCAATTTTTGTTTGTCAAAACTAGAGTTGTTGCCTATATGTTTGCCAAAACTCAGAAACCACTCCGTCAATTTTAGGCCGATTTTATATTTGTCTTTTAAAATTGTTGTTTCTCTCATTGAGGCTCTGTAAACATTGGATTAACTGAGGTTGGAACATCTAGACCATTGTTTGACAAAATATTGCACATTCTCGAAGCTTTGTTTTTCATAAATTCGACAAAATTCTCGAATTGAACCTTATGTGGTTTTCGTTTGGTATGCCAGATTTAATCGAAAAAAATCTAGATTTGGTCACCGGACCAACTGAAATTGAAATTAGCTATTTTTTTGTATTTGGTAGTGTGAGGTGTAAATCTTGCCAAAATTTCAGATTTTAAAAAAAAAATTTGGAAAAAAAATCGACCTGTTTTTTATTCGACTTACCAAACGAAAACCACGTTAATTTCAAAATACATAGAACTTTAGAAGTCAGTAAACTAGCAATCATTATCTTAGTTTTAGTTTAATTTCATTAAAAATATATTTATATATTTTTTTGGTATTTTTTTGTATTAAATTTCTAGATATTACGATGTGTGAATTCATAGGATGAGAGAATATTTCGTCAACATCTAAGTCAACATTCTAATCAACATCCTAAGTCACGAGTGTAAAGTCATTATTGATTGTGGCTAGTAATTGTTCACAAAAACCAATCCGATATTTATATATGTTTCATTAGGTATTTGTATTGTCAATTACTAAAGTTCCGTGTATTTTTCGATAATTTTAAAAAATTTTGAATTTTTGATGTCGGGTCGGGGTGAAGTTTTTTAATTTTTTTGTTTTTTTATGAAAATTTTTATAGCATGCACATAAAAATTCATCGAATTTTAATACAGGAAGTAGTTTTGATAAAAAAAGTCAAAAAATCATAACCCTTATATCCATCCTATTACCTCTCAGCCTCTGTTTCTAGACTTATAAGAGCATCAGGAGCGCACAGGCTGCGCACATTCCACGTTTCGATTCGATAGTTTGGTCCTTTTTCACGTCCAGGTAAAATTCTGTTGTTTTGTACGGTTCTGTTATTCTTTTTCTGATTTCCAAATTTAACAAAATAATTTCTTTTCGGGGTTAGGGTGTTAACCTTAGGCCCAACCTAAATTGTCGTGAATGGGTCCGTTTTGCATCTTAAGGTTACCAGAAACAACCATTTTACACATTTATATAGCGAGCCGCTTGATCCAAGACAGACGCCCGCTCCCAGCCACCCCTAACTTGGAGAACAGACGCTTGGGTCGCATTGGTTTAAAGGCACCAATTCACCATGATGTAGCGTCATTGACTAAACAGTCTTTACCCTGCTTGTCTCCGATACACCAACCTAATTCTGTCGGCGTTACCCAGGCAGCACGGCGTGGACGTCGAATTTCGGATTTCGCTACCCGAATAAAAATTCTAAATTTAAATTTATTATAATGGAAACTTCTGAAGATATGAATTTGGAAGCCCGAGGTGTTTTTTTCATCAGCCTACGTGAAAAATAACGAGCAGAGATTTCGGTGAGTTTAAAAAAAGTTTTGTTGGACTGCTTTTTTGCATTTTCTCACAAAACATGTAAATAAAAATATAAAATATCTTCGTTGACGTTTTTGGTTTCCTATTTTGTTTCTAGTTAGTCTGTTTGCTCAGCGGTCGCAAATGAATGAAGATAAGTGTACCGAAAAAAATGTTTTTCTAGTAATTGCCCTTTGTTCATTTGGAACACTGTTAAAATTTTATAACTACGCATTTGCATATTCTTCAATTATAGTCGTGTGTTCTAGGTATAGGCATTATGATAGAATGTTAAACGATGCCTGTCTTAACAAAAAACTAATTATGCATGAGTTACAATTTTTTGGGATATCTGTAAATAATCTCTAATAATCGGGTATCTCTAAATTCAATTAAATATAATCTGTTTAGACAAAAAATTTATTTTCATTCATTTAACACCTAGTCGCCAGGCCCTTGTCCCGTTCTTTTGATGGTTACCTCATATTATATACATCGTGAGGTGTCTGTCCTTTCCCAAGCAGTGTTTACCAGAGTCTACAGAAAGGCCAAGGACTGGCCCATTAATGGTTAACAGTACTTGGTTATTGTTGCACCGAAAAAAAAACGTTGGTAGAATCAACTACAAAGCTTGTTTGATTTTGCGTCTAATACGAACGTAATTATTTTAACCAATGTAGCATTGTCAATTTATTTTATAAAAACGTAACAATTATCATTATTTAAATCAACCACGGCGTGATCAATTTTTCTTGTTCATATTTTTCAGTTCAGATTGTTCATGTTTTTGTTTGAAAATTATTGTGTTTGTTAAAATAAAAAACTAGGAGAAAAGAAACTAAAAAACAAAAGAATAGAAAAATAAAAAGTTTTTATATATTTTAACATGGCTGGTTTTATTTAACATTTTACTTTAGGAAATAATTTAGATGTGTTTAATTGATTTAAATAATTTTCATATTATTTGCATATAAAATTATGTGCGAAAGAAATTTTTCAGTTAATGTTATAACAAAAATATGGTTAGTGAAACAGGCCCTTTCTATAATTAAGTTTGGTGATTTAAAAAAATTATTATATTTTTTTAATATTTTTTATTTGTCTTGTTTCATGTCCATTTATCGATATTTTAATTTAATTTTTCATAATAATGAGAAAATTATGGAACATTAGAATAATTTTCTACACATAATTCAAATATTTAAATTTTTTGATTTCTGAATTTTGGTCTTTTAAATCGTATCATTAAAAAAATGGCGAAAAAATGGACGCATCCTTTACAAACAAAATCACACTCATACATTTCCTATTTAGAACGTAAATATACGAACGCTAGCTTTATGCATAAAAATGTTTGTCGGGATTGATGCGAAATACATACTTCTAATATAAAAAATTTCAAATATTATATTAACGAAAAAAACGAATCCATACAAACATCGATAGCAGCAAAAACAAAACAAAGATGTACCAAACCAAAAGATTTAATACGGCGTATTGCTTGATTCTATCACAAACGTATTCAATATCACTATTTTTAGTCTAAGTTTTAAATTACCACGTTTGTAGTCAATTGAAAATTAAATCATAATTGACTCAACTACAAACATGGTTAAATCAAATATGTTTGTGATACTTATAAAAAAATATATCAACAACGGTTAAATTGTTAATTTAAATACGGAGCGTTGGTTGATACAATCACTAACGTATTTAGTTCCCCAATTTTCACTTAATTTTCGATTAACAATGCAACATGTTTGAATCAAGCAAGATTTTTTCTTTCGGTGTGTTAGGCCAGTGCTAGAACCATTTATTGGGCGATCTATGGTTTATAGAAAAGAGCCAGTATATAGTTACATTTAAATGGCCAAGCACTTTTCCCAAGAATGGTAAACAGTACTTGGCTATTGTTATTGGGCTCTTATTCAAACTATGAATTGGCCGATCTACGAATTATAAAAAATAGCCATTATGCTTTACTTCATTTGGCCACGCAATGGAACGTTGATGGTTTACATTAATTGGCTATTGTTATTGGGCCAGTACTGCAACTATAAATTGGCTGATCTACGTCAATTGGTTAAAGTTCACTAGAGTAATATCCATTTTGAAAATGTAAAGTTTGAAAAATTTAACCTATATATAGTTTAGTTATGGCTTCTTGGGTTACAGACTATGATAATATTGATAAGATTGCCATAAGTTTTAAATTTTTTTTCATGAGACATTTTTATTTTTAATTTTAGTTATTTTGTATTTAATTTATTTAAATTAACATATGATAATATTTTATATTTTCTTTAACGGACCAGTGATGCTAGGACTCGGCTATTACTGCAGTATTTATCTTCATTTTTGGTCCGTTACTAAGCCAGCTGTACAACCTTGTGTGGGCCATCGATGGTTTTCTTCTCTCGCTCATGAACAGCAGCCATTTAGAGTCCGAAGTTATCATCCAGTAAAATTATGTTAATGGCCTAGTCATGGTTGCCAGCACTCGGCCATTGTTGTATTGCTGGTCGCCAGCTGTGGACCATTACTAGACCAGTTGCACAACCTTGGATTGGTGACGAGTCCGACAACTTTTGTATCTACCATTTACTGCTATAATTTTGTTTTTTATTAATGGGGGTGGAAATTGGTTCTAGAAAATGAAAAATGTGACTGCTATTGTCGAGTCCAACAATTGACATTCTGGCATGTTTAGGTTGTCGAACTTGTCAATACCCATACAACATTGTACAATTGGTCAAGTAATGGTCCATAACTGGCGACTAATAACACAGCAATGGCCAATTACTGGCAACCATGACTGGGTCATTAACATAATTTTGCTGAATGATAACTTCGGACAGTAAATGGCTGTCATTCATGGGCCAGAGAAAAGACAAAAGCAATAGCCTATATAAGGTTGTACAGTTGGCCAAGTAACGGAACAATAATGATAACCAGTATTGTAGTAATGACCTGGCAACCATAACTGGACCATTAAAAAAATATAAAATTGTATCGTATGAAAATTTAAATAAATTAAATACAAATAATTTAAAATAAAATAAAATTTGCATTTTGTATTCGTTTTGAACAAAAAGATTGCTCTTTTTTTTGTTCTGAAAATATTTTCCTGAATCTAGATTTTTTGGTAGATCAAGTTGTGAATACAGTAAAGTTACACAAATACGTTTACACATCTGTCATCCGTAATAGCGGATAGCGTAACGGGCAATCTTATCTATCCTTTAGTCTATAGTTCAAATATAGTTCAAATTGGTATATGAATATGGGTGGTAATTGGTATTATTCATAAATTCATTATTTTCTTTAAATAACTTTAAAATTATTGTGCTTTTTTATTTTATTATTCATGAATGAATTCATATAAATAAATAATTCATATATAAATAAAACTTATATAAAATTTTGTTTTTGGATACTTAGAATTATCGATAAAGTAGTTCTTTAAAGTTAGTTAAAAAGTTAAGTTGTCTTTTGCCATAATTTGTTCAAGTTAAAATCATTAAAATCATTTCGATATTTACATTTCGATATTAAGAATAACAACAACTACTATAAATAACATTAAAATTATTTTGGATTTTTGAGATCAATTAAACTCAAGTAAGTAAAGAAGTAATTGGGATATTTTCAATTCAAAGGTATGGTTTGAAGTTTCTCAGAAAAAAACTACAATTCACATTTTACGTGTTTCGGGACGGATTCGAACCTACCCTCGTCATTAAAATTATTGCTTTTTTACACACTTTTATTTTATTCATACATACATTTCGTTTTACGATAGTGCAATTTGATCGATAATGCAGTTTTTATAGCATTTTATTGCACTGTCATTTCCCGTTTCGTTCAAATTATTATAATTTCGATATTAACAAGAAAATTAATTAGTTTTTTGACAGGCAGTGCTAAAAATCATATAATAGTGGTTTCCGATAATTATTTGTCATAATTTCATTCCTGTGAAATAAATTAAGGAAAAACAAAAACTACTATTTGAGTATGTATTTCTCTTGCAATATAATAGCTTTATCATAAAAGATCGTGTGACGTCATTTGGTTTAGTTATTTGAAGTTTTAATAAAAACTAGGAGGGTCCGGCGTGCTCCGCTACGCTTATAAATAAAGTTTTTGCGTAGACATTTTGTTGACGTAGAAGCAATGATTTCAAAAAGAGGTCATGAGAAATGCTAGCATATAATTTTTAGTTTTTCTTTTTAAATATATGAATGAAAAATAATCAGAATTCTAGCTGATCAGTTCGGATATATGAAAAATTAGCGATCAAATAAGTTTTCAAGTAAGCTTAGAGATCAAAGTAAGTTAGAGATCAAACTTATTTGATCGCTAATTTTTCATATATCCGAACTGATCAGCTAGAGTTCTGATTATTTTTCATTCATATATTTAAAAAGAAAAATTAAAAATTATATGCTAGCATTTCTCATTACCCCTTTTTGAAATCATTGCTTCTACGTCAACAACATGTCTACGCAAAAACTTTATTTATAAGCGTAGCGAAGCACGCCGGGCCCTCCTAGTATCTATTATCAAGAGATGCACCACGTACATCAATACTCATACCATTATCACGTCGACGATACAAAGGATAACCATTCACAGATTCTTTAGTATTTTCAGAAAAAAGTTTTGGAAAATTCTTACTACATTTACCATCTCTCATACTAACAAGATTTAGAGCACCACATGGTCCAAGCATCATATGACGTTTCACATATTCATGTAATTTAGGAAAAAGAATGCGATCAGAGATTTCAGTACATACAAATTTATGAATCATTTCATTTCCATCAATTCTATCTTCATCTGACAAATTTAACAAACACATCAGCAGTAACATTCTCAGGTCTTTCACAAAATTCATGCATTGATTTAAAAGAACGAACAAATCTCACGCATAAGAAAAACTTCACATACATTGGCATTTCTAAAAATTAAAATGAAGAACAGAACAAAATTATTCACATGCATTCACGTCAGTGTACATAAGAAAACTAAAAAATAAAATACAACCAGCATTGCATCATCTGACAAATTTAACAAACACATCAGCAGTAACATTCTCAGGTCTTTCACAAAATTCATGCATTGATTTAAAAGAACGAACAAATCTCACGCATAAGAAAAACTTCACGAACATTGACATTTCTAAAAATTAAAATGAAGAACAGAACAAAATTATTCACATGCATTCACGTCAGTGTACATAAGAAAACTAAAAAATAAAATACAACCAGCATTGCATCATCTGACAAATTTAACAAACACATCAGTAGTAACATTCTCAGGTCTTTCACAAAATTCATGCATTGATTTAAAAGAACGAACAAATTTCACGCATAAGAAAAACTTCACGAACATTGACATTTCTAAAAATTAAAATGAAAAACAGAACAAAATTATTCACATGCATTCACGTCAGTGTACATAAGAAAACTAAAAAATAAAATACAACCAGCATTGCATCATCTGACAAATTTAACAAACACATCAGCAGTAACATTCTCAGGTCTTTCACAAAATTCATGCATTGATTTAAAAGAACGAACAAATCTCACGTATAAGAAAAACTTCACATACATTGGCATTTCTAAAAATTAAAATGAAGAACAGAACAAAATTATTCACATGCATTCACGTCAGTGTACATAAGAAAACTAAAATATAAAATACAACCAGCATTGCATCATCTGACAAATTTAACAAACACATCAGCAGTAACATTCTCAGGTCTTTCACAAAATTCATGCATTGATTTAAAAGAACGAACAAATCTCACGCATAAGAAAAACTTCACGAACATTGACATTTCTAAAAATTAAAATGAAAAACAGAACAAAATTATTCACATGCATTCACGTCAGTGTACATAAGAAAACTAAAAAATAAAATACAACCAGCATTGCATCATCTGACAAATTTAACAAACACATCAGCAGTAACATTCTCAGGTCTTTCACAAAATTCATTCATTGATTTAAAAGAACGAACAAATCTCACGCATAAGAAAAACTTCACGAACATTGACATTTCTAAAAATTAAAATGAAAAACAGAACAAAATTATTCACATGCATTCACGTCAGTGTACATAAGAAAACTAAAAAATAAAATACAACCAGCATTGCATCATCTGACAAATTTAACAAACACATCAGCAGTAACATTCTCAGGTCTTTCACAAAATTCATGCATTGATTTAAAAGAACGAACAAATCTCACGCATAAGAAAAACTTCACATACATTGGCATTACTAAAAACTAAAGTGAAGAACAGGACAAAATTATTCACATGCATTCACGTCAGTGTACATAAGAAAACTAAAAAATAAAATACAACCAGCATTGCATCATCTGACAAATTTAACAAACACATCAGCAGTAACATTCTCAGGTCTTTCACAAAATGCATGCATTGATTTAAAAGAACGAACAAATCTCACGCATAAGAAAAACTTCACATACATTGGCATTTCTAAAAATTAAAATGAAGAACAGGACAAAATTATTCACATGCATTCACGTCAGTGTACATAAGAAAACTAAAAAATAAAATACAACTTGTAAATACACTGAAATTTGATTAGAATATCTATTTTACAAATATACTACGCATACGATACGTTTATTACTACCCACTACCAAAGAATATATAAAAAAGAAAATATAAAAAAATAAATTTCATCATTCATAAAATCAACATTATTACGCATAAAATCTCTTTTATTCCGACGACTCGATCTAACCTTCCATGTACGAAGACATAAGAAGACTAAAATGAAATTGCATCTACCAAAGAATATATAAAAAAGAAAATATAAAAAAATAAAATAAATTTTTAAGTTTGAATTTAATTTCGTTTTTGTATGTATGTAAACTTATAATGCATATGTATATAAAAAGTTTTTCGTATATAATAACTTTTTTATTTATGATCCGAAAAATCCCAATCCCAATCCCAGACCTAGGTAGGTTACAGTAATATCAGTTAGCACTGAAAATTTGAAATCAATCAAAATTCGAATAAAAAAGCCTTAGGCTCCACAAAATTTTGGGTTAGCGTATTAATATATAAGATTGATTGAACAATTAATTGAAGAAAATCGATGTATTACTCTAAAGAAAATTCGTCAGAAAATTTTGGAAACTAAACATGTTGAATTAAGCATAAGCACTATTAAAATGGATTGAAGCAATTACGCATCACATTGAAATGTGCTTCAATACAAGTTGATCGCTGAAATTCACCAAGACAGATTGCAACAATTACTTCTCACATATGTTAGAAGTAATTGTTGCAATCTGTCTTGGTGAATTCCGGCGATCAATTTTTATTGAAGCACATTTCGATGTGCTTCAATACAAGTGAACCATTATAATTAAATATGCAATTTAATATTACCAAATATTTACTTCATACTTTTAAACTGCTATCGTATTGTTATATCAATTATTTTGTTAATTTAGAATTTGAATTTTTAAAATTTTAAATTAAATGTGAATTTTGTTGTTATATGTATATGATATGTACATTATTTTGTTCATTTTAAACTCGCAAACAATAAAATTGTATTTCTTTATACTACTAATATGTACATTCATTAAAAAAAAATATTCAAATAATTTTTTTAAATACTGGTCGAATTTGATTTGCAAAAATATGAATTTGATTTGCAAAAGGGCGAATTTGATTTGCAAAATGTTGAATTTGAGTTGCGAAACGGCGAATTTGACTTGCAAAAGGACGAATTTGAAGTGCAAATCCTGTATATTTTTTGTAATACATGCATAAAAAATATTCAATTTTGAACTAGAATAAAATAAAAGAAAAATCTACTTTTCCGCACATATGACCACAAAATATTTTGTATGCCTGGTACGCACGCCACCTGCATGTGAGATTTGTAGTTAAATTTTTTTTTTTTTTTTTCCTTTATCTCCATTTAGGAGCATAGGGCGTCTACTAGACTGGACCATCTGACTGTAGTTGATTTGTGATCTTCTTTGTGTGTTTCCACGTTTCACACCCATATAGCAGTACTGACTTGACACATGCATTGAACATTCGTAGCTTTGTCTTTCTTGACAGGACGGATGCATTCCAGATCTTGTGAAGCATATTGAACGTATTTCTAGCTTTGTTAATACGCTGACTGATATCTTCTTCAGTCCCGCCTGTTTTTACTACAGTACAACCAAGGTACACAAATTTGTCGACTTCATCCACTTGTGTATTGTTGATGGTAATTGGTGTTATCGTTTTGGTGTTCAATCTCATAGACTTTGTTTTCCTGATGTTAATGTCGAGACCGACTTCATGTGCAAGAGCTGATAGCTTCTGTATTTTCTGCTGCATGTCCGTATGTGTGTGTGTAAGTATACAGATGTCATCTGCGTAGTCTAGATCATTGAGCCGGCTTGTTGTATTCCATTGGATTCCATTTGGACTTGCATCATCGAGCTTTCTCATGATACTATCTAGTACTATCAGGAATAGTAGCGGGGATAGTACACAGCCTTGCCTCACTCCTCGGTGGTTGTAGTATTTATCACTTTGCTGTCCTTTGTATTGTATTCTGTTTCCAGCATCCCGATACATTTCTTTGATTAGATCAACTATTTGCTTCGGGACGCCCATTTCACAAAGTGTCTTCCATATCGCGCTTCTGTTAATTGAGTCGAAGGCGCGTTCGAAGTCCACGAAGAGGAGATACAATGGTGAATTCTATTCGTTTGATTGATCTATGATGATACGGATTGTGTTGATATGATCGGTACAGCTTCTTCCTGGTATAAAGCCGGCTTGTTCGTTTCTTAGTTTCATGTTAATTGATGGAGATATTCTTTCGAGAATGATCATCGCTAGTATTTTCATTATTGTGTTGAGCAGAGATATACCTCTCCAATTTTTGCATTCTCTTAGATCACCTTTCTTTGGGATTGTTATGGTTAAACCTTCTTTCCATTTGGTTGGTATTTTACCTTCGTTCCATACATCAGCTAATAGTTGTGTTAGAGCTTCTGCTGTTGTGTTTACATCTGCTTTGAGTAATTCTGCTGATATATTATCTGTACCAGCAGATTTGTTATTCTTGAGCTTCTGTATGGCATCTCTAACTTCCCGTTCCGTTGGTGGATGGGTGCTGATAGTTTCGTTATAGTTGTCATCCGGAGACTGCAAGTTATTTTCATGTTGGTGGCAGTTGTCTTCGAAGTATTCTTTCCATCTATTTAGCTGTTGTTCATGTGTTGTGAGGGTTTGACCAGATTCATCCTTTATTGGTGGAGTGTTTGTATATTTGTTGGTGACCTTTCTCACGCATTTGTGTAGTGTGCGCATATTTCTATTAGCTGCTGCTGTCTCTGCAGTCTTGAGAATGCTTTCTGTATATCTTCTGCGATCATTCCTTGCCATCTTTTTAACTTGTTTTGCTGTACTTTCATATTTGCTGCGGATCTCTGTTGTGTTCTGGTGACACAATTGCAACTTGAGCTGACGATGCTCTTCAATTTTCTTCCAGGTATCATCGCTAATCCATGGTTTCCGTGATTTGTCTTGGTATCCAAGCACATCTGTAGCAGTTTTGACGTAAGCTTCTTTAACTTGTTCCCATTTTTCATCAATGCTGGTGGTTTCGTTATTTGGTAGTTTGGTAGATTGAGCTGGAGCGATTCTTTGAAGATGTTATTTGTATTTTTGTCGCTCAATCTGTTGATGTTAAATTTCCTCTGACATGACTTGTTGTGTTTTACAGCGGCTGGTTTAATTTTGAATGTTGCAATTACCAGTTGATGGTCGCTGTGTATGTCTGCTCCTCGCTTTGCTCTGACGTCTTGTAGTGAGGATAGAAACTTCTTATTCACCAGCACGTGATCAATTTGATTCTTGGTTCTTCCATTTGGTGATGTCCAAGTGTATTTATGTATGTTCTTGTGTGGGAACTTGCTGTCTCCTATGAATAGTTGATTTGTGACACAACAATCGATGAGCCTATCTCCATTATTGTTACGTGTTGATTCTAGTGCATTTTTGCCCATGACTGATTCCATTCCGGTGTTGTCGGTTCCAATTTTCGCATTGAAATCACCTTGTATTATTTTGATGTCATTTCGGTGTGCACTAGCCAGTGTTGCTTGGAGCTGTTCGTAGAATTCGTCTTTTGTCGCATCATCAGCTTCTGTATTTTCTGCTGCATGTCCGTATGTGTGTGTGTAAGTATACAGATGTCATCTGCGTAGTCTAGATCATTGAGCCGGCTTGTTGTATTCCATTGGATTCCATTTGGACTTGCATCATCGAGCTTTCTCATGATACTATCTAGTACTATCAGGAATAGTAGCGGGGATAGTACACAGCCTTGCCTCACTCCTCGGTGGTTGTAGTATTTATCACTTTGCTGTCCTTTGTATTGTATTCTGTTTCCAGCATCCCGATACATTTCTTTGATTAGATCAACTATTTGCTTCGGGACGCCCATTTCACAAAGTGTCTTCCATATCGCGCTTCTGTTAATTGAGTCGAAGGCGCGTTCGAAGTCCACGAAGAGGAGATACAATGGTGAATTCTATTCGTTTGATTGATCTATGATGATACGGATTGTGTTGATATGATCGGTACAGCTTCTTCCTGGTATAAAGCCGGCTTGTTCGTTTCTTAGTTTCATGTTAATTGATGGAGATATTCTTTCGAGAATGATCATCGCTAGTATTTTCATTATTGTGTTGAGCAGAGATATACCTCTCCAATTTTTGCATTCTCTTAGATCACCTTTCTTTGGGATTGTTATGGTTAAACCTTCTTTCCATTTGGTTGGTATTTTACCTTCGTTCCATACATCAGCTAATAGTGGTGTTAGAGCTTCTGCTGTTGTGTTTACATCTGCTTTGAGTAATTCTGCTGATATATTATCTGTACCAGCAGATTTGTTATTCTTGAGCTTCTGTATGGCATCTCTAACTTCCCGTTCCGTTGGTGGATGGGTGCTGATAGTTTCGTTATAGTTGTCATCCGGAGACTGCAAGTTATTTTCATGTTGGTGGCAGTTGTCTTCGAAGTATTCTTTCCATCTATTTAGCTGTTGTTCATGTGTTGTGAGGGTTTGACCAGATTCATCCTTTATTGGTGGAGTGTTTGTATATTTGTTGGTGACCTTTCTCACGCATTTGTGTAGTGTGCGCATATTTCTATTAGCTGCTGCTGTCTCTGCAGTCTTGAGAATGCTTTCTGTATATCTTCTGCGATCATTCCTTGCCATCTTTTTAACTTGTTTTGCTGTACTTTCATATTTGCTGCGGATCTCTGTTGTGTTCTGGTGACACAATTGCAACTTGAGCTGACGATGCTCTTCAATTTTCTTCCAGGTATCATCGCTAATCCATGGTTTCCGTGATTTGTCTTGGTATCCAAGCACATCTGTAGCAGTTTTGACGTAAGCTTCTTTAACTTGTTCCCATTTTTCATCAATGCTGGTGGTTTCGTTATTTGGTAGTTTGGTAGATTGAGCTGGAGCGATTCTTTGAAGATGTTATTTGTATTTTTGTCGCTCAATCTGTTGATGTTAAATTTCCTCTGACATGACTTGTTGTGTTTTACAGCGGCTGGTTTAATTTTGAATGTTGCAATTACCAGTTGATGGTCGCTGTGTATGTCTGCTCCTCGCTTTGCTCTGACGTCTTGTAGTGAGGATAGAAACTTCTTATTCACCAGCACGTGATCAATTTGATTCTTGGTTCTTCCATTTGGTGATGTCCAAGTGTATTTATGTATGTTCTTGTGTGGGAACTTGCTGTCTCCTATGAATAGTTGATTTGTGACACAACAATCGATGAGCCTATCTCCATTATTGTTACGTGTTGATTCTAGTGCATTTTTGCCCATGACTGATTCCATTCCGGTGTTGTCGGTTCCAATTTTCGCATTGAAATCACCTTGTATTATTTTGATGTCATTTCGGTGTGCACTAGCCAGTGTTGCTTGGAGCTGTTCGTAGAATTCGTCTTTTGTCGCATCATCAGCTTCTTCGGTAGGTGCATAGCACTGTATGATCGTTGTATTTCTAATTTTCGATTGGAATCTTGCTGTTATTATTCTGCTACTGATTGGTTTCCATTCGAGAAGTGCTTTCTTTGCGTTAGGTGTTGTTAATATTGCTACGCCTTGTTCGTATGTGTTGGATTTACCAGAGAACATCATGTAATTTCCTTCGCTTGTTGTTAGCTCTCCACTGTTTTTCCATCTTACTTCACTGAGTCCTAGTATCTCGATGTTATATTCTTTCATTACTTTCTCAACTTGTGCTAACCGCGATGTTTCTATCAGAGTTCTGACATTCCAGTTTCCTACTCGTGTCCGGGTACGATAGCTAAGGGTCGGTATTTGATTATTCCGGTTTGTTTGGTTTTGTTTCTTACTAGTGTACGTTTCTTTAATCATTTGAATTTCGGATTCACCTTTCGGATTAACGGGTGATTGGGCCATCGAATCCTAGCCAGTTTCCAGGGCTGCTGGATAAGGTATACTGGCATACCGTGGGCGAGATATTCCTGCTTCAATGTGCTACAATCATATTTCAACTTTGTTTGTATTTCAACTTTGTTAAATAAATGATTAAATTAGCAATTAAATAAATATTTATAAATTTTATGCATTAGTTACAAAAAATAGTGTGTAATACTAGTGCGAATGCATTTTCCAAACGCGAGTTATTGCAACATTCCCTACGGTCGTGCTGCAAACTAACTCTTGTTTGGAAAACGCATTCGCACTAGTAATACAATCTACTATTTCACTTTGGGTAATTTTTTTTCCAATACACTTTTTGGCAATGCCAACATCTTTCATTTGAAAAGTTTTGTTCAGGAACATTTTTAATTTATATTTAAAAAAAAAGTTCTTTCAGACTGTTCGATTATTATTTATTTTTATTTTTTACACTAATAGTCTTTTTTTTTTATTAATTTATAAATAAAAATAAAATTTAAAAGACTGATTAGTGTAAAAAATAAAAATAAATTTTTAATAAAAGAATATTACAAGTTAAATAAATAGTCAAATAATAAAAAGTGTTAGCTTCTCTCTTCAAAATAGTAAATATTTTGACAGATTTAGTAGAGGAAAAAAAATTTAAACGATATCTTCATATTTTTGTTGTTGTAGAACGATATTAAAAAAAAACAAAGAAAATAACAATCATGTGAATGTAGACTAAATGATCATCAACATAAATTGCAACAATTAGCTTAATACTACCTCTGTGATTGATAAAGAGGAAAACAGTCTTGTGGGTAAAGTATCATATCAAGAAGTCGTTGTATGTTTGTTGTTTCTATATCAAGCAACACCAGGATATTTCCTTTGCTGTGAATAAAGTTAGTCGTTTTAACAACAATCATTCTGGGGCCCTATTCCCGAACATATAAATGTCATCACAATATTATAAATTCACACAATATTGTGAATTTCGTATTATGTAACACCAATTTGGTGAAAATTCAACACAATATTGTGTATCTGACAAGAACAATATAGTTAATGTCAAAATCACAATTTTGCTTTATGTTTTGTGTGTTGACTTTTTTATACAAATTTCATCGATTGGCGTAAAAATTAATTTATAACGCAAAATTAAGTCTTTAATAATATTAAATAATCATATTTTTATATAAATATCATTAGAACATATTTATTTATTACATATATTTTTATTTTTTTTTGCATGTTTTAAGATTAAAAAAGTTAGTTGTCAAAAGGACGAATCTAGTACCAAAAATCTGTTATAATTTTGTAAAAATTTGTTACAATTGGTTTGTGTCTAATATGAGTCACATAATACCATTTTTAAACAAAGTTGTTAAGCATTTTGGTGAAATTGACAATATTGTCGATTGACAAATATGTGTTCAGGGGCCCTATTCCCGAACACATATTTGTCAATCGACAATATTGTCAATTTCACCAAAATGCTTAACAACTTTGTTTAAAAATGGTATTCTGTAAGTCATATTTGTGTCAAACAAATTATAACAAATTTTTACAAAATTATAACAGATTTTCAGTACTAGATTCATACTTTTGACAACTAACTTTTTTAATCTTAAAAGATACAAAATAAAATAAAAATATATTTAATAAATTATTTATGTTTTAATGATATTTATATAAAAATATGATTTTTCAATATTATTAAAGATTTAATTTAGCGTTATAAATTAATTTTTACGCCAATCGATGAAATTTGTATAAAAAAAGTCAACACACAAAACATAAAGCAAAATTGTGATTTTGACAGTAACTATATTGTTCTTGTCCGATTCACAATATTGTGTTGAATTTTCACCAAATTGGTGTTACATAATACGAAATTCACAATATTGTGTGCATTTATAATATTGTGATGACATATATGTGTTCGGGAATAGGGCCCCAGGAATAGGGACCCTAAAATTCACTGGAAATCTGTCAAACGCATCACTAGATGTTTGAGTAGAACGATTAATATGAAACTACAGTATGTAAAAGGTAAAAAAGTGACATGGTTGCTTAAAATTTTTTACACACCATTTTCTGGTAAACAATTAGCCTTGACTTCTTTATTTTTAAATTGAAGGTTTAAAATCTGGTTTGTATTTAGTAATTATTTGATGTAGTAATTTTTATCATCTGCAGCTTCAAACCATAGTTTAAAAAAAAATTATGTGCGCACCACACACAGATTTTTCCGTAGGTAGTAAATTAAACTGATTCGTCAGCATTTTTATCATTTATCAATTTATCAATCTATCATATCTTAACGTTTCAAATTGCGTTGTGGATATCGTGCTCGACGGATGTGCTTTAGGTTGTGAGTTCAACTCCTGGTATGGTTCATATTTTTTTATTGTTTTTTTTTTAATTTTTATTAAATACCATTTAAATTATTTTTTTTTATTTATGAATTCATAAAAATAATAAAAATTTCTTTTTACGAATTTTAAAAATTGATCTATAGCAAAGTTTTTTAAAGTTATATTGCTACAGTCTTTTGAAATTTGCATTTAAGTCTTCATGCTAAATAAATATTGAATATATGTATATAAAATTGAAAGTATGTATGGCTGTTTATCCTTTATGCATTAATACATTAATCATCATGACAATTATGAAGTTGTTGTGTACGCTTAATTTTTGCTTTTTATTTAACTATCGTTTTAAACGGTAGTTTACTTTGATTAATGTTTTTTGTTGAACATAAAAAAAAATAAAATAACGTAAGAAAGATAGTATAACCTGAAGGCTGAAACAATTACATTTGTATATCAAAATTATATTAGACTAAGAGCCCGCGACGGCTAGATCTTCGTTATTTTATAAAAGCTGAAAGTTTCTCTGCGCATACCTCCTACTCAGGTAGGAACAATTAGCGACATATGAAGTTTGGATCATGGTGGCTTTGGCAGGGAGCAGGTAACAAAGGGGCCTCCAAAGATTCATGAAAGTATAAAAGGTAATTTTTTTATATATTCTTCGGGATAGTATTAGAAGTCACGTCACCCATTGCCAGACACTACAACTTTAACAAATTGATAAAGTTTAAGGGTGTTTGGCAGGGGGTTGCCACGATAGTAAGTGTTTGGCAATGGGTGACGTGACTTCTAATACTATCCCGAAGAATATATAAAAAAATTACCTTTTATACCTGCACGAAACTTTGGAGGCCCCTTTGTTACTGGCTCCCTGCCAAAGCCATTATGATCCAAACCTGAAATGTCGCTTATCGTTCCTACCTGAGTAGAGGGTATGCGAAGAGAAACTCTCAGCTTTTATAAAATAACGAAGGTCTGGCCGTCACGGACTCTTAGTCTATATCACTATATGTATTGGAATTTTATCATCTTCACTAAATATGTTGTCGGTTAAGAATTGTATGTAATACATGTTTCTAAAATTAAGTGAAGACTTAATACTTGTAACTTGATACTTGATAAAATCGATTATATCGATTTAAAGCTCACAAAATTACGAGACGGAAATCGCATAAATTCTATACAAAGAAGCATAGCTTATGTATGATTAAACATGGATGGCAATTTTTATTTTTTATTTAGCGTATGGTTTTTTTGTGTCACATTAAAAATTAAACTTAAAAATAGGTAGACTTTTCTATGAAATCTGGATACACATTAAATGAACTTACAATCGATTTGATTGCGCGTCTTTTAAGTAAAAATTAAAAAGTAAAATATTTGAACATTGGGCAGTACATTTAAACGTTAGATGTTTACATCGAGCGAGTCTATCCATGCTACTACATCGGGAGTTGCCAAATGGATGTCTGAGATGTTGCCATTGTAACGTCGAATTGAACACACAGTTGCAATGTGTTTTATAGTTTGTTGTGGAGCGCCGCAGTCACACTCAGGGGACTCTGACATGCCCCACTTGTAGAAAGAATCAGCACAACGTCCATGATTCGTTCTTATTCGGTTTAATGTGGTCCAGGTACGACGTGGCGAATCGAAACCAGGTTGGGTAGAAGTCGGGTTAGTAATAGAAAGGCCAGGTGTGTTGTAATGATGCCAGGAGGTTTCCCAGGCATCCAAGATATTAAAATCAGTTGCCAGCAGGTTGCTGGCAGTTTTATGTGGAGGCTTTCTTGACTTCAATCGACAACGAGTGGGGTCACCGTAATATTCGTGCAAGGGTAACGTGATGTTGTTGGTTACATTTTTATGTTCACGCATGAGCGCATGCGAGCGTCTGAGTGCAGGTGGAGCGATATTGCTAAACACAGGGAGCCAAGGTAAAGGGGTGGATCTGATAGTACCACTTATAGTACGCATCGTGGCATGCAGCTGGCAGTCAACTTTTTGAGTATGTGTGCTATTCAACCAGACTGGTGCGCCATACTCAGCCACTAAGTAAACCAGACTTAGAGCAGTTGTTCGGAGGGAAGCTAGAGTACCACCCCATGTAGAGCCTGCCAGTTTGTGCAATATATTGTTTCTCGTTTTAAGTTTTTGTGACGTATTTTCTAGGTGGAGTTTAAAAGAAAGAGTTCTATCGAGAGTAATGCCCAGGTACTTTGGCTGTTGATTGTATTTAATGACAGTACCGTTAAATAACACTGATAGTTCGTGTTTTGCCAGTTTGTTGTTTAAGTGGAAACAGGAGCTCTCGGTTTTACTTAGATTGGGAAATAAGCTCCACGTTCGAAAATAGTCATTCATTATCGCTAGGTCAGTTGAGAGCAAATCCTCCAAAACGCCCATGTCTTTGTTTTGAGTGGCCAGGGTCCAATCATCAGCGTAACCAAATTTTTTCGATGTTGTGTCAGGAATGTCATGAATGTAAAAATTAAAAAGTAATGGCGCCAGGACGGAACCTTGTGGTAAACCATTGTTAAGCATTTTAGACCTACTACAGGAATTATTTAGATGAACTTTGAATACACGATTACTCAGCATGTTGTTAATTAAACGCGAGATGGTGCTACAAGACATTGCATTGAACAGCTTATATATAATCCCAATTCACCAGACCGTGTCATATGCTGCAGTAAGATCGATGAATACTGCGCCTGTCTTTAGTTGTTTTTGATACCCAGCTTCGATATAGGATCTTAGAGCGAGCAGTTGGTCAGTGCAACTGCGATTGGGACGGAAACCAGCTTGTTCGACTGGGATTTGGTCATTCAATATCGGTGCGATACGATTGTATATGAGCCGTTCTACCAATTTATAGCAGGTGCTCAAAAGGGCAATCGGGTGATAGCTTCCTGGTTTATTGGATGGTTTACCTGGCTTAAGTATCGCTATCACTTTCGTAGTCTTAAAATGTTTTGGTAGATTGCCGGTTTCTAGGACATTCGAGAAAAATTTAGTTAGCCACTGTTTTACATTTTTTCCAGCATTTTTAAGAAATTCTGGAAAAATGCCATCGTAGCCAGCTGCTTTTCCATTTTTTGTTTGGGACAGAGCTGATTCTAGTTCTTCGCTACTAAAAGAGTTCGCATACTTCGATGGAGACGAGCAATTGCGCTTCATTTCTCTTAATTTGCGTTTAATTGTTCTCTTATGAAGGCGATTAATAGAAGAACGAGACATATTTACTATGTGATTTGCGATGTCCTCTGGATTTATTTCATTGTTAGCACCGCGAGTAATTGAGTTTGAGCCACCCAGTTTCCGAAGGAGACTCCATGCTTCCCTACTTGAATGGGAAAAATCAATGTTTTCAACAGCGTTAATCCACTTTTGTTTTCTCGCGGCCTCCAGTAAGTATATTAAGTCATCAGCCACGTCTGCCTCACCACTACTAAGGTACTCCTCATATAATATATCGCTCTCTCTACTCCAGCCAGGAACATATTCTTCACGAAAGCCTCTTGGGATGCATTTCTTTGCAGTTGAGATGATGGCTCCAACAAATCTATCGTAATTTTTAGGAATGGGTTGGATCCAGCGAATCACTGCATCCAACTCCAACCTATATTTAGCCCAGTCAGCTTTGTTAAAATTCCATCTAGGTTGAGGAGTAGAATTAACGAGTGGAATTTGGATTCCTACCTCCAGAATTACTGGACGATGTTGAGAGCGTGGAAAACCTTTTAGACAGCCCTAGATATTGGAATAGGGTTACGTTGTTCGTTTTTTGTGGAAAAACAGAGGTCGGGATTGTAATCGATTCGCCATCTTGCAGATCTAAAGGTTTTCAAGTCTTTCGCATCATATACCAAGAACATGTTGTTATCATCCGCCCAGTCGGTCAGTTGCACGCCATTGGTATTATTATTTGAGTAGGACCACTGAGTGTGATGGCTATTGAAGTCACCAGCATATATTGCTGGGTGATGAAATAATGGTAGAGTAGCAGCTGGCCATCCTGTATTTGGAGGCTTGTATACGTTTACAATGTTCGTGTCCGATATATCAACAACAATAAGATGTATATCGTTGTCCGTCTGTGTAAGTACGTGAGTGCAGTTCAGGACTTCTGACTTAACATACGTAGCAGATCCATATGATTGATCGTAAATAGCACTAATTTATTTGTAACCAACAATGTTTCCTCTAGAGGTAAGTTGCGCTTCATCTGCTGCATGCGTTTCTTGCTGAATTATAACGTCGATGTCGTAATCTTTTAATAATTTTTGTAAATGTTCAGTTTTTGACCTGCTTATGCCTTCAATGTTCAGTTGCAAAATACGAAGTGAAGGTCCAATATTTTTTGTCTTATGGTGCTGAAAAGTACCGTTGTTATTGTGATTTTGGTTCATATTTATTTTTTTTTTGTATCACAGCCAAGAGTTCGAAATGAAATGTTTGGCTACCAAGCTGAAATAGACTATTTGCGTAACCCAGGGTGCAGCACGAGGAATTTATCTATTTCACACACCTCATGGATGGCAATCATGATAAATAAAATAATTAAAAATGGTGGCACTTAGCCGATAATGATTTGCAAACGGCAACAATGCGCATTAATACCAATGAATTTGCTTAGCTTTCCGCAGAAAGATTTGTAAAATTTAAACTTGTTGATGTATGGGTGTGATAACCACGCGTACTTTAGTCCCTGCTATTGGCATATGAGCGCTATTTTGACATTTATTTAGTTTACATTGTGAGGCTAGTGTGTGTAGTTAGCGGTTTATCGTTCTGACTCGTTTCTCATTTATTCTACTAATACGATCCAAATATTACTAATACGATATCAATTGATTGCGATTGCCAATGAAGTTTTCACTTCTGTCGTGCTGTCTTAAGCACACTCTCTGTTTTTTTTTATGTTTTTATAATTGCCATAATATTTCAAGCCTTTTGTGGCTCATTATCAAATGTATACATGAATAAGTTTCTATAAGGAATATTGAGAAAAAATAAATAACTTAAAACATAATCTATAATATAAAAATGAATCGCTGAATATGTTGCCAAGCGCAAATCTCGGAAGCAGCTGAACCGATTTCGCTAATTCTTTTTTTAGAATATTCCTTAAAGTACGACGATGGTTCTTACGGAGAGAAAAATTTAAAAAATTGCCTGAAAAAGAGTAAAAACAACACTTTTCTATACTCCCATGCAATCGATTCGTAATAATACTTAAAAGTCAATTTGATTTTTAATACCATACCATAAATTTTAAATGTTAGTGGAGAATGCATGTTTAAACGATGTCATTCAACTCAAACTCAAAAACAAATTTGCTATGGTAAAATGTAAATTATCTGTGGTAAAATGTCACTTGAAATGTAAACGTCTCTTTGCTGTGCATTTATAATATTACTAAATCAAAAAAGCCACAAATTTCTATAAAATTAAAAAAGTGTTGTGTGTTTGTGACTCATTTATACTGAATATGCCTCCTATAAGGCGGCGGACAAATTTAGGGAGAAGAACCCGAAATGCAATGAATCAAATTAATTATCAATCTAATCGTACTACCCAGGAACGTGAGGATCGCAATGAACGTGAAAGAATTCGGTTAAGACAGACCCATGAAGCGTGACATTCGACTAATAATGGTGCAAGTTTGAATCGAGCTGCTTTCTGTTACGATATGTCAATTGATTACAGTTCCTATAAGTGTGTTGCTATTGGACCTATGAACTCAATTTGCCAATATTGCAAGGCATTGAAATACAAAAAATGAAGCCAATGGATTGTGTTGCGCAAATGGAAAGGTGAAATTGATACCATTGCTTCCACCTCCAGAGCCATTGTACTCATTGGTTTTAGGAATAGGAACAGATTCCATACACCTTTTAAACAATATTCAACAATACAACAACTGCTTTCAAATGACTTCATTTGGAGCAACAAAAGTAGTTCGGGAAAATTTCATGCCAACTTTTAAGGTTTGTAATAGTATTTGCAGTTGTATGTTTTTTAATCATAACTATTATAGCTCATATAAATTTTAACAATACATCGCTCCTGATGGTACAAGAAAAACTTTTTTGATTACTTTAATATTGGCAACAATTCGCTCAAAAAATGAAATTGCTCCTGCTCTTGCTTCGTCAGGCATTGCAGCAACTTTGCTTGAAGGCGGTGGAACAGCCCATTCAGCTCTAAAATTGCCATTGAATATGCAAAGAAACGAAACTCCAACCTGCAACATTTCCAAGAATTCTGCAATGGCAAAGGTTTTGTAGCAATGTTAACTAATAGTGTGGGATGAATGCACGATGGCACATAAAAAATCTTTAGAAGCTTTAGATAGATCCTTAAAAGATCTACGGAACAACCAAAACCAATTTGCTGGCGCAATGCTTTTATTATCAGGAGATTATTGGCAAACATTGGTATTATATTTAAACAAGAATATGCGTTTCATGTTGCAAAATGATCAATCTGGAGACATATTCTCTAAACAACTCATTGATGTTGGTAATGGCCAATTTCCTATAGATAGACGTGCTGACTGGCTGCATCACCTTTCCTGAGACTTTTTGTAGGTTAACGCAATCAAAAGCTGAACTCATTCAAAAAGTGTTTCCAAATGTTGCTCAAAATACTTATTCCATGATTGGCTGAGCAAACGAGCTGTACTGGCTGCCAAAAACACTGATGTATATGAATTAAATTTCAAAATTCAAGATGACATTTCTGGCGAAATGAGGACATATAAATCAGTTGATACGGCAACTAACGAAGATGATGTCGTGAACTATCCACCGTAATTTTTAAACTCACTAGATTTGCCAGGATTGCTACTTCACAATCTTCAATTAAAGGTTGGCTCTGTAGTTATAATGTTGCGAAATATTAACCAACCACGACTTTGTAACGGCAAACGATTAGCAATAAAAAATTACTGAATAACGTAATAAAAGCAATCATATTGAAAGGAAAGTATAAAGGAGAAGACGTTTTAATACCCCGCATCCCAATGATTCCGACTGACGTACCATTCGAGCTTAAACGAATGCATTTTCCAGTACGGCTTGCTTTCGCTATGACTATAAACAAATCCCAGGGGCAGTCATTAAGTGTTTGTGGTATTAATCTAGAAACCCCATGTTTCTCGCATGGTCAATTGAATGTTGCCTGTTCCCGTGTTGGAAAACCATCTGCTCTGTTTGTTTACGCGCCAGGTAATCAAACAAAAAATATCGTGTACCATAAAGTACTACAATAAAAATGAAAATTAATTTAGAATAAGCAAAAATAAAATGAAATATAATAAGCAGGTATCATAATAAGAGATCTGAAATTGTAATTTTCATTGTGATTTTTTAGTGACTATTAAAAGAATTTTAGGCGTTTTTTAATTTTTATTTTTTGACATAATGTAATTGTTGACTTATTAACTTTCTCTTTTCTTTTTTTTATCTTACTGGCTGATCCGGCGTCTCGAATAGCAGAATAAGTATTAAATAAAAACAAAAAATTAAATAATCGACTGTTAGGCGGTACGAAGTTCGCCGGGTCAGCTAGTAATGAAATAAAAATTGTAAACTATACATTATAACGGTTATCAACTAAATTAATTCGTTGTTAAAAAAGTTTATTTTAAAATGATTTAAATTAGACAGAGAAGGGAATCTATAAATTAATCATTTGAACGTGTTAGACTAAAACAATTTTCAGGCATGCGCGATAAGAACGAGAATATTACGGTTTGTTGACAAAATAAAATATTTTACTTCTATGACGGCAAATTTAAACAAATAGAATAAAAATACTCTCTCTCTGGCGTTAACATCCTATGAAGGGATTTTGCCGTCTGTGCAATAAGCTTCCAATCATCTCGTTCCATGACCAGTTGACCCCAGTTTCGACATCCTATATCACGAAGGTCTTGGATGATGTCATCACGCCAGCGTTGTCTAGGTCTTCCTCTGCAACGAACACCGGCTGGTTGTTGTTGGGACCCTTTTTTTATCAGTCTATGTAATGGTGCCCTTTCTACATGACCAAACCATCTAATCCGGTTAGATTTAATGAATCCGATTACATCGCAGCCTCCAAGAAGCAGTCTGATTTCATGATTCATTCGGATTCTATACTGATTTTCAGCAACTTTACATGGACCATAAATTGTTCGTATGACTTTCCTCTCGAATGTTGATAGAATTCTACAATCGGAGGAAGTCAGTGTCCAGCTTTCACTTCCAAATGTAAGCACAGGTCAAATTAATGCTTTGTAAACTGTGAGTTTACACGACCGCGAAAGATGTTTTGCTCGCAGAAGTATGCGAAGAAAACTCTGTATGCAGCAGAGACACGGGCTTTGATATCTACCTGCATGTCATTTGACGATGTTATTACAGACCCGAGGTATTTGAAGTTTTCCACGCGTTCCACTTCATAGTCGCCAGTATCCAGATTTCCGGGAGGTATGTTTTTAGATGTTGTTAACACTTTAGTTTTGCCGATGTTGATGCATAATCCAAGTCGTTTAGCATTTCTTTCAAGCTGAAAGAGACTATCTTTAATATCGCTCGTTCTACATCCGAGAAGCACAATATCATCTGCGTAGCCAAGAACTTGACTAGATTTGTTATATATGCAGTTTTGTGTCTCAATTTAGCTTTTTCTTATCGCGTACTCCAGCGCCAAATTAAGTACGGGCGCGAGTGCATCATCTTGTCGAACACCTGATGTTATATCGAAAGGATCAGAAACTGGCTCTTCAATTACTATTCTACAATTTGATCCCGATGTTGTGAGTTTGCACAGAGAAACAACAAAAATACTAGAAAATTAAAATTAAACTAAAAATAAGAATGAAAATCTACTTGTTTCGTTTTAAACTAACATGAAATGTAAAATTATTTTCACTATCAATTAACAGATTAAAAAACATTTAATTCTATCATTTTAAAAATATAAAAACGATAATTATACACATAATTATTTATAATTACATTATGATTGGTACAACTTCAAAAGTAAACTAAACATGCATTATTTTTTAAAAAATTTACATATTAGGCAAGGCAAAAAAAAAATTATTAATCAAAGTAGATCCTGTTGGAAGAGGACAGATATAGAAGGTACAACCAGCTATGTTAAGTGGTAAACATTTTTTTTTATGTTATTGTAAAGTTGTGTGTGAGAGTTGTAAAAAACAAACCAGCAGAGCTGTGTACAAACACTAATCAACTAGGTAATATCTAAGTATTAGGCCGTTATGTTATGGTCAAATACAAAACCAACGAAGATGTTGGAAATGGTTAGTATGCCGATGCTGATCTAGATCTTTGACGATTGATGACAACATTGTACTGTGTATCAATATTATTGGTATCCGTTTTTTTATTTATGGATGTAGGACTGGATAGTATGTGATAGGATTCTACGGTACGCCGTTTATGTTTATGTGGTTCTTTGGAAATAATACGTGCTTCATCATATTTGAATACATGTCCTGTATCCAGTCCTGCTCATTTTTGTGGCGTATGGTAAAATCATATTGATGCTGCTTAATTCTAGAACCTCGTTTTTTGGAGGTTTCACCAAGACAAATGCGAGCTGGGGTGCATATAGGGGGTGTATATGGTCAACCCAAAATCCACAAACCACAAATACAATTAAGACCTATAGTTTCTACCATCAATAGCCCTTGTTATGCCTTGTCGAAATTTCTTGCTAATACCTTACAACAGAACTCAGATAGTACAAAATACAATATCAGAAACTCATTATAGCTCAAAAAATTCATTAGCTCAATAAAAATTTTAGATGACGAATCATTGGTCTCGTTTGACGCCATATCTCTGTTTACAAACGTATCATTAGATATAGCTCTCCAAGTCGTAGAAAACAAATGAGATTCCATATCGAAATATACCAAGATAGATCAAAAATCTTTTTTAAATTTACTTTCGTTTACAATGACAGAATGTAGTCTTTTTCAATACAAAAATAATTTCTATAAACAAATAAAAGGTCTTCAAATGGGATCACCACTAACACCCATCTTATCTGATCTTGAATTGGAAACTCTATGTGACAATGTCATTCCTAAATTTCCCAATCCACCAAAATTCGTCAAAAAATATGTAGATGATTTTATGAGTGTGGTAAAAACACCAGACGTTATTATTATTCGTATGTTTTTTATTTATTTATAAATTTAGAAGAAGAATACTACAAATCAATATCCAAGGAATCTATCAAAAGCTTGGCAGCAGCTGATAATGAATGAAGCTCTTGTAAATCACCATCAAACCGTCTCAAAAGACATCAGGCGTTGATGTTATCGTACGTATTTTCAATCAGTTCCATCCATCTTTACAATTTACTATGGAAGTCGAGGAGAATGGTGTCATCAACTTTTTAGATAAATCCCAAATTCGTAAAAATAACAATATTATACCCAAATGGTACTCAAAACCAACATCATCACAACGGATCCTCAATTTTTTCTCTGCACATCCCGCTTATTTGAAACGCAACACAGCATACTCATTGGCTGATAGAATCATGGATCTGAGCGACGACCAATTTTTCGATGACTGCGTTAATCATATAATTAACATTTTGCAAAAGAATAATTATCCGAATAATTTGATCTGTAAAATATTACGTAAAAAGGTCCGGGAAATTATCAGCACAAGTACATCGTTGTCCACACCTCAAATAACAATAACACCATCACCAACTATTGCTGAACTCCACAACCCTATCCAAACCAGTTTTGTCTCATTTCCTTATACTAGGAATCGCCCAGTGGCCGAAATTCAGCCATTGCAAATAGAAATTGTAAATAGACCTCCCAACCAAATAGCTACAACACATTATTTCAGAGTTTAATTAATAGATATAGATTGATTTTGAATTGTGAAGCAAATAACTTGAAAAAAAAAATAACCGAACAAAAAACTCAAAATCACAATTATCACTTTTTTGCCATTTTTTCTGAAAAAAATCGTCAAATTTAAAAAAAAGTATTTTCGACACATCTACTACTCAAGACCTTTCCTACAATATACATATTGCCACACTTTTGATGGAGAAAATATTTTAAAATTGTACCGCAAAAATATTGCTTGCGTATTTATATATAGATTTCTCCGGTATCGAACAAAATGAGTAAGATAATAAACAATAAATCTTTAAACCTCAAAATAGCATTTAAAGCATATAACCAACTGAAAGACACCATTTTTTCAAAAACAAAAGCTATGATCAAAAGCTTCGATCAGTCAGGTCTAACCTACCGCATTTCCTGTGGAATATGTGATGCTATTTACATTGGTGAAACCTCGAAAAAACTAGGTTCTAGAATTAAGCAGCATCAAGATGATTTTATGATACGCCACAAAAATGATCAGGGAAAAACCGCTCTGATCTATCACACTTTGGATACAAGACATGTATTCAAATATGATGAAGCACGTATTATTTCCAAAGAACCACACATACTATCCAGTCCTACATCCATAAATAAAAAAACGGATTCCAATAATATTGATACACAGTACAATGTTATCATCAATCGTCAAAGATCTAGATCAGCATCGGCATACTAACCATTTCCAACATCTTCGTTTGTTCTATCATCACATCATATGCATATTTGACCATAACATAACGGCCTAATACATAGACATTACCTTACTTGATTAGTGTTTGTACACAGCTCCCCTAGTAACAGAGAATTAGTGAATTCATACAATAGTTCATCATGAAAATCATCAATACCTATTCAATGAAACGTATATGAGCTTGTGATGTGAATTCACTTATTTACTTTTGTATATGCTCTTCTCTTCTAATGAATGTTTCAATGAAAACCATGCTGAACTTCATTATGAATATCAGTATTATGGAACTCATGAAGTTATTGATGAATATCAGTATTATGGAGCTCATGAAGTTGTTGATGAATATCAGTATTATGGAACGTATGAAGTTATTGATGAATATCAGTATTATGGAACGCATGAAGTTATTGATGAATATCTATCGGAAACTCATGAATGATAAAACAGTGAGTTCATGAATGATCAATGAACTTCATCAAGGATTTCACTACCAACAAACCGACGAAATAATTAGTGAATTTTTATAAAAGATTCAGCACTGATGAAATGATAGAGTTCATTTGCAAATTTCAGCAGCCACTTCACTACTATAGAATAGTCGAACTCAGTGATTACTTATTTATTATAATCGAAATCAATTATGGAGTTAGTGAAATCAATGTGAACATAGAGCGTAAAACCCGTACAGAATATTTAGAATAAAAATAGTATAGAACACAGAATAAAATATAGAACAAATGAAAATTGTAGCATTTTAAAAGCCATTTTCATGTTTTAAACTAGAATTTTATTAATTATAAATTTTTTGAGGCATTAAAATTAATTTAATAAAGCATTAATATTTTTTAAGGAGATGGTTCTTCCTTCTTCCTCTATGATTTAGTCACGTCATTTTTTTCCTGAAATTAAAAACTATTATAATTAAAAATTATTGTTCTGCAGCTTCTTCGATTTTCTGTACCGTTAATCACTGATTCGTATATTGTTTTTCAACACAATATTTCACTTTTAACCAAAAACTGACAAAAATCACAAAGTTGCACCTCTAAACGTAAAAACAAAACTAGAAAAAATTTGTTGACTATGTTTACAAGATATATCAAAAAGAATCATAAAATGCAATGAGAGTAAAGAGAGGGAGTGAAAAATGTTAGTTTTTTTTTTTTTTAAAGAAAATGTGATGTGTACTAGGCATTACAATATGTGTCACAACGACACATAAAAACCTTTTAAGACCAAGGTCCCACAACAACATGCGTTCTAAGGATGTTAATGGACGCAAATCTGTTTTTTTTTAATTTTTTGTTAAATAATGGATAACTAAACCATAAATCCTATCACATATAAAATATGACATAGGCCAATATTTCGTGATAGGATAGGGAAAATAACAATAAAATAAGAGGTAAAAAGCAAATTTGTTTTAAAAATTTGCAGGAACAAAACTAAAATTGGTTTGCCAATAGTCCAGCTAATGGCATAATCCTTGATTATGGGACGCAGTATATTTTTCAATGATTAAAGTTCAGATATATAGTTATATGGAGGCTCGTTTCTTCGAGCAAGCTACAGCGTTCCAGCATCAAGGAATATTCATTAGCTAAGATTGAGAGTGCTACCGTTGACTGAATACAGTTCATCCGCCAGCACCCCTAAGATATTACCTTGGCTAGTGATATCTCACTGCTATTGCCAGTGGTATGTGATATCACACGTTAACTCATAAGCCAATAGCAGGGACTGAAGTACGCGGGGTTGTCACACCCGAGGATCAAAAAATAGAAAAAAATTAACAAATTAATAAAAACTGATCCCTCCATGCTTACAGTTGCTGATAATTATCATGAAAGTAATTAAGAACTTCATCAAAATATTCATCGCAGGATCACTTATTTATTTCTTTTAAGAAATACAATGAAAATATCATCAATACTTCAAAATTTTTTGCTTATCTGTAGTTGTTTAATATTTTTTTTTTAAATTGTATTAGTAAACTGGTGAACAATTTTTACTTGGGTCAGCTGTTTTGTTTTTTACAACTCTCACACACACAAGTTTACAATAAAATAAAAATTTTTTTCTATTTTGCGTCTAAAATAAAGTCATTTCGATACCCAAATGCGTATCGAAATGGCTTTCATTACGATACGCAAAGTTTTGTCTTTCAAGGTTGGTCACATTGGTCATACAAACGTCAGTGAAAGTTAAAACGAATAATTATATAAATAAAATTATTCTTATTAATTAATCTTATTATTAAAAAATAATCTAAGTTAGTGTTAAATATTTTAATTAATTAAAATAATTAGTAATAATAACAAAATATCAAATTGACTATATTTTAATAAAATACACATTTTATGAAAGCTAGTTTTGCAACAAAAAATATATAGAAATATGATGAAACGCAGAGCTTACTATTTTGAATTGAAATTTTCAGAAATTTTCCTTAAAACATTAAAACATAAAAATTTTTTTAAAATTTTAAGACAAAAAATGCAAAATAGAAAAAATAGTATAAAAAACTCGTTTCATAAGACGTTTTATCGCACTTATCCTTTAGAAAACTCCCCGCTGCGCGGGTCGTTTTCTAAACAGATTGCGTGCGATAAAATCGTCGATTATGAAACTAGTTTCTTAATATACTATTTTACCACTTTTTACCACGCTGGTTCTACTTCTAAATCTTCTATATCTTCTTCAACTTCTATATCTGTCCTCTTCCAACAGGATCTACTTGGAATAATAATTTTTATTTCATACTGATATCTAAAACGACATTTTTCGCATTATTTATGGTACAAAAAGTTGAACTTTAATGTCCTAAGACTTTATAAAATTTTATAAAGTCCTAGGACGTTAAAGTTCAACTGTTTCAACTTTTTCATTACGTGTTACCCTATGGTAACAACCTTTCTCACACCATTGCCACTTGCATTTCTTAAAAACAGTCAAAACCTTCGTGGTCTTATTTCTTTTCTTTCTTCAAAAATTTTCTCATGATATATGAAGTTTTCATGGACAATTGCCTCAACGGTTTTATTTGAATAAAATAACCTTCAGTTGTTTTGTATTCAACAAGTCTACAAGGAAATGGTTTTCAATTTCCATATAATACCGCATTCACAGCGACATAGCAAATTAGTAGATAGTGATATAAAGTGTTATAGAGGGGTCTCTTCTACATCGATAATACCTAAATTGTTCGAAGTAATTATGTGTAATACATTCAAAGAAAGAATAACAAGTTCCATTTCCATAAATCAGCACGGTTTTCTACCTGGCAGATCAACGACAACTAATTTGGTGGAGTTTACAAATTTTACCATAAAAGCAATTGCGCAGCATAAACAAGTAGATACAATTCATACGGATTTTAAAAAAGCCTTTGACTCTTGTAGTCACCTAAAAACATTAGACGCTCTATATGAATTCGGATTTTCGAAACGCTTTGTGCTGTAGATAAAATCATACCTATCCAATCGGAGCCAGTACGTATGTATTAATGGCAAATACTCGGATAACATCAAGGTAACATCTGGGGTTCCTCAAGGCTCACATCTTGGACCTTGGTTTTTTATTTGTTTAATTGACGGAATAGCCAAAATAATAGGTAGCTCTCAGGTACTTATTTACGCTGATGATATGAAAATTTTTAAAGTTATTAACACGATTGAAGACTGTATTCTGCTTCAAGAAGATATTAGTCATATTAGTGACTGGTGTAACAAAATGAAGTTGGATCTGAATATTGATAAATGCAAAGTCATAAGTTATTATAGAAAGTGTAATCCTATTATTTTCAGCTACGGTATCAATAATATCCAACTAGCCCAAATTTGTGAAGTTAGAGATCTAGGTATAACCTTTACTCAAAACCTAACTTTCAATAAGCACATGGATATCACCATAGCCAAAGCTAATCAAATGCTAGGATTTCTTAAACGTTGGACCAATGACATAAAAGATATTGATTGCATAATAACATTGTATTTTGCTTATGTTCGTTCTCAAATAGAGTATGCTATTCAAGTGTGGAATCCTTACTATGAAGTGCATATTAAAAGATTAGAAAAAGTTCAAAAAAAGTTTCTAGTCTTTCTTCACTACAAGAATGGAGGAAGATATGATCCCAGTATCCCATATCATGAAAACCTCGCACTACTTCCATCCTATTTGGAAAGATGCCACACATTCAACATTCTTAATCTCGATGATAGAAGAAAACTTCTATCATCCTGCTTTTTAGCAAACATCATAAACGGAAATATGAGTTCTCCTTACATTCTTGAGAATATATCATTCAATGTCCCGGCTAAAACCTTACGTAAGCATGATTTCTTAAATATTCAATTTCACAGAACTAACTATGGTATGCATGAACCAATTAATGCCATGGCTTCCACTTTTAATGAAATCTCCGATCTGTTTGACTTCGATATAAATAAATCAAATTTAAAAAACATTATTAAAAAACACTACCTGCAATTAAACAACCCTTGACAATTTCGTTCTGAATACCTTTTTAGATTATATTTAGTTATAGTCAACTTTATAAGTAATTTATAATTTATCTGTATATTAATTTTATACTTTTGTATTTTTATTTTAAAATTTATACATAGGAAATGTATTTTTTTTAATTTTTTATTTTAGACGGCTAAGCAAAGCTTAGGTACAACTATTTATTAATTTTATTAATGTTATTTATTAATTCTTTGTTCTTTTAATTTTTTTTTATAATTCAATGATTACTATTATTATTTGTATAGTTTAATCATCTTTGATTTGTAATCATTTGTTTTTTTGTATATTATGTGAAATCATATTTATGGATTTCTTTTGTAAATAAATAAATAAATAAATAAATAAATAAAGTATATTATAATTTGCATTTTGGCATATTTAATATGAGTTTAAAACGTAGATTGTAATTTGAATCGTAAGTATTTGAATCGTTTGTAATGGTAGTAAGCCTAGATATCAAATTAGTTGCAAGATTTTAAAATAAAAAGTGTTTACAGCACAGATATAAATTACATCTACTAATTTGCTATGTCGCTGTGAATGCGGTATAACATTATAAAATTTGTATACATTTTTTTGTTCTTATCAAAAACTGCAGTAGTTACTTGTCATTTTTTTTTTCGTTTTTTTTCTTCAAAACTTAGACTTCTATTTCCATAAAATTATAAAATTTGTATAAGTTTTTCCCATCAAAAATTGCAAGTATTGCCATTTCATTTTTCATTTTTTCCTCAAATCATAAAATCTAGAAAAATAGACAAGGCAGACGGTAGTAAACTACGAACGAAAGTGGTCAAGTTATTTTTATGGGTTAAGAAAAATTGTTAAAAAGAATATAATTAAAAATTTCTCTAGTTAAGCGAATATCCAAAGTTCTAATTTTCGAGAATTTATGTGATTTAAGTGATAGCAATATTATGTCTTGTGTTGGGTTTATAAAAAGTTAATTACACAAAGCTATAAGCACTGTAAAAGGAACCAAATTATTTAATGTGTTTAAAGGAAAAATAAATATTTTATTATAATCAAAATCAGAAAATCTGGTACTAAGTTCAATAGTTTAAGGGAACATTTAGATAGTTAATTACTTTGGACTGATTAGAGAATGATTGTAATAACCTAGATATAATTTGGGGTTTAAATAAAAATAGAAACACAAAATATGGAGGGGCTGAGATCTCATAGCTCTGAGATATCAAGACTTCGGTCTGGGTTAAGAATTTTGATTTAGTTTTCGGCAAAAAACTTTTATGAGGACATGGTTTTTAGTTTTGGGCAGCGATGTATATCAAACATAACTCTTTGTTAAAGTACAAGTATTTTTTATCTCTGTTTAAAAATTTATTACAAAACTAGCACGAAACATGAATACGTTGCCGGAAAATTATAATTCTCTCTCTCTCTCTGGCGTTTACATCCCATGAAGGGATTTTGCCGTCTGTGCCACCAGCTTCCAATCATCTCGTTCCATGACCAGTTGACCCCAGTTTCGACATCCTATATCACGAAGGTCTTGGATGATGTCATCACGCCAGCGTTGTCTAGGTCTTCCTCTTCGACGAACACCAGCTGGTTGTTGTTGGGACGCTTTTTTTATCATTCTTTCTAATGGAGCCCTTTCTACATGACCAAACCATCTGATCCGGTTAGATTTAATGAATCCGATTACATCGCAGCCTCCAAGAAGCTGTCTGATTTCGTGATTCATTCGGATTCTATACTGATTTTCAGCAACTTTACATGGACCATAAATTGTTCGTATGACCTTCCTCTCGAATGTTGATAAAATTCTACAATCGGAGGAAGTCAGTGTCCAGCTTTCACTTCCAAATGTAAGCACAGGTCGAATTAATGTTTTGTAAAGTGTGAGTTTACACGACCGCGAAAGATGTTTTGATCGCAGAAGTTTTGAGTATGCGTAGAAAACTCAGTATGCGGCAGAGACACGGGCTTTGATATCTGCCTGCATGTCATTTGACGATGTTATTACAGACCCGAGGTATTTGAAGTTTTCCACGCGTTCCACTTCGTAGTCGCCAGTATCCAGATTTCCGGGAGGTATGTTCTTAGATGTTGTTAGCACTTTAGTCTTGCCGGTGTTGATGCATAATCCAAGTCGTTTAGCATTTCTTTCAAGCTGAGAGAGACTATCTTTAATATCGCTCGTTCTACGTCCGAGAAGCACAATATCATCTGCGTAGCCAAGAACTTGACTAGATTTATTATATATGCAGTTTTGCGTCTCAATTCGGCTTTTTCTTATCGCGTACTCTAGCGCCAAATTAAACAGTACAGGCGCGAGTGCATCACCTTGTCGAACACCTGATGTTATATCGAAAGGATCAGAAACTGACCCTTCGATTACTATTCTACAATTTGATCCCGATGTTGTGAGTTTGCACAGAGAAACAAGTTTCTCTGGGATACCAAGGCATATGAGTGCGGACCAGAGGTTGTCGCGGATGATACTATCATATGCTTGCCTGAAATCAACGTAGAGCTGGTGAATGCTGATGTTGTACTCCCAACATTTTTCCAGAATCATCCTTAATGTAAAACATTGATCTGTGGTTGAGCGGTTGGGACGAAAACCACACTGATAGTCACCGATGATAGATTCGGCGAACGGGATGAGTCGAGAAAGTACAACATTAGCTAGTATTTTATATGCAGTGTTCAACAGTGCGATGCCACGATAATTTTCACACTTTAGACGGTCACCTTTCTTATGTAGCGGAACAATGAGAGCTGTTTTCCATCCAGCAGGTAGTTCTTCTTGGTCCCAGATTGCAAGAATCAGATCGTATATACGTGAGACCAGAGCTGCTCCTCCATTTTTCAAAAGTTCTGCGGGAATACCATCGAAACCTGGTGATTTGCCATTTTTCAGTTTTTTAATTGCAGCTTCCACTTCCTCTATTGCTGGGTAAGGGACAAAAATCTCCTCAGTTGATGGAGCAATTGCTCGAATAGGATGAACTTCATTCGTCCTATTCAATAGGTCTTGAAAGTGGGATCGCCACACTGCCAGCACAACACGTTCACTTGTTGTAAGTTCATTATTTTCATTTTTGATGGCTGTAGATCTTGGGTGGAAATCTTTTGTCAGATTCCTTGCATTGGCAAAGCACTCTTTTGAATTTCCGCTGGCCGCATGTTGGTTGATGTCTTCAATGCAGCTCTTCATGTGTTCGCGTTTCTTTTTACGTAGAAGTTTTGCTGAGACTTTCCTGGCGCATAGATAATCAGATTGGGAGCTTCGGGTGTTCCTTGTTAACCATTTTTCTCGCAGTTTTTGTTTATGTTCAACGGATTGGCGGCACTCGTCGTCGAACCATTCGTTGTGTGATTTCGGTGGCCGCTTTCCGATTGTAGTTTGTGCTGCGGCTATAATGGTTGATTGAAGCGTTTGCCATTCTTCTTGTATGTTAAATGGCATCTCAGAAGAGATGTCATGCTCTTCTATGCTTTGCGTTACAATTTCCTGATATCTGTTCAGCGTTTCCGGATGTTTAAATGCATCGACGTTCCAGCGCACGGTCTTTTTTGCTTGTCTATTAAATGTAGATGATAATTTGCACTTGTATTTAAAGATGACAAGCATATGATCAGTGTCCATATCAGCACCTCTGTATGATCGAACGTCAGTTACACT